>CM031238.1:38859260-39171760 GCA_018340775.1 Taxus wallichiana var. yunnanensis
CTAAATTTTTGATTTTAGGCAATAAAAAAATAAAATTCTGTATTCTACTTTTGACTCGGATATTAATGCAAGGAATGTTAAATATCTTGCTTTTGTTGAAAGCAAAACAACTTGATAAAGTCTTGAAAAAACTAACCTCGAATCGTCCTTGCGTTCTAATAGATATACTAATCTCGAAATACCCTTGATAGACTATCAATTGCGAATACCCTTGCTGATTGTATTTTGGATTTTAAAACAGAGGGAAAAACCGTCCCATGTCTTTCTTTGCGTTTTCATCACTTTTGCAACTCTAATATGTCTCCAAATATCCTCCTCGATGTCTTTATTCCTCCTCGATCTTCACATCGTATATTGTATTTCCCATCGCGATTGACCGTATTTCCTTTCCTAAGAGCCACGATTGCCTTTCTTCGTGCCCTCATAATTGTATATCTCCTCCGTGCCCTCGAATATTAGAAGTGCTTTGATTCATGAATTTAGTTTGTTCCTTTATGACAGTTTTCTGTTTCAAAAAAATTTGCAATTGGAATCTCACGTTTTAGCATATTTTAGACTGTAAGCATTGCTTATGTTTTTGGCATTTTACCTTTCTGTCGTGGTCCTTCTAGTGACTGAAAAATGTCGTTTGAGCCTGAAATTTGTGAGTCTGCCTTCTTCTAAAATACCCGGATGATCGTACCCAAACGTGCCCTTCGTCACAATGGCGACCGGGTGCTTAAGAAATCATGGCTAAAACGCAGATGTGGATGCCCTTGACCTCTTCTCTTCTCTTTCTCCTAGATTTTTAGACCTTTCGAGCACCAAGGGCTCTGATACCAATGTTAGAAGATGTGAACAAAGAAAGAATGAAGAGAAAATTGGAATGGAATAATTGTAAATTGTGTGTCCAGTCATTTTGTTATGCAAGAGATAGTTACAAAATCGTTGCAGTAGTTACAACTGTACATTAGTTAATACATAAGTAACAATGACTTATTTATAAACTATAAGTTTTATATTTTAATAATAAGTTCCAATAAACAAACTCCATGGCAATGCAACTTCTATATCGTTCTCTTGAATTTTATATATCAAAGTTAATCATTAATGCCTTGTAGCAATGTTATCAGAGAGAGAATGAAAATATATTGAGTCCTACCAAATATATTCCTCAATATAGACTATAGAGCATTTTAGGATCTGAAAAGTTGCGATAGTTTGATCTTAGTCATACTAGAGTTGACCTCTACATGTTTGTGATATCAAAATGCAATTTGAGTTGATATTTGGAGCCAAAACCATACTCATAAATTACTATGTTTCGGTTTTTAACTAGAAGCACCTTGGGATGTTATGGGTACTTTGATATTATCCCTTTTGCCTTGTAAAACTTGTCTAACAAATCTTGCAGAATGAAATACAAATAAGTTTTTTTTTTTTTCACAAGTTTTAAAAGATAGAATGTAGTGTGAAAAACAGAGGAAAACAAGTTGATTAAGCACTGGCATTCAAGTTATGTCAGTTGGTGGCACTTCACATGGGAGAAAATTGTTTGAATTATGTATTTAATCAATGAAGATATTGCAACAAATTGTGTGTATATGTCTTCAACGTGTAGCATGTAGATCTGCATTAACCTCAAAATATAGACTAGCTAGATACACAATGGGTAGGTTCTAAGCTATCAATAATTCTAATCAATACAAGTTACTTTACTAACCAATTGTGTTGTGAGAGGTGAACACGTGTTACCTTTTCTGTTCAAGTAACATAAAGCTGTCTCCAACCTCTTTTCTGATGATAATGCCAATATAATTTAAGTATTGGAGACTATTTTTTATCTTCTTGATATGAAAATCTGATTTTGAATCAAAATTTAAAATCCCCTCTTATCCTTTGAAGATGTGTCTCTTAAATGCAGTTATTAGGCCTACTGTCCTTTATGGTTATGTGTTTTGGGACCCTAGTTTGGGATCTACTGACAGGGCTTGTATTGAGTGGTCAACTGATCAACACATTGTCCAAGCAGAGCTTTCCGCCCATCCCCTTTGCCTTGAGAGTATCTTCATGCTTACTTTCTATCTTCACAAACTCAGACCCAAGGGTGACTCAGGGTTTGGTCACAAGAGGTATCCATATTTGGCCTCTTTTTCTTCTAAGGTGATGACCTCTTTGGGGCACACCAGACTCAACGTTGATGGTATCTTGAAATCAGCTTGCTCCCAATCTATTGGCATCTCTATTGATCAAATTCCTCCTGTTAAGTACTCCTTGCATGCCCCGCCCCTGCCTCTTTCCCTTAAAGGAAGACATTAAAGGGTCTGCACTAGGGATATATATGGATAGTCCATTGAGGTCACTTGGGCACCTCATCCACAGCTGCCCAGATGCAAGTTATCTATGTTGAGCATCTCTTACGTATTGCAGATGACATCATCATTCATCTTGCCCATTCCTACCAACATTGGTCGATGGATTGAGGATTCCCTTGGTTAGATGAGGATGTACTTCCATCGGTTACAAGTCGAGATGAACCATCATATTCTATAGGGAAAATGAATGGGTCATTTTTTCCTACTCATGAAAGTGGAGACTGAGGATCACTTTATTTTTAGTTATCCTATGATCCTATCTATAATGAGTTCCACGAGAGGTTATTTGTACATTCTTCCGGTACCTTGATCAAAGGTGTCTTCCATTTTTGAGAGGTCATTCTCGAGGTACATCCTTACAAAGATCCCCTAGAGTCTTGAGGTTGATCACTTACTTCTTTTCTCACCAAGGCATTGGAGGCGGTAAGCCTTGTCTGCTCGTGTTGGATATAATCGATAATTCATAAATAGATTGGGACAAATGGACGAGACATCATTCCTCTTTGCATATTACTAGCAAAGCATCCCAATCCCCTCAGCATCATTCTACATGGAATGGATCTACTTCTATCATGTAGGAGGTATTGTAAGGCTCATGTATTCTATTGCATTGTAAGCAACCTAAGCTTAAATCAAGGATCTGCCTTATTTCAACATCAAAGACATTCCCTTGTTTGCAAACTGAGTCATGGAGGCAGACATACGTTACTAGGTTTATCTGTTGTGTTGCCACCTTGATTGCAGAAATCAAATACAAAAACTATTGAATAGCGGAAAATGAATATGTATAGAATGAAGGTACCTCTCATGAGAGATGGAGCACACCAGCAAATCTGACTCACACACGAGTTCTCACACAATGGCGGCACTCTATATTGTATTAACAAAATAAATTGAGATATATATTTTAGGGTCTCCCTCATCATATAGTCCATGGGAAGGGAAACCTTGTGTAACCAATTACCTACCATTTCGGTAATAAACTTACTTGGACAAATAATCAAAATATTAGTAGAAGAACAACATATGATGGAAATAAGAGCAGAATATCGCAAGTATATTACCAAGCCATTTCGAGGGGGACAACCTCCACAATCTTACAATAAGAATATAATACTCAATATGATATTCAAGTACTAACCACTACCTCCTATATATACCCTACTTAGGCTATGGTTACTCCATAGGCCAACCCTACTAATAATATGAAAGCATAGAAAAATGTGATATGACAAGTTAAGAGATTGTGTTAGCCACAAGTCAGCCATACATATCACAATACACATTATAGGTTAACGGCATAGCATGCCCCTCCTTCAAACGAGTGTTGTCCTCAACATTGATCTTTTTGGGAACCTTCTATATAAAACTTTTGTAGTGTCCCCTTTAGGGCAGAAATAATAAAACTTGGATTTTTTGTAAAACACGAACTGCAGAAATAAAATATTGGATTGAATAAATTGTAATGTCCCTTTCCGGGCTCTAACTGAAAACAAAGGAAATTGCACAAACCCCAATAGATAGTAAACTGAAAATTATGACAACCAACTGAAATTTAGGACAGCAAGGTACAACATTCTGATTTTTATAACAGCAGCAAGAAAATGCAACATTTCTCCAAAAATGCATCATTCACACCATCCAAAGCATGTAGGGAAATTTCAAAATTTTTAGATCCAATATAAAACATGAAATAAACCTTCAAATGTTTGTTGGAAATAGAAATATGACAGCTGCAATATCTTTCACAAACACGGCTGGAAACGAATGATTCCAAGTTTGGTGTCACTCAGATTTCACCTTGAAATCTGCGACTACCCTATCCGAAATTTTTCGTACTTTTAAAATAATGGGTCGTTTGTTGTTTTTATTGCCTGAAAGTTCTGTAGTGCCAAAATAATCCTAAAGAACCATATTAGCCTTTTTTTCGCAAATACCCGGATGCCCAAAATTGTTTTATTCTCATGCCGGGATTTGTTTCATGGAAATTTGTATTTAATTATTTTGAGCCCCGTATGAGGCTATTTGCGCTCTGTTTTAACTCTATTATGAGCGAATATGTTATTATTCCTATGTACCAGAAGGATTTTAACTTATTTTAAGTTTTGGGCTTTATTTGTAACTTTTGGCAATTTTTCGTGTTTTTGTGGTGTCCTGTTTTGTTTTCTGTGAAATTTCTCTGGAGCAATTCCCTCACCGGGTAAGCCCGATTTTTGGCCTGGAGCAGCTGGAAAACATACACGCACATTATGCCCGGAGGAAGTCGTCATCGGAGGTCTGGATCACTGGGAAAAAGCGAAGTCGTGCACAGAAAAGCCCCTGCGGGGATGGGCGCATTTTTGGAAAACAAAGGATTTAAGCTGCGATGGGAAAAATATAAGCCGCAGGCAGGGTGGGAATTTTATACCTGCCTGGCAGGGTACTTTTTCCCGTGTTATAAAAATCACTTAAGTGGATCACGGGATTTTGGTGCCTGCCTGGCAGGGTAAAGAATCCCATTATGAAAAAATTCTTAAAAATAGAATTACATGTGCAAAAAAGTGCGCCCCCTTTGGTGAGAGATTAAAAGGATTAAATTTGATTATTTTTATTAATCTTTCTTCTCAAAAAGTGCGCCCAAGCTTGGAGGAGGTCAACAAGTCAAAGATGGAATAAAAGAAAGGAGTTAAATTGGATAAATTTAATTTATTTAATGGCTGCCCTCTTCCTCTCAAAAAGTGCGCCCCATTTGGGTATTATTTAATGTTTTTTAAGGCATTAAAACATTAAATTAATTTCTATTTTCAGTGGCTATGGTCAAAGCACACTGTGGAGCTTGAGTGAAGTGCTGTGTGAAGGATTAAATTGGATTAATTTAATTTATTGGATGGCTGTTCTTAAACATGCTATTTTTAAAAGAGAAAAGCATGATTTTTAATTAATTAATTGCCTTTAATTGTTAGGGCAATTATTAATTATAGAATTGTGAAGGTTATATAAGCATGGGCAGCCATATGGGTGAATAATTTAATTCACAGGTAAAGAATTGCAGCCAGGAGGAAAAGTGCGCCCCCATTAGAGGAAGGATTTTGTTCAGACAAAGTGCTAACAAGGCTAAAAGCTTCCAGATTTGGCGCATGCTTTGGAGGAGGTTGATCTTCGTCTGCATAGTTGTTTTCACAGGTGTTACAGGAGCTCAGGTGTTGATTGAAAGGATTCATGCTCTCTTTATGTGCAAATTAAACACCAATTTTTGGGGCAGCAGGCTTGAAAAGTGCAGATTTTTATAATTTAAATTCACTATTCATGCTCCGGTGGCCATTTTTGTCTGAATAAATTGCAGGAATTCATTACAGGTGCTTTACAAAAGAAAAGGAGTTTTTATCAATGTCCAATACATTGCAAATATCCTCCGAATCTGAAGAATTGTCCAGATCTGCACCAGTATTGAAGAAATCCGGCCAAGTTAGAAGAAAAAGAATTATTCAGACAAAGATAGACAAAGCCATGGCGAAAGGAGATGAAAAAGAGAGCACGATGGATTCATGCATTGCTTCCAAACTTTCAGACATAGGAGACACGGATCTAGGCCCAGAACCTCTTTCTGATTTGATTGATAGATCCAGAGCTGGAAAGACTTCACTCATGCGTGCGGTCAAAAGTAGCGGAATTATCCGAGCTGCAGCTTTCCCATGTACAGCCCAATTGCCAGAGTTCGTAATGGAGTGTGCTAGATCTTATCATCCTTCATCCAGATCAGTGCGTGATGTTGCAGGAAAGACAATAATTCGTTTGGATGCGGAATTCATCAATTATTGTCTGAAGATTCCAGTGCGAAAGGTGGTGACTTCTATTAGCATTCAGGATGCTGACAGTAGATGGGAGAAACATAGAGCTGATTGCGTGAGCATAATGAACAGCCGGTTCATGAAGAAGCCTAGATCCCCTTCAAAGTTCCCGAGAACTCTTCCACGGTCCAATTTGGTGCAGGAGGCAGATGATGTCGTCAAATTGCTATGCAGGTTGAATGGCGAAGCGAATGCCTACACTTTCCGTACATGGATGTATGCTTTCATCAGGACCATTGAAATCAACAAGGTTGATTCTATAATCAATTGGTCGGAAATTATTAGCAGCAACATCGGTGAGCAACTTCGGAACGTGAAGCGTACTTTCAGCTTCAAGATGACTTCGTACTTGGTGTATGCTGCAGCTTCACAGGGTGTCTTTTCCAAGCTGGATAGATGTGGTGTTCTTTCCAAGGACCCCATTTTCGAGTGCTACCCACAACTTACTGTACCTGCGTGCGAGAAGGACTTCAAAGTGATCAACGATGACTTCTACGATTTCATCTGCAGGCTAGACAAAGACTTGAAGACTCACAGGGTAAGCAAGGAAGCGTGGGAAGCAGTGTCCAAGATTGGCAGTTTATTCATCCAGTTTGCAGATTTCACATACCTCAGGGTTACGGGCTTTTCTGGAGAACCTATAAAGATGCCCAGGTATCCAAGTGATAGATTGATCGCCATGGAGCTGAGCAGGCAACTCGTAGAGTTACACGACCTTCAGTTGAAACGGCACAAGTCTACGGGCTTCTTCCCAATCACTGTGGGATATTACAGTTGCATCAGCATTCACAGAGCTCGAGGGATGGAAGCGCAAATGTTATCCGAGTATGAGCAAGAGTTCTTCCCTGCACGGCTTAACTTCGATCCATTTGGAGTAGCCAGGAAGACAATCTCCCAGGAGTACGCACATGTGCCTTCGTTAGAAGATTTCTGGATGAAGTGCGTATGAGTACGAGGTTTAGAAAAAAAGATTTCAGCAGCTATCAAAGAAAGCAAGTGTTCGACTTTGGACTAGCGCGGATACCTGCGGATCTTAAAGATGATGGGAACGTGGTACTTGACACTTACCATCAAATGGGAGGAGATAAAGCTATACTGCAGGATAACATTGAGGCCGCCATTCAATCAAGAAAGATCTGAGCAAGTGTTGGTGAATACTTCGAGTGGTCTTGCTAATGAAGGGATACTTGCCTTGATGAAGTATTGATGAATCAAATCACGGGCAACTTCACAGGCAGCAGAGATTCCCTCAAACGAAAGCATGAAGGAGAAAGCAAAGTAAAGGTCCGAGAAGTTGAAAGTACACGGCTGATCTCAAGAGAAAGAGAAGACCACTTTACGACCATAGCTTTGACTCCGACTTCTCCAAAGACTTAAGATCACCAACTATCGCACCGCAGCAGCAGGATGCTTCCATGCCTTAATCAAACCGGCGACGCTCGCTTTTCTCTCCGTAGCCACTTCTTCAAAGACCTTCGCCCGAGGAGATGTCAAGCCCGTTCCAAGAGGAGATGTTGAAGCTGCAGATGACGGAGTTCGAAAGAGCTTTGTCCTTGGATGTTTCAGAAGATGGCAGCCATGACACTGTGGCACTTTCTGACGGAGAGGATGCAGAGCGGGAGATGGTAGTGCACTCAGCGACTTCTTACTCCCCGAGAAATAACTTCTCGGGATGGTTAGCTTTCATGGTTGGTTCCGAAGCAAGAGTAGAGATGAACTTAGAGGAGCATGACTTGCAGCTACTTCAGGATCTGAGCAGAAGAGACAGAAGGCCTAAAGTTGCTAAAGCAACTTCTAGGTTGATCATCAAAGATTCGGGAGAGAAGTTTGCTGAGATATCAATTCCGGCGGAAGGAAAGATAGAAGAGGAGCTCATGGCAGAAGATGTGACGGTGACCAAAATACCACTCGGTCAAGTTACCACCGATTATCAAGCAGACACGCAAACGTTGTTGGATGCTTTGTTCCTTAGGCTCGATGCGGTGAAAAGGCGGAAAAGAAGAGTCATGCAAAGCAAATATCTCAACTATGTGAGATCATAGCCAAGGTTGCTAAACCTTCCATTCAAATTTACCCATTTCAGAAAGCGTGAGTGATCATCTTATGCGTGAAAATGGAAGATGCAAGCAATCAAGTAAAGGCTATCGACGAATGGAAGGATCTCGATTATTCGTCAAGCTTCGTGCAACTTGGGAAGTGCCACCACTTAAAGGTTATGAAAGATGCAAAAATCAACTAAAGCAATCGATGGAAAGCATAGAAGGCATGAATACAATTGAGAGAGTAACTCCGAGTATTTTGGCCGAGATCAACAAGTCAGGGAGATGTATTGGTCAGCGAGAACAAATTGTACTGGATGGATCAATCGAGAAGGGGAAGCAATTCAGAGTTTGCAGTATCTTCCGCTTGGAGATCTGCAGAGTTTCTTTGAAAAGGATGCGAGTGTGCTTGAGAGTAGAACATCGATTTACTAGACAAAGATATCATTTCTTTCCGTGAGGAAAGATTGGATGGAGGTGTTACTTCATACATGCGGATTGTTTCTAACGAGGTGCATGATTCCTGAAAGTTCTCTTCGATGGTGTAAAAGAGAATTGATAAAGCTACCAAGCCTTTCACGATGAATTCTATCGATCGGTTGGCGCCGCAGTGCATATCATGCGAGGTTCGGGCCGAGTTTGGAAGAGGTGGAAACATGCAGAAAGTGTTGAATGAAGGGTTCTTTGCCGCAGCTTCGGGACGAGAGAAGGAAGCAAAGGCTAAAACAGATGGAAGGATGCTGAATTATATGTTCGATAAGTATATCGATATCGTAACAAGAAGAAGATGTAAACATTACAAATTGGCATGACTTCTTCTATTCTTTCTTCTTCTATTTTCTATGTTCCTGATGAAATTGTAAAACTTCTAAGTTATTGGTTTTGCAACCATTACTTGAAGTCATGTGGAACCATTCTATTAGTTAAGTGATACATGTGTCACTTAAGAAGAAGTTAGTTGAGGATGATTGCCAAATGTCATCTTTACTTTGTTCATACTTTAGTTCAATTTGAGTCTTCTATTTGTACTTTCCCTCCTACATTCTATAAGTAGGAGAAGAACCTCCGGGTTAATAATCAATCGAATTTGTAAGTAGTAATCTTGTGTTTTAGACTTTGTGTTTGAACCCCTTTGTCTTTGAACCCCCGAGAGCAACTTGTAGAGCAGGAATACAAATAAGCAGGTTTCCTGAGAACTTTGTGTCACGGCGTATTGTGTTTCTTGCTTTTAAATCTTAGATCTTTTAAGTAAACTTTGTGTTATTTTAGATCCGGATCTAGAGCTGCCTTTGCTTTATAATTCTGTGTGTTCAAATCTATTAAGTTTCTTCTATGTGCATGCAATTAGCTCTGCTATCTACTAATTGGGATGCACATCTTCCTCATTTCTTCTCTGTAATTCCTTTACTTTCTTCTTCTCTTCTCTCTGTAATTTTCCTTTCTTAAATTTTCCTTTCTTAAACAGCTACTTACTTGCTGCAGAACTTCTTAGTTATGGTTCATGAACTAAGTGGTTAAAGTAAAACCCCCTGATAGATAATAACACATTTATATTGACAAATCTGACATGGGAGCCTCACCGGTTAAATGAGGGAGATTTATCTCATGACTGCCTAGGTTTGATGCTATGCAGAAAATCTAGCCAACACAAGCCCAACACAACCACATAATGGACACACAAACCCCAAAAATTATGAAGAAGACGGATATGAAAGAATTCCGAATTGTCATTCTATAGAAACTCCCAAAATCCTCTACAAGGTAGGTCGCTACCCTATGATGAGAGGGCCTAAAAACTGCATGCGTAAACCCTAAAGAACCCTTCTTCGACCAAACCCTAGCTGAAAATTTGCAAAATCAATCTTCTTTGAAGCTCCTTGAAAGTCCGAATGGAGAATCCTCAATGGATTGAAGAGTTTTCGTTCTTCAATCAAACAAAGTTTTCATCCTCACTTGTTGGCCACACAAGAGGGTTTTTGTCCTCAAGTGGAAACAGTTAAGTAATCAGCCCAAAAACTATGCAAAGTTATAAGTAGACAAGATGATACACAAATGAGCCAAGTGACCATATATAAGAATGGTGGCACAAAACCCCATAAGACTTCCCTCAAATGGGTCACCCAACTTGGGATTTAATTGAATTCATTTGCCCCTTCTTTTCCCTTCTTTTTCCCTTCCATTTGGGTTGCTCCACTTGGGCGTTCAAAAATAATTTAAGTTGCAGTAAACATTTTGGATACAGGAGCGAGAGCGGAGTATCCGATACGCGGAAACGGCAAATTTTTTTTGACCCCGGATACGGCGTAGGATACGGCAGTACAAAAACTATATAAAAATTAAAAAATATATAAATTTCAGCCTTCTAAATAAGAATTAACCACATGTTATGCATATGAAAAACAAAACAAGCTAAATAGCCACAACAAACTACTCATACATTCATAATTTCAATTGTCCCTATCATATCTAGTTGAGGTGTTTATTACATTTATGATTTATCTCATACATGCTATTTTTATCCATGTTTATGATGGCTTGTACTTGGTACCTTATGTAGAATAATGGTGCTGCGAAAACTGTAATTTCTGCTGTAATGATATATTAAATTTAAAATATACCTTCTGTAGAATAATGGTGCTGTGAAAACTGTAATTTCTGCTGTAATGATATATTAAATTTAAAAATACCTTCTGTAGAATAATGGTGTTGTGAAAACTATAATTTCTGTTGTAATGATATATTAAATTTAAACTATACCTTCTGTAGAATAATGGTGCTGTGAAAACTGTAATTTCTGCTGTAATGATATATTAAATTTAAACTAGAATTAAAAAGAACCAAAAAAAAAAAAAAAAACTGTAATTTCTGCTGTAACGCCAAGAAACGGCTGCGAATTATCCAAACATCCTTCACTGACCTGCTGGCCACTCCCAAGCCGCTCCCGCTCCCAAAACGTGTTGTACCTGCTCCAGGGGGTCTAGGGGTGCCGTTTCGGCTACTTAGAAAATAATTAATCGAATGCACATTTCCCCTCTTTTTAATAATTTAATTAAAGTGCCAATAATTAAAACTACTTTAGCACTTAAAATTAAATTATTAATTTACTTCCCCTTTTAGCCAACTCTAAAATAGGCTAAGGGTCATCTTTTTGCTTTAGTATTTAAAAATACATTTTATTTTAATAATAATATTATTAAGTTGCCCATAAATAGAGAGTTATCTGGGCTCAACTTAAAATATTATTAAGTATTTCTAATTTAGAAAAGGGGACATTACAGTCCTCCCTCCCCAAATTTGCTTGCCCAAGTACCATCATGGTACTGGTAATGCTATGGTGCATGGCGATACCGACATGGTTTTTAATTTTTAAAGTGAAGAAATATGTTGTAATGCTCCAATAATCTAGATCCTGTACCTGTCAAATGAAAGAGCTCTTGCCAAAACAAGCTCATATATTTGTTGTCCCTCTTCTTATTGATGTACTTTGGTAGCCTGTGAAGTTTAACAACTTCCTTGAAAAAGAAATCAACTGCTACCTCAATCTGCCCTCTTCACTTTCACCTTCAAAAATAACATTAACAACCTTTCTCTTTGCATACTCAATTGTACAAAAAGCCTTCCAATCTGCTGTAATCTTAGTCATAGAGCAAAAAATTGAGGAATAATCAGCAGCTTGACAAGCTAAAACACATTCCAATGTGGCATCTTCACTTTCCGTTTCAACCTTGTCAACTATGGTGGAAGAGCATCCTCTAACCATACACATGAATGCAACTGAAATAATGTGGGGGCTGCTAAAAATGATGACAACAACATTAATGGTGGCAATTTGATGCATGGCTGTCTTGGAAGCACTTCTAACATTTGGTGGTAGCAACACATCATCCTGCATCCCCTCCATGCTTTGTTGGAGATCTTTTGCAATCACAAACTTGTTATCCTTCATTATGTCATCTTCATCTTCAGCTGCAACCTCATATGCTCCATCATTTGCTCGGGGAAAGCAAACTCAGTTGCTCTTTCTTTTTATACTTGTACCTGCACATGGAACAAACTCATTAAAGAAAACAAGAGTTTCCCTCATCATTGCTTCTTCATGCCTCATGGATATGATGGCTAGCTCTCTCCCATTGCTTGCAATCATCTCATATTCTCCACTCAAGTGATGGATGTTCAAAAATTCAACCATGTTGTCCCAAACACAGCTGTAACCATGCATTTTCTCCCCCAAAATCAGAAGGATAGTGGTTGGGATCCTTCTTATGACAGCTGAAAACACATCAACGATGATAGTAGACTGGAAACCCTTCAACCTCATGGCTGGATACTCATCTCCGGCTGTCAAAAAAGTGGATAGGGAGCTGGAACTGTTGTGGACAACAAATGAACAAAGGGTACAACAGCTGTCAAATTGAAACTTCTCATGGAATATCGCAATGTCAATAATATGGGGGCTGGAAACAACCCAAAAATGATTGACAATGCTTCAATAGACTGAAAATTATCCCATTTCATGACTGTTTTCTTTTGTGTGGCAGCAAGCAAGGTATTTGGCAAACGGGAAATGTTGATAACAACAACACAAACATTTATGACAGCATCCTTCACCATGTTGTTAGAATGCACAACAAGCTTTATATGCATCCTCCTAAATTTCCTTACATTCCAAGTGCAAGAGATGGGGAACTTAACAGAGACATTTACCTTGATCCTCAAAAGATCATCCGGAATCCCCATGCCAAAACAATCTCAGATTTGATTGGAAGAAGCTACATGCCCACAACTGCAAGTTGTGTTCTTGATCTTGACACCCTTCATCTTTTCATCATTGTTAAAATAATTGTCACGGTGATCAAAACATCAGTTGTTGGATATAGTGCGAGGGTGATGCAATAAATCAAATTGCTTACCATTTGTTGCTGACATGTAAATTCTAGCAGACTGAAAACTAACATGAGTATCCGATGAGGTCCCCTATTTAAGGGCATGCCTCTCAACAAGGTCATCTTGAAACTCAACCTCATAAACCTCTTGCAAATCTGATTTTTCTTCAAATACATGTCCCTCCCCAAAGCTATTTTGAAAATTAGTCAATGGCTCATTCTTTGGGAGTTTGAAGGATGGTACATGTGCCTCTATCTTGAGCTCTTCACATTCAACTAGTAATTCCCTTTTTTGTTTCGATTTCTTCACCATTTTGCTGCCACATGCAATCATTGGAAATCAATAAAACATCATCTATTGTCAAAGAATCTTTACCTTCAAGCTGCATATTGGGCTTCCTTTGTTCTTGTTTTATGATTTCTTCCTCTTTCCTCATCACAAAGGGAGAATTATTTTCCTCTTTGGCTGGAACATCTTTTCCATTTTCCTTTGGCACGGTAGATTCCTCCATGGGCTGTTCTCTCTCCTTATTTGCAGCCTGGTTTTCCTTCATGCTCCACCATTGCAATTTGGAAACTCTTCTCCTCTTCCTTTCTCAAGGCATGTTGAAGATCCTTCTATGGTGCCTGAGACCTAGGTTCATGCCTTGCTCTACCTTTGTTCACTCCTATGAACTCTGCAAGTGATATGGCATCACGAATCTCATCCGGAAGAAGATACGCCTATGCTCTCATAATAATATTTTAATGTTGTTGCCCATAGAATGCCATGTTTCTACCTGAATAACTCCTCCCAAAGGAACTGAAAAGGCATCCACCAGTAGGATCAATCACATTTTCTTGGTGGTTGAAGATTGTTGTTTTCCCTTGAAGAACTTCTTGATGCATGTTATGGATCAGCTGTGCCATTATATCAGCCAACCTCTCTTGCCCTTGGGAAAACCTTTCAAACCTAGCATCATCAAAATTTATCTTCTCCTTTTTTCTTCTACCTTTCATGAATTCCCTCAAGGTTGGAAAGATCTTTGCTCGATACCATTCTAAGGTCCCTCTTTGGGCTCTAATCTTCAAACAAAAGGGAAATTGCACAAACCCCAATAGATAGTAAACTGAAAATTATGACAACCAATTGAAATTTATGACAACAAGGTACAACAGTCTGATTTTTTTAACAAGGAAAATGCAATATTTCTCCAAAAATGCATCATTCACACCATCCAAAGCATGTAGGGAAACTTAAAAATATTTCAGATCCAATATAAACCAAGAAATAAACCTTCAAACGTTAGATGGAAATAGAAATATGACAACAATATCTTTCACAAACACGGCTGGAAATGAATGATTCCAAGCCCAACACAATCATGGAATGCACACACAAACCCCAAATATTATGAAGTTGAATATGAAAGAATTCCAAATTGTTGTTTCCTAGAAACCCCCAAATTCCTCCACAAGGCAGAAATTGTGTAGCAATATCCTACCCTAAGAGAGGGCCCAAAACCTCTATTGCAAAACCCTAGCATTCTTCTTCGATCAAACCCTTGTTGAAAATATGCAAAATCAATCTTCTTTTCTAAGCTCCTTGTGTAATGTCTCCGAATGGACATTTTTGATCCCAAATAGATTTAAGGCCAATCCCAAACTCCCAAACACAATTTATAAACATGTAACAATTTATTAACATGCAAATTTGAATTTAATTTGAAAAGTGCGAATACTTTGGGTAAAGTGGGAAACCCAAAGAAATCATCCAATAAAATACAATTCCACTCCAATATGATATACCAATTTTATAAAGCCAAAATATGAAAGAACATACATATTTTGATGCACAAGAAGGCTGAAATTAATTTATTTTGAAACCTCGACTGATAAAATTATGGCAAATTCAAAATACATAACTCACTCCACAATGCTCTGATCCACACAAATAAACTATGCACGGATTCAAAAAAATAAGGAGAATGCAATGATGTTACCCATTCATGCAAATGACCACCACAAGTGCCCTAAACAGCCAAAACACCAATTCCCCTTAGGGTTTTGGGTGGAAAAATTCATAAAAACGTGATTTATTGGCAACAATCTAGATAAGATAAAACCCTTTAAATACCTCAAGAAGTATCCTAGAAGTGGGCCGTACAATATGATAGAAGGCTGGAAAACACAACTGCAAATTTGCTTCAAACCCTTGATCCAAAAATCTGCAAAAACTCCTTATTTATTGCTGGAATAAACTAAAAATCGCCGCAAGTACAATGGAATCCCCTGTGTAGAGATCCCTCACATACTCTTGGGGTTTTCTTTCGCAAGAGTGTAATCCTAAGGGTTTCCGTCCTTAGAAATAATTCAGAGGCAAAGCTAAAAGCTTCAATAAAAATCAGAATATAGAAGATGATCAAATGTGTCTCTACAAAGGCAAGTCGACTTGCATAAATAGAGTTAGTGACCCAAACTAGCCACTCATGCAACCAATCACCTTTCTCTGTATTAAATGCTTCTTTCCCTCCAAAAATCTCTCCTCATGCAAGTCGCATTTTCCTTGAGGGAATAACTTTTGCTTTTTGCCTTTTTCTATTTTACCTTTGCCTCCAAGCAAGTCGCACTTTTCCATAAAAAAAATTTTTGCTAAGTGCTTTATTCTTTTATTTGTTTTTTCCATGTTTATTTTATTATTAAGTCCATTAATTTATTATAAGTGTTTTTATAATGTTTTATTTATTTATTTTGCACTTTATAATAAAATAATAGAACTTAAGTCTCCCTTTTTTTTCTCCTTAGTTGTTGGGAAGACAAAATAGGCTAAGGGTCTTCGACTGGGAAGGGGATATTACACCTTGAAATCTCGGAATGGAGAATCCGCAACGGATTAAAGTGTTTTCATTCTTCAATCAAACAAGTTTTTTGTCCTCACTTGTTCGCCACACAAGCGGGTTTTCATTTTCAAGTGGAAATAGTCGAGCAATCAACTCAAAAACCATGCAAAGTTATCAGTAGACAATATGATACACAAATGAGCCAAACCTCCATATATAGGCAATTGGTGGCACAAAACCCCATAAGACTTCCCCAAATGGGTCACCCAACTTGGGATTTAATTTGAATTCATTTTCCCCTTCTTTTCCCTTCCATTTGGGTCAATCCACTTGGGCATTTAAAAATAATTAATTAAATGCACTTTCCCTCTTTTTAATAATTTAATTAAAGTGCCAATAATTAAAATTACTTTAGCACTTAAAATTAAATTATTAATTTACTTCCTTTCCTTTTAGCCAACTGAAAATAATGAAAATAGGCTAAGGGTCTTCTTTTTGCTTTAGTATTTAAAAATATATTTTATTTTAATAATAATATTATTAAGTTGCCCATAAATAGAGAGTTATTTGGGCTCAACTTAAAAATATTATTAAGTATTTCTAATTTAGAAAAGGGAACATTACATAAATTCTAACCCTTGAAAAATACATCTTTCCCAAATACAATAACTATACCAAATAACATTGAAATTAGATTTTTTTCCACTGAAATGTCCCCTCTAGGGAAGAATTAATGAAATATGGATTTTTGTAGCAAACCATAGGGCAAAATTGATAAAATTGATTTTTATTTCAAAAACCCTTAGGTAAAAATTCACAAATGCTAGAAATGATGAAAATAACATCAAACCCTAGGAAAATATTTAGATTTCCTAAATACAACACAACTGTAAATAAATACTAGAAAAAACAAACCCCGAAATGATGCCTAGCTGTTGGACTGACTTGTGATTGCAAACAACCCATGGAAATGCCAACAACGTGCCCTAGCTACTAGCTCATGCCAAAAATGTGCCATAGCTTCTAGCTAATGCCAAAAATGTGCCCTAGCTGATGATAAAATTGTTCTAACACCGCAGAGTGCTAATTGAGCATAGATGAAATCTTTGGATGAGATCACCACAAGTGACCTTGAGGGTTTCGTCCTCGATCAAAAACGAAGATGGAGGTTTTCGTCCCCACAAACCTAGTTGCAATGGAGGGTTTCTATCCTCATTGCAGAAGAAGTTGGAGCAACAACTCAAACACTCAATGTAACATTAGATTATGGCCAAAATATCCCCATGAACCCTCTCCTCACTTCCTTTTATAATCTTTTGTCTCCCTTTTCCAAGTGGGGCGCTCCATGTGGGATATTTGCACTTTTAATTTTTAAAGTGACTTTCTTATTTTCTATTTTAGCATTGACTTGCTTTATCAAAAAGTTATTTTTATAATAATAAAACATAAGTGTCTTTTATAAAGTTACTTTTTTGACACTTATGTTATATTATTAATTTATTTTACTTTATTCGAAAAGGGGACATGACAATCTGCCCTTCCCAAAGATTGCTTGTCCTCAAGCAATGCAATTTCAACAACTTGAACTTAATACCAGGATCCCGATCATCCTTGTGTTATCACCAATTTTGATCACGCAAAATTGTCAAAAAAATTAAATAATTAAAAATTAGAAAATTTTGAAAAGTATTACTTTGCGTGGTTCATTGGACTCCTCATGCGATCGCCTTATTTTTGTGATCGCTTTTGGTCTTCGTTTTGTGATTTTCGGGCAAGAACTCTTCCCGCCAGGCTATAAAACGCATTAAAATACATTAAAATAATTAATTAATATTTAATTAATTAATTGCTCCTTGTTTGATTAAATTAATTTTTAAAAAATCACTTAAGGAGTATTTAATTAAATAAATATAAATTAAAGTTCATTCGACAAGTTTTAGTGCCGGGGAAGTAAGCTTTTGTTTCCAACTGCCGGGTTGGCTTCCCAAACCCGGATTTCCACTTTCCTAGCAATTTCCTTCAATTTTCCCACACGTGGGTTTCCTCTCTCCAATTGCCAAATCATGGATTGGCAAACGGGCATAAAATTCCCCAATTTCCCACATGGGGAAATTGGACGGGGATTGCCAACCCATTTTGCCATTCCCGTTGGCAATTGCCCGTTACTTTTCCCATTTCCCCCTGGCACTTAAGCCACTACCCGGGATGAGAGGAAGTTGAATTAATCCTCGTAACTTCCTCCATCAAACCCGGTGGAAAAAGTCAGAAGCTTCTTTTTCTTCAGGAAGACATAATATTTTGTTAACATTATGCAAGAGAAACCCACGCCATTGTGAGCAAAAGAAATTAATCACAGCAAAAAGACTAAAGGCAAATACATGCGCATTGGTTGAAGGAAAAGACAGGAAGGAGAACAGTCCATACGCATTTGGAGAACAGTCCATACGCATTTGGAGAACAATCATACCAAAAGCCACGCATTGGCCGTGGAAGAGATAAAGAACAGTTTTAAAAGGCCACGCCTGGCAATGAGAAAGGAACAATTTTTAAAACACAGAAAATAAATACAGTCCAAACGTTTTTGAGGGGGCGCCTGATATATGTGGACAGTTTTTAATAAAAAGGAGCTTTGTTTTCAGCCGCCCAGCATTGAAGACACCCACGCATTTGTTTTAACCTACGCACCAGCCAGCAAACAAAAATATACGCTTGCCATTCATCTGTTGCAGCATTTGATGGAGCGCAAACAAGCATTCGTGATTTTGGGTGAAGTTTAGGAAGCATACGGAACAGTGCGCGATCCATACTCTGAAGAACATCATCGATTGATCCTGCGCCAATACTGTCAATACTGTTTGCATTATTATAGGATTGCCTGTAGCTTTTAAAATAAATAAATAAATAAAAAGAAGCGAACCGACATGGCGATGGGCAAGTATGTTTGAAAAACTGAATTGTTTTTGTGACTTGTTATATTCTGCATTTTCATCGGCCTTCAGGAAGAATGCGTGATGCATACGGATCAATCTGAGAAAACGTACAGATTAATTGCTAAAGCTGCAACAAATGAAGGTCACAAATAGCAAACGTCATGCAGCTGTAGGCTCTTCTTTATTCTGAACTCTGATTCATAGCAAGCTGCGTATTGGGTGAAGGAAAAAAGATACAGTCCAAAAGAAGACAAAAGAAAGAATTCATTTCCACGCGTGAAGAAAGAGGACTGCCAGGTAAAAAGAATAGCATCCCACGCTGGTCCAAAGTTTTAGTTCCACACAGCCAGAGGTAAAATACATCAAGCCAAAGCCCACACAAGACAAGAAAACCACGCATTCTTTTGGAGGAGACGCCCAGCCAAGGAAGACAGCAATAGACAACAAGAGAATAAATTTGTTTTATTTGCCTAAAGCCAGAAGAAACGCCGAAGAAAGGAAACTCCATTCACGTAAATATTAAGATCGGGGATTTTAATTGTTATTGTCGAGTTAGAATTCGAGCTTGGTCTCGATTTGTTTTTATTAACATACTAAAAGTTGTAATTCGAGACAATTATTATTATCATTTTTAAAATAATAATAATAATAATATATAACGGGAATATTTTTCTTACATCGACGGGGTGTTGGAGACTGAGACCCAGCCCCGTTTGCGTTGTTTGGCGTGCCTGAGTCACCTTTTGATTAAATTCATAATGGCCGAAAGATCCAAATCTGCAGGGAGATCGAGGAAGCCAGTGGAAAGATCTAATAAATCTGCCCTGAAATATGAATTCCAAGGAATTATTCCTCCCAGCTCCATTAAGTCGGCGTATGACAACATCACCGATACAAATCTGGGTCACATCAACGTGCAACAGTTTTGCGAGCGAGTGAAAACTGAAGGCAAAACCATTTTCTCTGATAGGCTTTACCACAGTGGCCTACAGACGAGGAATTTATAAAGACAACCGCGAGCCTTTCCTCTTAGCATTCCCATTGAGAGTGTCTACCCGACTTTCCCCGCGAATGCAAAGGTCCGAATTGGTGATTGCTTGTGCAGAGCATTACGATCCTGAGAGACGAGGAATTTATAAAGACAACCACGAGCCTTTCCTCTTAATCACACCTGAACACATTGAGGAGTCGAGGGCTCATCGATACCTGACTTTCTTGAGAATGCAGATATCACTCGCCAGTCTGCGCAAGATTTCTGGGACGAAGAACCCCTAAGATGGAGCAAAATGGTTAACAACAATTGGCTGGTAACCAAGAGACCTCGGATTGACAGGCTCCCCAAAGAACTGTACCGCGTTGAGTTCGTGGAAGAGATTGGAGACATGATCACTCTCCTAAGTCGAGTTTTTGGTTTACCTTCTGCAAGGGTCTTCCACCCATGGATGTACCAGTTTATCTGTATCATCCTAGCCAAGAAGGAGTTTGTGGACTGGGCCACCATCATCATATGTGAACACCATTCACAAGCACCATGATGATAAGTCAAAATGACCTGGATGCTTCTACATGACCTCATATCTTCGACCTGAGGATGTCGCATGAAGACGAAGAAAGCTATTTTTCTCGGGACTTGAAACGAGAGGAGTCCTGGGGTCATCAAACAACGTTTTTCACTATTACCCTCATCTCATCCTTCAAAAATAGTTCTCACCATTTTAGAAGAGTCAACGATGCATTCACCTTCCGCGTGATCCGGAACTTGAATCGAAATACCGAGGAAAGGTTTTCCAAAGAAGCCATGAGTGTCATTTCCCAATGGGGAACCTGGTTTATACAATTTTCATCTTTTTCCTACATTCGCGTGAGTGGCTTTGCTGGGACCCCGTGGAAACTTCCCAAGTACGCAGTGATAAGTGGGCGTTAATGGAGTCAATGTATATCCGGATCGACAATTGTTCCAAGTTCACTGCCTACTTAGTGACAAGCACCGTTCAGGAATTCATTTCCCGATCCAAATCGGGGAATACCAATGCCCAAATTTATTCAGTGCACAACTAATGGAAAAGGAGTTTGCTCTCATAACCATCCATCCATATGTGAAAAGAGCCCATTATTCGATATCAATGGTTATATGCAAAACGATTATGGGAGCGAAGTATCAACATAATCCTACCATGGAGGATTTACGGGGCCGCTTGCTCGAATGAACATGAGGTAAGGAGAGAAGAGTACTCTCCTAACACTTGCTCGATCAAGGCCTTCCACATCCTCTCTCAGAGTCCTCCCGATTCATTCATAACCGATGATGAGGATGTCGTCGATCCTCGTATGATGCCATTGCCTTCACACCGCTGCCTTCAATCGATCGGTTATTCATCTTTTCTCTTCATGGACCAAAAGAGATGAATTTTCTCTCGATGGCAAGAACCAACCAATTATCGAAAGAAGCATATCTTGGTATGATAGGGAGCTTGCCAAATTTCAATCAATTCCGGATCACGTTTCAGAATCACAAAAATTGCCTATATCAGGACACCTCCATTCGACCAAGGTTTCTTCTCGATCAACTTCGTTACCATCCAATCATACACGACATACAAGAAAAGAATGGTTGCCAAAATCCACTTTGATGTAAATACGCTTTGGTTTTCACAGCGTGTCACTCGACTTGCCTCCCACATCGCATGTCATTTGATCGCCGAGCAACGTGTCACGAGGAGAGAGATCCAAAGATCCAAACCTTGAAGAAGGAAAGGAGCGTGTGTCTGGATTTTCTACCTCGAGTAGAGATTCTTCCACTCACATCATTAATAGCACTCATACGCTGGTAGCAAATGATCCTCAGCCATGCTTCGAACAAACACCCACTCAAGTGCAAGTAATTCAAATATCAAATACTTCAGAGCACGTAGTTCATGAAGGGATTTCCCAAAATCTCCCGAATGATCAAGAAGTGGACATTGAGGTTGTGTCTCCTCAAATCGAGGCCGCTTGATAGGATTCATGAAGGATCTCATGATGTCGTGATAATGAGGATATTGATTCGAGCTCCGTGATTCTATATGTTGAGATAGTAAATGAAACTCCTTTGGTGGGTTGATTCTCAAGTGAAGAAAAGGAAGAGAGTCAAAAAGTGTCAAGCCAATCGACATTGATTTTGATGCCCTTTTCAAACTATCGAATGACGCCATTCCTAAGAAGCCTAAGGTACTTTCTCGAATAATGGTGGATAATGATGGAAACAAGTTTGTAGACCTTGCCATTCCACGAGTGGATAAAGAGCGTAATGCTATGACGCCACCCATATGGATTTATTATTCTATGAAGTTTCTAGACTAGGACTTGGGAGATCCACGTTAGAAAGTGACATGGCGATGGCTCGAGATTCAATTGATATCGTGCTAAAAATTTTTGATTGAGAAATACAAGTCCCAAAATTCTCAGCTCAAGGCTGAAAAGAGTCAATCAATGTGGAGTATGTTCAAGATTTGATAAATCCCATATCATCCACCTTCCCAAAAAGACTTATTCGATGCGGTGGCTGCCCCGGATGAAGAGACTCTTAATTTGTCAAAGGAAATAAACACGTTGGGCCATGTCACTAAAACTTGGCTTTCGGAGATTCTCGTTTTGGGCCAGGGAGCGATCAAGACTACGCAGTTAAGCTTCATGAAGATATCAGTGTATATCTGGATCCAATTCTTTCTTTCAAAGAAACTTTTGTTTCTACTATATCAAATTTGGATGAGATATTGCCCATAATCGCTTAATTGGTCTTAGCAGAGATGACAAGTATGGAATCTTCAAGATGTTGGCTATTGAAGGGATTCTCGAATTTGAACATCGAGGGACACGTTTTCTCTCGTGTCTACATCTCAAATCGAGAAAACGCTTCTTGGGATTCTATGATCCATTATGACAACATGTGCAATGAAGTTTTCGCTTCACTTTCCTTGATCCAGATTTCATACCGAGATTCCTCGATACAACCTAGTAAATGAGCATAATCAAAGGTGTTCATCTGAGCAGGAAGAACAATTTTCACGATTGTTCAAAGACATGTACACTCCTACCAACAATTTCTCGTTGGTTTCATGGAATGGTGTATCAAATCAAGAACTTGTTTGAGAATGCTCAACCTAAAATTGTTAATTTAAATGATATGCCAAGTAGAATTCTTGAATCATGGTATTTTGTGAGGCTATTCTTCGCCAAGTGAACCTCCGAGAAGAAGAAAAGATGTTTGAAACTTTGGGAAGGTTTAGATCCTTTCAATTATCAAAAGCAGAGATCCTAATTTCACCGGCAGTGTAGGAGTTGATTTTCTTGATATCTAGCGAATCGGGAGAGTCCATTTCATACGCTTGAGATAAAGTGGACCCCGCTTCAATGGATAAGGCACTCGTTATTATTGTATATTTTAAAAGGTGTTGTTATTTGGGAAACATTGGATATTTTAAGTAATTTCTATTTTTGGTTGTCAGATTTAATAAAGTTGGTTAGAAAAAGTCAAAGGTCACTTAAGTGCCTTATTTAATGATCATGTAAAACCCTAACTACTT
Source organism: Taxus wallichiana var. yunnanensis (assembly GCA_018340775.1). Taxonomy (NCBI): domain Eukaryota; kingdom Viridiplantae; phylum Streptophyta; class Pinopsida; order Cupressales; family Taxaceae; genus Taxus; species Taxus wallichiana. Next base: position 38,882,675 of record CM031238.1, read on the forward strand.
TGAACCAACTTTTGGGTTATAAAAGGAAGTCGGGGCTCATTTGTAAGGGTGACTTTGAGAGAGGAGAAGAAAATACTTTTGTGTAAGCTTTGTTTCAAGAAGAAACTTTGTGTGTCTTTGTGAAAAACATTTTGGAGTTAATAGAATAAGAACTTTGTGTCTCATTCATCATGTCTCTTGTAACATTTGGTGTTCTTATGTTCACTAGATGTTAGGTATTTGAATCTGCATGCAAATATTATCTTTGATTTTATCACAACATTAGTAATCAGTTGTTCTAGTTCACAGTGATGATCAAGCTCACTATCTACTTGCTCATGTGTGTCCTTTTGCATGTTCTTGTTTGGCTAACTCAAACTCCGCTTTATTTGTGTTGGTTATTCATCTTTTCTCTTCATGCAATATTAGGCTCTGTTTTTACCTAACTCTCTGCATGTTCTTTCAGTCCATTCCATTCCACTCCTTTCTTTCATTTCATTCTATCTCCTTCATTCACTTTTCTTCCATTGATGTTCCAAAACACCCCCCACATACAATTTTGAATGTACAGATGTAAATACAGTTTTGGTTTTCAATAAAGGCAGCCTCACCTTCATTGAGGAGGGACTTCGTTCCCACTCTGTTGCATGTCATTTGCATGCGTGCAAATCCATATGTGTTAACACCTCTGGGAATTTGCATAATTCCGTGGTCCTCAATTCTTCATGTGATGTCAACATAAATAACTTCCTCATGCAAACTTTACTCCCTTCTTCTGTCCAAAAATTGTTGTCCAAACTGCTTATCATTAGTTGTTGATCTGAAAATTTCAGCAAGCTCAATGCCAACATTAGTATTTGCTGAGTCATTTTTCTCATGTGCATGCCCTATGCTGCAAGTTGTATCCTTCACCCTATCACCCTTTTTAGCATGCTTTCCATGATGACAAGAATCTTGAAATGACATAATAGGGAGCAACAAATGTTGCAATCAAAGTGTTCACCTTCTTGTGCGGAATAGGAATTGTTGAGATACCCTCAACACCTCCATCTTTGGGACTCAAGACTCCTGAATTAGTGCTAATCAAAATGTTCTCCTCCAATGCATATCCATCCATAATGCTACTCTGAAAATCAATCAATGGCTTACCCTTTGGAAGTTCAGAGGATCGTTCATGATTTGGTGCATCTTCTTCCATCTTGAGCTCGTTGCATCCAACAAGTGATGTCCTTTCCCCCCTGACTTCCTCACTTTTATTTTTACAGCTATCCTGCAAATCCCCTTCATATGGCACGAACGCAATCTTTGGGAGATTGATGGGTGTCTTTGATCAGAACATCTTTTCAACTTCCTCTTGTATGGTGGATTCCTCCATGGGTTGCTTCCTCTCAATTTCTTGCAGCTCTAATTGTTCTTCTTTCTTCTTCAACCCTCTTATGTATTCACACAACCCTCTTTTATTTGGATTCCTCATTTTGAGTAACTCCAAGTAATCATCAAAGGAAACTTCAAATTTAAGATAATCAGGCATCCCTTGATACTGGTCAAGGATTTTGGGGGCCTCAAGTTTGTACTTTTCTATTTTTATCAACACCTCTTGAATGGGATCTATATTTTCTTCCCATTGTAAGAACTTTGCTTGAATAAACATTGTCATGGATTCCTTCTCTGTTTGATCCATAGGTTGGCGAGATCACTACTCTGATACCACTATAATGTCCCCTTTAGGGAAGAAATAATATAACATGGATTTTTTTGTAAAACCCTGACTGCAAAAATAAAATATTGCTTTGGAAAATGATTGAAATAAATTCTAACCCTTAGAAAAATACATATTTCCCAAATACAATAACAATTGTACCAAATAACAGTAAAATTAGATTTTTTCCACTGAAATGTCCTCTAGGGTAGAATTAATGAAATATGGATTTTTGTAGCAAACCCTAAGGCAAATTAATAAAATTGATTTTTATTTCAAAAACCCTTCGGTAAAAATTCACAAACATAACTTCTTTAAGATCCTCAATGGTTAAAATTAATTTTGAAAAAGCTTATGATATGATTGAGTGGTCTTTTATTCTTTTCATGCTCCAAGCTCCGGGGTTTGGCCCACGGTTTGTGCACATTGTTCAAATGCTTTTCAAAATGCCGAAGCTCGCATCTCAATTAATGGAGTCCACTTTCTGGTTTGGGCTATTCAGTCCATCGAGACAAGGCTGACTCCGTAGCCCCCGCTTCTTTATGTGTTAGTTCTTTGAAGGCTTTAGTTGCTTGCTAATAGTGCTTCTCAAGGCTTGGTGAAAAACATTTCACTACCTCATGCTAACCAAATCATTAATGGTCATTTTGCTTTGATGAATCATTTCTTACTTTGTTAGAAGAACAAACTGTCAAAAACGCCATGGATTGTGTTGACACTTTCTACCTGGCATCCGGCTCCTTGTAATGACCCCTTTTTCAAATTAAAGATGATTAATATATTATTTAAGTTGGGCATGGTCATTTCTAATCTTTGGGCAACTTAATAATATTTTTATTAAAATAGAAAATGTTTTTAAATACTTAAAGTAAAATTAATGATTTAACTAAGTCGGCCAAATGTAACTTAATGTTATATTATAAGGCAACTTATGTTTATTATTAAAAATAAAAGTGACTTTTAAATAAAGTAAGTCGGCCACCAAAATTGAAAGAAAGAGGAAAGAGAAGTTATAAAAGGAGGATGAATGGGTTCATTCGGGATCTATCATCCATCCATCATCTTGATTTTAGGATTTGAGCACTTATGCTTCTTCTTTCCGCTATTGAGGACAGGAACCCTCTTAGTATTCATCACTTGAAAATGAAAACTCTCATTGTGATAAGAATTTGGGGACGAAAACCCTTAATTTGTGCATAAGGACAACCCGGATTGACGGCTTCACTCGAAGTCATATTTGTGCATAAGGATAACTGGAAAGGGCTAAGACATCATCATTAGCTGGAAAGAAAGGGGGCAAAAGCTCCATCATTGGCTGGTGCAAGGGGTAGAAGGGCTGCTAGAACTTTGACATAAGTAATCAAACCGTCTCGAGGGTGGCGATTTGCATCTTAGAGGAGTTTGGGGGCTTCTAGGGCACGATAACCCAAATTTCAGTTGTATCTGTCTTCTTCATAATTTTTGGAGTTGTTTTCACTCTTTTGGGGTTGTGTTTGGGCCTGAATCATTATTTCCAGTCGTGTTGGTAAAGTATATTTGTTGCTGTATATTTTAATTCCAGCTGGTCTAAAAATACAAAAACATATTTTTGGTGTTCTCGTGTTATGTTTGTTTTGTCTTTTGAAAAAAATAATTTGGAGGGTTTCTATATTTATTTCCAGCTATTTTTGCATGCATGATGCCATACAAAAAAAACCCAGATTGCTGTTAGGATTTGAAGATTTTTTTCAATTTGCTAGTTCAATTTGAAGTATTTGAATCATAAGGGTTTCAAGGGAAATCCAAAATTTTCCAGATCTTCTCTAAAAGGGACATTACACTCCTCTATTCAGTGGAAGAAAACTCATTGCTATAGGCAAGCCCTAGCTCCCAAACCTCCATGGCTAGAAGGATTTCAGTGGATGTGGATTTAATCGGGTGTGCAATTTAATTTCCTTAGCATCCTCTTTGCTTCTAATGCTACTTCTGTGGAGCTTTGGTCATACGTGGTCTAGAGAGTGGAGAAACAAATTGCCTTCTAGATCACTAAACCTTTACCTCTAGCAGAAATTTCCAAATTTGCTCAAAAGTGCTTGCTGCTACTCATATTTACCACTCTTCTTGTTGGGCTCCTTTAAAAGCAACTTATGCTAGATTGGAGAAATTACTTAGAGACTTTTTATGGGTGCATTTTGAAGGTCATAAAGGACTTCACAGGGTGGCTCGAGATATATGTTGCCTTCCCAAAGAAGCATGAGACCTTGGCCTTATGGATATTAAACTTCAAGGTCACTCCCTTTGTGCTAAATGGATCATTCATTGTGTGGAAGGAGTTGAAGCATGGAAAATTCTTCTCAGGAACTATATTTCCCAAGGCACTCCTCTGGGCCGACAAGCTTAGAAGGGGTTGGGTTTTCAAACTCTTCTTATCTCCCCTGTTTCTGTCAAAATTGGGGGCACTTTTATAGCCAAGAGTTTATGGAAATCTTGGGAACTTCTCAAACCCAATCTCATTTGGGTTGGGGAGGGTTTTAGATCTAGGATTTCGCTTCAACCTCCACTCTTTGTGGTGGTCTCCCATTTTGAAACTCCATGAGGTTCCTTTTGCCATGATTCCTTGAAACAAAAGTTTAAGGCTTTTGATGCAAGGGTATTAAAAAATATTTTGTTCTGACCCTAGGAATCTACAAAACTCAAATTTCAACTCAAAGAGGATGATGTTGATTCAAAATATTTTGTTCTGGTTACCCTAGGAATCTACAAAACTCAAATTTCAACTCAAAGAGGATGATGTTGATTCTATCTCTGAAATCATCAATTCCATACTTGTTGATTGTTTGCATAAGATTGGTATCACTTCTAGTGTTCCTTAGTGGAAAGACTGGAATTGGCTGACTACTACTCCCATTTTCCAGTTAAACCCCATATTGGGTACTCCTTGCTTGCAGCGCAACAAATTCTTGGTTCAATCCTCAACAACTGCTAGATTATTCAATCCCAAGATGTTGTCCGGTCTTGACGTTTTGCTAACCTATGGAAAGCCCACATTGAGCCCAAAAAAGCTCATTTTGTTTGGTGTTTGTTATATCAAGGGCTCCCAGCCAAAGACAAAATTGAACACTTGGGGGTTTCCAACCCCATTTGCCCAACCTATCATCATCCCGAGACTATTAAACACCTCTTCTGGTTTTGCACCCACGCCCAAACTTCCTGGAAATGGATTCACACCCTTTTTCATCCTTTTTCTCCAAACTTCTTCACTTGGAAAATGGCTCTACTATGGGACTTAACCAACCTTCCTGCAAAATACAACAAATATTGGCAAATATTTAGAGTGGATATTTTGTTTTGCTTATGGAAAGACAAAACTATGCTATTTTCAATAGCTCTGCTATAATAGAGATTTTTTCGTGACTAAGAAAGTTGCTGTCATCTCCAATGTTGTGCTTCAGTCCAAACTCACGCTGAAGTATAATAATTAATTTTGCAATAGTAGCAGACCCACTTACAAAAATGGCTGGAAATAATGATTCCAAGGCCTAAATACAATTCTAGAAATTATAATCAGCCTCTAAAAATATGAAGAATCCAAATACAGAAGGAAAGTGACTTGCCATGCCCTAGAAACAATGAACTCCTCCCAAGGAGGGGTCGTAACCCTAGAAGAGGGTCTGAAATTGGCCAAATGGTTGGTCTGAAATGCTTGCAAGCTCAAACACAGACTTGTGTGGCTGTCCCACACTCAAAACCATGAAAATCTGATCTGCCTTGGCTGCAAATGATGTCCTGGCACTGATAAATCTGCCTTGAACCTCTGTAAATCTGACTGTACCACAAGTGTGACCTCTATATGAGATCATCAATGAAGATGTGAGGATTTCTGTCTTCAAATCTAAGTGTTATTGAGGGGTTTCGTCCTCAATAGACCTCCATGGAGGGTTTTTGTCCACTCAATGAATGAGAGAGAAGACAAAGCGTGCCCCAAATGTTTAAAGAAAACCAAATCATATGCAAAAACTAACTACCTCCACCCCAAGCGACCCCTTTAAATACTTGAGGGTGGTGCCAAACACCAAAAAGGAACCCAAGGAGACTACCTCCTTTTGGGGATGTTATGATTTACCTTTAACTCCATTACCTTCTTTATTTTAAGTCGGCGTTTGCACTTTTTGACCTCTTTCTTTTCACTTCCTCAAAGCCATTTAAAATTTAAATTAATAATAATCCTAAGTGCGTAAAATAACTATTTTTGCACTTAATCAAATTATTAATTTGTTATTATTATTTTATTTTTATTTTTAAAAGAAAAACTTGAAAATGGGGACATAACACCCTATCATTGTCGAGGGATATTAATGGTTCCCCGTTTCTACTTCGGGAAGACACTAGCTTTTTGGTTCACAATCAACATCACGTTGCCCGAGAATATCTTTGTTATTAGGTTCAAGTTCAGATTCTGATGGGCCTGTATCTTCAGCCATGTAATTTTTTTTTTTTTTCGGGTTGCATGTGTGGCCCCTACTCCAGGGCTCAAAGCAATTACGACAAATGTTTGCAGTTTGGGGTTTAGGGTTTGTGATAGTTGGACAGTTCTTTTGACAAAAATTTGGGCTTCTTCCCTTAACCTTCCTATTAAATGTATATCCTTTCCCAAAATCTGAGATCTTCTTTCAAATAGCTTCTACACGGATCTCTGATTTTCAAGCCGTAGAGATAGCATCTTCAAAACTTATGTTATTAAACATCCTCAACTCGGTTTGGATTTCTGTCTGCAAGTTCGAGCACCCTATGTTTTAGGAGTCTGGACTTAAATTCCAAAATTTGGAATTTCTCCATATACTCAGCAATCATATCTCTATGAGAAAAATGTACAGGTTAGCTTTTGCACATCTTTTTCATCTGCTTGTTGAATCAAATCCTCAACAAACCGAGTAAAGCTCTCTCTATGGTTTCGGGATAGCCAGCTGCCCCCCTTGTATGAGCTTCCCCATCCAAACACTGCAAAGCCACATTCAGTTTCTTCTCAAGGTCATTAATTTGTTGCACCTTGAATGCTAGGGACACCTTGCTCAACCATGTGTGTACCTGTACTTCCTCCCTGAGATTATATTGTGGGTTCTTCATCTGCAAGGTAAAAGAGGATTTGCATTGGCTTCCTTCCACTTCCTCTTTTGATTTCCCATCCTGGGTATCAAGGTCACCCCAAGGGTTTGCATCTTAATCAAACTTTGAATCCACTGGCCCGTTTACCAAAAGATATCAGATCCTTCCTGATATTTGCTGTTAAATTTGCAAGCAGTCCTGTCAGCCCTTCCTTTGTCACAAACTTTGAAGTACTACTTTGATACACACTCTGTAGCATTTGTGTGGTGGTAGTGAGAACCGATTGAAGCTCTGATACCACTTGCTCTCTATTAAGTTATTATCATTGATTGCAGAAAAAATACAAAAAATTATTGAATAGTAGAAATTGAATATGTAGAAACAGGGACACCTTCTCACCTTAGATGGATTGAACCTGCAAATCCGACTATAAACATAATATTTCTCATGCATTGGACACTCTCTGCTATGGCATGAACGAAATAAGATAGAAGATGCATATTTTAGTGTTCTTTCCTCTCAATAGCTCATAGGAAAGGAAACTCAACGTAACCCATGACCTAACCCTTCATCAATCCTAGGTAGGCAAAACATGACTTGAACAATAACATTAGGAGTAAGGATTAAGGAATTAAATATAAAAATAATAATATCTCATGCCTAGGTACACAACATTTTCTCTACTGTCAAAGGTTCTAGAAGTACCTAATTTCCTCCTAGAATTGTTTGACTTGGTCCCACCAGTCTTCGACTTTCTATTGTGAGCATTTTCAGTTCCTGCATTAGCCCTTACAAAGTAATAGATGACAATACCGTTGGTTCTTCTAGCCCAAGCCTTGTTACAGAAATGTGATGTTGCTGATTGCAGGTCATGGTCATTCGCTTCCATTTTCTTCAGCTCCACACGTCATCGATGGGTCTTTCTCCTACATGGTTATTTGAAGATGTACTTAGTTCTTATTGTTTAGGGTTTAACTACTTCAGATTTACCCCTCTTGTTATGCTTTGATCTCTTTAGGGCAGTGTTTAGTTTTTCTTTTCATAACATAGGGTCTTCTCATCCTCCTACTTTATTTTTCATAACCAAAGGTCTTTTAATTTTGGTTATTTTTGGAGATTAATATATTATCTTTCTTCTTTTCTAACCATAGAACTAATGTTGAATTTTTAATTAATGGAGAACATTGTTAATTAATGAAATAATATTTTTGTTCTCTTGATCCATTAGTTCTCCAGCTATCCTCTTCAATCTCTTCATCACACCCCGGACAAAAACTTCAATTGTATGTGTAGAAGATTTGATTTCCATGAAATTGTTGGTTACATTTTTGCATAGCTGAAAACCTAGGCAGTCATGAGATAAATCTCCCTCATTTACCGGTGAGGCTCCCGTGTCAGATTTGTCAATAAAATATGCTAGTATCTATATGGGGTTTTACTTTAACCATGCAGCTCATGAACCATAGTCAGATAGCTCTGCTGAGTAAGTAAATAGCTGTTAAAGAAAGGAAATATTTAAAGAAGAAGGGAATAATAAAACACAGGGAAGAAATAGGGAAGATGTGCAACCCAATCAATAGATAACAGAGTTGATTGCATGCACATAGACGGAACCAATAGATATCAACACACATAATTATAAGCAAAGGCACTTTCAGATCTAGATCTAAAATAACACAGTTTATAAGTAGATCTAAGACAAAAGCTAGAAACAAAATGCACCGTGACACAAAGTTCTACTCCTTTGTATTCCTTTGCTTCAAATAGCTATCAGGGGTTTCAACACAAAGTCTGGAACACAAGAATGTTGCTTACAAATTCTGATTTTTTAACCCAGTAGGTTCTTCCTCTACTTATAGAATGTAGAGGGGCAATTACAAGTCGAAGCTTTTAGTGAACTAGCACATGTGGAAGTCGGAAAGGAAACAACTGCAATCTCCCTCTTGGAATTCCTCTTTGCATGACATGCATGATTTGCAACTGAAGATAGAACCTTCTATTTTGCACGTCTGCCACCTATCTCCAAGTAGTTGACTTCTTCAAGTAATGGCTTTTAAACCAATCACTTAAGTTGTATAATTTAATTGATCGCTCAATTATTTTGTCGGAGGAAATAAGAGAAAGAAGAAGAAAGAGGAAAGTTGCAGTCTTGTCCTTTTTCATATTCTGCATGCAACTGATTCTTTTGCCTTTGATTCTCACCAAGCTGGATCTGGGAGCAACTGGATCTGGAATTTTGCTTACGGGTGTTGCCTTTGCCTTGTCTTCCTTTTATCCTTGAAGCTTTTGCAGTTCTTCTCCTGTACATGCATCAGTGCAATGTCTGCCGTAAATAACTCATCATTTTTATTTTTAATTGCATATGAGCAATTAAAAATTCTGGAAAGCACTTCAAGTGAATGCAACTTCAATGAAGGCTTCAACTGGAAGATTGGGAGCACATGCACAAGATCTTGGAAGAAATTTTCCACGCACTGACTTCTACATGGGCTGCATCAGAAACAAGAGGATGAATTTTTGTCGGAAGCTTTTGCAATTATGAGATCTGGATCTGGATCTGGCTTGGATTTGTGTCTCCGATGTCAGCAAATCTGGAAGTAATGCATGATTCCGCTGAGCTTTCTCGTTCATCCCGCTTTGCCATGGCTGGAGCAATCTTTGTCTGAACAATTCTTTTTCTCTTTATTCGGTCGGAATTCTTCACAACCGGTGCAGATCTGGATAATTCTTCAGATTTGGAGGATATGTTCAATGTATTGGACATTGATTTAAGCTCCCTTTCTCTTATAAAAGCACCTGTAATGAATTCCTGAGCACCTGTATCACTTATGCAAACAATTATCTAGACACAAATCAACCTCCTTCAACCTGTGCGCCAAAATTGGAAGCTTCCAACATTAATTACACCTTCTGAGCAAAAATCCTCTTCAAATGGGGCACACTTTTTGTCTGGGCTGCACTTCTCTACTTTTGAATTAATTAATTCATCCTTATGGCAGCCCCTGCTTATATAATCCTCATAATTCTATAATTAATTAATGTCTTTCCTATTCCTGGCAATTAATTAATTATTAAATAAGCTTTACTCTTCAAATGGGGCGCCTATTTTGTGCATGCTCATGGCTGCCATTAAATAAATTAAATTTATTTAATTTTAGACTTCTGCTTCCAGTTAACTCAAGCCTCACAGTATGCTTTGACCTTAGCCACTGAAAATAGGAATTAATTAAATCATTTAATACTTAAAAAAGTATTATTTCTCTCCCAAATGGGGCGCACTTTTTGACATGAAGGGGCTGCATTAAATAAATAATATTTATTTAATTTTAGAACTGTCTAATTCCAACTTCCTTTTGTCCACTTTCCTTTGTTGACTTTTCCACAAGCCTGGGCGCCAAAATTGGAGAAGAAATTAATTAAATTAATTAATTTAAGGCTGCCTTTCTTTCCCTAAAGGGGTCGCACTTTTTGGAATAAGGAATTTCTATTTTTAAAAGTCAATTGGCAATGAGATTATTTACCCTGCAAGGCAGCCCCGAAAATCCCATGATTCACTTAAGCTGTTTGACTTTCATAATGGGATTATTTACCCTGCCAGGCAGGCAATAAAATCCCATCAATGCCTTAAGTGATTTTTCTTTTATTTCACAATGGGAATTTTTACCTGCAAGGCAGGTAAGAAATTCCCGCCTGCCTGCTGCCTCTAATTTTCCCATTGTGACTTAAGTGACGTTGCTTCCATGGGAAAAAGTACCTGCTAGGCAAGTACAAAATTCCCACCTGCCTGCTGCTTCCAAAATCCCATGATCCACTTCAAATCTTCTTTTTCCAAAATGCGGCCAGCCCTAGAAGAAGCTTTTTGGTGCACGACTTCGTCTTTTCCAAGAGAACCAGACCTCCGATGGCGAATTCCTTTTGGCACAACGTGCATATGTGATCTCCAGATACTCCAGCCAAGAATCAGGCCAAACCGGCAAAGGAATTGATCCAGAGAAATTTCACAGAAAATGAAACGGAAAACACAAAAACACAAAACATTGCCAGAAGTCACAAATAAAGCCCAGGATTCATTCCTGGTTAAAACCCTACTAGTATATGGGAATAATGACATGTACGATCACAATAGAGTTAAACCGAGCACAAATTGCCTCAAACGGGCTCAAAATAATTAAATACAAATTTCCCCATGCAGGCAAACCCCAATGACAGAATAAAACAATTTTGGGCATCTGGGTATTTGTCGAAAATGGCTTATATGGCTCCTTGGGAATATCTTGACACATTACAGAAACTTTCTGGCAATAAAAACACAAAACGACCCATTATTTTAAAAGTACGAATTTTTTTAAATAGGGTAGTCCCAAATTTCAGGGTGAAATCTGGGGACACCAGAAATATTTCTCCCAATTTCCATCAAATCACATAGACCGAATGCCTTTTTAATTTGAAAAGAATGAATCCAATTAGAAGGATGCAAACTTAATGTCAATAGGTCTCAATTTCCTTTTGATTTCAAATTACAAATTTGTTCAAGGTTATGATATGCCAATGATTAAACAAGTATACCTTCACCTGTTTTGTGGACAAAGAATGATATTGCTTTTCTGTTCTTACTGATATCATATAATTTGTTAATTCCAAGATTTGAAATCGATCTCTTTAACGATGAAGAAGTTCATGATATTTTTATTTGTGTTATTTGATTTGTTATTATAAACATTTTGTCTATTTTTTAAATTTTTATATTCAAAATTGCGGATTGGGTGAAAAGAAATCACATGCCTTCCACTTTTCTTTCCTCATTTAATCAATTCCTTGAATCTTAAGAGTAAGCATGTTGAAATTGCAGTTGGACAAAGGAACATCAAAATGGGAGAGGATTGCGGCCGAAGCTGCTAGAACTCTTCCAGACGAGAAAACGGTGGAAACTGTGACATTAAAAATCTCAGCAGGGGGTGTAAAGTGTATTTTCCAGTTTTTGTCGAAGGTGCAAATCTCAGTATGGGTGACATGCATTTTCTCGTGGTGATGGCGAAATAGCTTTTGTGGCGGCATTGAAATGAGTGGCTTTCTTGAGTTAAAGTATTCATATTTTTCTTTCTCTGTTACATTTGAAGCTAAGCTTGCATTAAAATTATGATTTGCATGCCATTTATGCATTGACAACTCTATTTCCTTTATAGCTCCCATGAGATTTGAACATTACATATTACTTTAAAAAGAATAGATGCTACAATAATATCTGAATTGTAAATAAGATGTCTTACCATGCACTTTACATATCAATATACAACTGATGTAATGAAATTGTTTAGAATAAGGCTTTGAGACATTCTTAACGTATTTGTTGGGCATTATTGTTGGAGATTGACTTGCTACACTTTTTTTGCGTATGGAGATAAGAAAATTGACATTATATGGTTGTCATGCCATGCATCCTTACCCATAATTTGTAATTAGCATAGATATTCCATAGTTAATTCACCAACACAAATCTTATATTATACGAATTTGAATTAGTTGATCATGCTTGCTGTTCTCTTAGTATTTTGTTTAAGAAAATAGTAAAATGTATTAGAATTATGTTTGCCTAAGTGCTAGAGTTGATGGTGGGCAGTTGCATACATGAAATGAAATAAGTAAAACCCGGACACTTAGGACAAATAGAGCTCAACACAAGAGATTACCCTGGAGAAATTCAATGTGGGAAAACTCCAGAAGAGTAAGTCTGTTCCTTCTCTCATCATCTCCTTGCAACTGAGAAGCCGAGAGCCTTCAAGAACATTAACATATCAACAATGTTCTTCTAGCTTGCTTTGTTTTGCAACTTGCTTCAACATACTCTCCCAAACTGCACTTACATGCTACAGCTCCAAAAACACTCAACCAAGAAGAATTACATGACCCTTGAAGGATGTACACATATACAAATTCAACAAATGGTCCAAACAAAAATATCCAAATGATAACAACCTTTGAAAGGTCAGAATTCCAAGCATTTGAACTTCCTTCCATAGTTACCAAATCTGGCCAGATCCAGATTTTTGAGCTGGCCTGGATAAGTTCTGTATGGGTCAGTCCACTCTTTTTCCCCCCATTTTTTTTTTACCAAAAAGCTAGTTGGTTCATGGGACAAAGGGGCTAATTTATTAAACCATGGGCATGCTGTTTTAACTCTCAAACAGAAAACACAGATGTCATCCCTATATGGGTTAATCTCTATGCTCTTCCCATAGAGTTTTGGGGAGAATATATATGCACTAAAATAAGGGATGCCATTGGTCAATATCTGTACATGGATGAGAAAACAGAGGGGAAGAAACATAAAGTCAATACGAGTAAAGCTAGAACAGGGGTCTTGAGGAATGTGACAGCTTCATGCCCACAAACTATAACCTTCAGTCAAGTGAAGGCAAATGGATTCGACCGCTAGATTTTCAGATTCTTAGTATCCGTTGTTATGGATGTCAACAAATAGGCCACCTTAAGAGGAAAGGCCCAAATGCCAAATGAAAAATGAGTGGTTAGACATCTCTCTTTCGGTTTGGGACAAGAACAGAATACATGGTGAAGAACCAGTTCAAAATATGGAAGAATATCTTCCTTTTCAACCCTCAGTTGGGGACAAGAACAGAATACGTGTTGAAGAACTATTTCAAAAGATGGAAGAATATCTTCCTTGTCAACCCTTGGTACAGCAAGGGACCCTTCCTTCTAGGGAAGATCTTATCCAGCAGGAAAGAGAATCAGGGATTATTGACCAGCTGTGGAGGGGTCTTCCAAGAAGGAAGTGAGCAGCCTGTTATGTCCACAAGAATCATCTCTACCCAATTGTGAGCAGCTTGAAGATAATACAAGGTTAGAAGGAATACAACCGGTAGAAAATGAAGCACCGAGATACTATCTTAGAAGCTTAAATTGTAAAAATGCATTTTCAGATCTTACAAATTTTGATGTAGTGGAGTCCCAGCTTTTAGGTTAGGAAATCACAAGAAACGTAAAGATTAATTCAGTCCTTTTCTGAAGGATCTTTGTATTCTTGTTCTCTGTTGGCAGTGGTTCTCTTTTTGGGTCTGTCTGAAGTCCTGTTCTGTTCTAGCTGTGTTTGCAGTTTTGCTGTTGGTTTGCTGCGAGCCATTTGCTAGCTATTGAAAGTTGTGCTTTTTATGAGCGTTCAATGCTATATGTAATTTTTTTCGCTGTATAAGGGTTTGGGCCCTGTTAAAAACCCACTGTTTACCCTTAATATGTGTGTGTGTGTGTGTGTGTGTGTATAAAAAGACACCCAACACCCCCTATATATTATTTAATATTAACTTTCTTTTTGTTTGAATTTTTGTTTAAAACTTGAATTTTAACTTTTACATGTTTATAAATTTTAATATAGGTTGCAAGTTCATCTTCTTATGAGCTTAATTGGAGCACATACAACTTTATCCACTCAAAAAAACATGACAAGCTCGAGTAAAAGGGTCGAGGACTTGGTCTACATACACTCAAACTTGCACCTTATCTCCCACAAGAAGCTTGATTACAATGAGGGGTTGTCAAAGCATTGGGATATAAATCCTGAGGATGTTGACCTGAATTCTTCCCTTTCACACCAGTCATTGTTTGACATTGACTCTCTTGGGAGGCATAGTATAGTTGGTGGGAGTGGTGGAGCTATGAGAGTGGTAGTCCTTGTGGTTCTAGTGCACCACATGATGTTGATATTGATGCTCTCGATGAAGAGCAAGATGACTATGAATATTAATTTTGATGTAATTAATTATGATCAGCACATGACATTTGAGATATTTGATTATTATGACATTTGGCATTCAGATAATATTTTCATTTTTGTGGTTATTTTGTTTTTTATATGCTTATGACAAATTGTAATGTCCCCTTTTTTGAATTAGCCCAAAATAGAAGACTTCTTGCCTTTCTTCTTTCCGGAGGCAAGAAATGGATGAACAAGGGAAGACTTTGGGTTTTCTTCATTCATATTTATGATTTTATCTTTGTATTTACCATTCTAGGGTGGTCGGCTGGGTTTGGTGAATTTTAAAAGCAAATTAAAAGACCCAAATAAGCTTTATAGGGGTCAGCCTTGCCTTTTTGGCCTTTGGCGCCAAGGTTGGGGTATTTAAGGAATGTTATGGCTTCATTTGTGCACATCTACTTTTGGCAAATTTACTCTAAAGTGATCTTTGGGCTGTGAGCTCTTAGTTCTCTCCACTCTTGGGCGAAAATCCAAGTGTGTGGCTCTTTCCAAGAAGGACAAAAACCTTATTGTGGCTACTTGGAGGACATAAACCCTTCATACCTTGATTGAATCGAAGTCATATTGCATATTTGAGCATTAAAGGAGAAAAGAAGTCATTTTCAGATTTTTGCATAAATGCAAAGGGAGAACACATGTTGTTCGAAAGCATTGACACGATAAAGTCATTTGAGAACCCGATCGACCCCACCCGAAAATTGGACTACATGTTTTTAGTTAAATCCTGCATAGTGAGTAAAGAGGGTCCAATAGGCCCCGTTGATTTTTTAAATAATACACAAACCTCATGTTCCCGACACGCCAAAGAAAAGGCAGCTTCCCTTCTTGAACCTTTGGAGTCTCCACCATGATAAAGTCATTTCAAATTAGCCATTTGGCGAGAGGCAAATTTTCCGCAAACCAATGCCAAAAGGTCAATTTGTGAGGCTCACCATTAGGAGCATATATACTTATCTTTGAAGGTGTAACATATACCACCAAACCCATGTTACAAAAGTTCACATCAACGGTTCACAATGACGCTTGCATATGGACGACCATTGGATAAATTTCGACCCTTGATTTTCTCGATGGGTAAAATCAAATGCATCTACTAGCTTGTGGCCCCACCTCTCCACAGGATCCGAACTTTCTTGGAAAGGGCAAAAGCATGAGGGATTTTGTTCCTTGTCTGTAGGCGGTGGTGATGGAGACTCTTGACACCAATCTCATTTGAAGGAATGATTTTTGTTCCGAAAGTTGGTGGGTGAGTGTAATATCCCCTTCTCGATCGAATACCCTTGGACCATTTTGTCTCCCCGACGGCTAAGGAATTATCTCAAGGGAACTTAAGTCAATGATTTATTATAAAGTGCAAATAAAAAAGAAAATATTATAAAAGCACTTATATTAAATTATTATAGGCTTGATAATAAAAGAGAACTTAGAAAAGCTAAAGTCACTTTATAAAGTTTATTTTCCCTAGAAAAGGCGAACTCCTTATGGGATGGATCAAGAGGGAAAAAAACATTAAATGACGGACTAAAATCTCATTGGGCATCGAGGGTGGCCATTTGGCCCATTACTTCTATAAAAACAAGTGGAGATTGCAGATATCATTATAGATTGTGATGACATTACAAGGTATGAAAAGAGTGATGATATGTCATATATTTTGCAACATGTTCATATTTATTTTCCTCTTGAGAAAAATGATGAATTAGAAGAGGAAATCTGCAATCTCAAGTATGTGATACCTTTGATGCAACCTTGTATATATGATTATCTTGAGTGTGGTAGATGGTGGCAAGATTTAGCTCACTTGACAGGTACAGGGGCTAGGATTTTGGAGCACTTTAGCATGTTTTGTCTCGTTCACTTGGCACTTGAACTGACGAGTTACAATTGCTTGAGGGAAAGCAATTTTGGGAAGGGAGGATTGTAATATCCCCTCTCTGGTGAAGACCCTTAGTCCATTTTGTCATCCGACGGCTAAGGAATTATCTCAAGGGAACTTAAGTCATAATGATTTATTATAAAGTGCAAATAAAAAGAAAATATTATAAAAGCACTTATATTAAATTATTATAGACTTAATAATAAAATAAAATTAGAAAAGCTAAAGTCCCTTTATAAAGTATATTTTCCCCTAGAAAATGCGACCTCCTTATGGGATGGATCAAAAGGGAAAAACAACATTAAACACGGGACTAAAATCTCATTGGATGTAAAGGATGACCATTTGGCCCATTACTTCTATAAAAGCAAGTGGAATTGTTTGTAGAGATCGCTCGTCTATTTTATGAAATCTGATTTGTATGTTAAGCTTTGAGCTTGCATCTTTAATCTTCTAAGGATGAAAACCCTTAGAGATTCACTCTTGAGGACGAAAATCCCTCAAAGAGCCTAGTAGAAGGACAAAAACCCTTCTCCTAGTTGAGAAGATTCTCCACCCTAGGGTTTCCATTGCAGATCACTTGATTAGTAGTATTTTTCAGTATTTTTCCAGCGGTTGAAGTGGGTAAAAGTGCAGATTTGGTCCAAGGGTTTGAAGAGGAAAGTGGTGGCTGAGTTTCTGCTGTAATTTCCAGCCCAAAACCCTAAGGGCGAATTGGTATTTTGGCTGTTTAGGGCACTTGTGGTGGTCATTTGTATGAATGGGTAACATCATTGCATTCTCCCTATTTTTGTGAGTCCATGCATAGTTTATTTGTGTGGATTGGAGCATTTTTGAGTAAGTTATGAATTTTTGAAGTTGCCATAATTTTCTGCAAGACTAGGGTTTCAAAATAAATTCATTTCAGTTGTATATGGGCTCTAAAAATTCAGATCTTTGCACGAATATATTGAGGGTGAAATATTATAAGTTTCAAGCTCAGTTTATGGTGGAAAATATCATGATTTATTTCTGATTTTTATAAGTTTCATAATCAGCCCTAGTCACATTTTCCTAGTAAAATTCAGATCTGCAATATATATTTTATCATAAATTCTATAATATGCAATTTTTAGTTGGGATTTTCCTAAAATCCCATCGGGGATAAAAAGTGTCCATTTGGGGATATTACAGTGAGTTGGGTGAGAGGCTTGCAAGAATTTTAACAACGCTTTGTGGGAAGGTTCCTCTTTGCAAAAAAAAAAACACTTGTAACTTTGGTTTCGCTTCCAGGAGAGAATGTTGGTAAGATGGGTTTCAATTTAGTAGGAGGGCCATTTGGAATGTAGGAACATTTCAAGGAAATGTGGTTGGCTAGTGTAAGTAGACCCCTCAACCTTTACAAGCAGACCCCTCAACCTTTGCAAGCATCCTCTCATATTGAGCCAAAATGTGAGCTTAAAAACAGGGCATGGACATCTGTCAGTTTGGAGAGATGCCTCTGCTTGGTACTATAGGTTGGTCAAACAAAGAAATATTACAAACAAAGTGGCAACAATGGCAAAGGCCAATGTGAATGTTGTTGCTACAAAGAGATTGAGGCATAAAGTAGAGGAGGGAGAAGAAAATGGTGGTGCTAGCATGGAAGAATTTAGGCCTCTATGTTGTGAAAAAGGAAGAGGAGAGCTTGAGAAAGGATGTATTTCTTTTGTCATTAACTAGATGGTTCAATAGTTTTAAGTTTCCTGGTCCACTTCTTTTTTTTCTCTCTCTATTTTTAAGACTATTTGTTTTCTTTCATGCAGATTTCTTGGGTTTTCATGCCAATTCAGAAAGAAATTTTCATATTAAATTTGACCATGTAATGTTGGCATCATGGGGTTGGTTTAGAAGTGAAATTTGAGGGGAACTTTATCCCTTGAAATATGACATTGAAAATTGGTTCAGAACTCTTGACATCAATGTGGTTGGTGATGGAGACTCTTGACACCAATGTGGCTGAAGGAATGATTTTGTTTCAGGAGTTGGTGGGTGAGTTGGGCGAGAGGCTCACAAGAATTTTAGCGACGCTTTGTGGGAAGGTTGCTCTTTGCAGAACAAAACATTGTAACTTTGGTTTCGCTTCGGAGAGAATGTTGGTAACCTAGGTTTCAGCTTAGTAGGAGGGCCGTTTGGAGCAGGTGGGAACCTTTCAAGGAAATGTGGTTGGCTGGTGTAATGAAATGTCCCTTTTGGGGCTGAATAGGGACAAATGGGGTTTTTCCACAAATCTGATCCAAATCAACAACAAAACCAGCAACACATCAAACTGAACATGGAAATAGATCAACCACAAATGAGCTTCACACAATGAAATACCCTTCTCTAGGGCAACGAACTGGTATGAAACTTTGGGGGTCTCAAACCCTAGTCAAAACATCTCCAATCTTCATGAAATAAATACCAACATGCACGACAACACTTGTAGATATTATTTATGCAATAAAACTGAATTTACAACCACTAGAATAGCTGGAAATGAATTAATTCGGTAAAACACAGCTGAAACTTCTAAAATTCATAACTCCATGGAAAATAGGAATTAGAACACATATGATAGCTCAAAATGATCATGAGAAGACAAGCTATCCAACAAAAGTAATCTCATAATTTTCCAACCATGAAATCATGCCCAAATATGCAACTGAAATCTGCAAGTGAGTAGATAAGGATGAAACCCTACTCCAAAAATCACCAAATCATAGTCTCTATCCCCAAATATGATGATAAATCTGAATATGAACTCAAATCACAAATATCAACTCTATGATACCAAATCAGTCCCTTAAGCAATTCGCCTAGGGCTAGGAAGAACAATGAATGCACTAGTAGTGCCAAATCAGCTCACATGAGACTCCTAGATGAAGCCTCCAATGGATCCCTTGAGGGTTTTCGTCCCCAAGAGAGATTGCCACACCTTTGGGGTTTCGTCCAAGGTGGAGAAGGAAGATGCACACCGTGCACAATCCAAGAAGAATAAACAAACATCCAATATGTTCCTCCAAGTGTAGCGAACTCCTCTTTATAGCCTCCCAATGCTAAATTAGAAGACTTCCAAGAGGACCGACCCATAATGGAAGAATAGAATGCTCCACATGCAAGACCGACCTCTCCCCAATGAGAAATTAGAACAACAATGCTCAAATAATTCCATGACCGACCTCCAAGCATACAAAAGTATTTAAAAATACTTTTTGTACAAGTATGAGGCTCTAAGAGTGATGTCCTTGAAAAAGGGGACATTACAGTCCTCCCTTCCCAAAATTTGCTTGTCCTCAAGCAATTGCAAGTACCTGATCCCAAGTGATCCTTGTAGGCTTCATTTTTGTACCTACACAAGAAACAAACTCGTTAGAGAAAACATGAGTGTTCAACAACACCTTTCCATTTTCTTCATCATGTCCCGTGCACATAATAGTTGGCTTGCTTCCTTTGCTTGCAAGTGACTCATAATTCCCACTCCACATATGTCTTCCCAAAACTCCCAACCAGCTGTCCCATACATCTTCATAATCATGCATCCCCTCAAATATTAGGAAGGCAATAGAATGAACCAATCTCATACCAATTGTATCCAAGCTGCTCATGATGGTGCCACTCTCAAGAGGGGTTGAAAACCCTTCATTTCTCATTGGAAACCACACTAGAAGGGGGCTGGAAAAGTTTATAACAGTCATGCTAAAGCTGATGGTAACGTGTATGGATCCCCAAATTACAATTCCCTTATCATTCCCCCTCATACCAACCACTTTCAGCTGAGAAAAAATATTGGAAATCATTTGATCATAATCAAATTGAGACACAACGTGCATGAACTCAGCTTCTTCTATCATATTACTTACTTCAAAAGTGTGCACACTCTTTTTACCTTGAAGTACAACATCCCTTTCTTCTAGAACTGTTGCAAGGACAGTTGTAAATGCATCATGATTGCTTCCATTTCCCAAGACAGAATGAAAAATCAAAATCATACCTCACCCTTTGCTGATCCCAACACCACAGCAGTGTTAAAGGGGCTAGAAATGATCTCATACCATGTGCCAATGATGCTACAAACTGAAAATTATCACACCTTTTGACTGAATTCTCTTGTGAGCTTGCCCACATGTCCCTATGCAAACTGGAAATGTGTATGACAACAGTATAAAAATCAGAAATGATGGAGCTATTATGTATGCACATACCTTCCCTGAATGAATTATCATCAATACAAGTGCTCGGTTTAAAATCATCTCACAGGTGTCACCCAGATTTCATCTTGAAATCTGTGACTACCCTATCCAAAAAAAAATCTTACTTTTAAAATAATGGGTCGTTTTGTGTTTTTATTGCCTGAAAGTTCTTGTATTGCGTCAAGATATTCCCAAAGAGCCATATTAGCCTTTTTCGCCAAATACCCAGATGCCCAAAATTGTTATATTCTCGTCAAATCTAGATTTGTCTCATGGGAATTTGTATTTAATTATTTTGAGCCCCGTATGAGGCTATTTGCGCTTCGTTTTAACTCGTTATGATCGAACATGTCATTTTCCTATGTACTGAAGGGTTTTAACTTGGAATAAGTTTTGGGCTTTATTTGTGACTTTTGGCAATTTTTCATGTTTTTGTGTTTTTGTGTTTTCCCATTTCGTTTTCTGTGAAATTTCTCTAGAACAATTCCTTTGTCGGGTAAGCCCGATTTTTGGCCCGAGCATGGGAGAACATATACGCACATTATTCCCGAGGAAGTCACCATCGAAGGTCCGGATCATTGGGAAAAGCGAAGTCGCACGGAAAAGCCCCTGCGGGGTTGGGCGCATTTTTGGAAAACAAAGGATTTAAGCTGCAATGGGAAAAATAGAAGCAGCAGGCAAGGTGAGAATTTTGTACCTGCCTAGCAGGGTACTTTTTCCCGTGATATAAAATTTACTTAAGTTGCGGTGGGGGAAAGTTAGAGGTCCGCGCAGGGAATTTATTGCCTGCCTTGCAGGGTAAAAATTCCCATGGTGAAATAAAAGAAAAGTGACTTAAGTGAAATCACGGGATTTTATTGCCTGCCTTGCAGGGTAAATAATCCCATTGTCAAAGTCAAATCACTTAAGTGGATCATGGGATTTCCGGGGCTGCCTTGCAGGGTAAAGAATCCCATTATGAAAAATTCTTAAAAATAGAATTATATGTGCAAAAAAGTGCGACCCACCTTGGGTGAATAATAATGCATTAAATAAATATTTGTTAATATTTATTCACCCAATTTTGGCACCTAGGCTTGTGGAAAAGTCAACAAATGGAAGTGGACGTAAGAAATTTAAAAATAGAATTCTAAAATTAAATAAATTTAATTTATTTAATGCAGCCCCTTTTGAGAAGGAATTAATACTTTTTAAAGTATTAAATGATTATATTAATTCCTATTTTCAGTGGCTATGGTCAAAGCACACTGTGAAGCTTAAGTGAAGTGAAGTGTGAAGGATTAAATTGGATTAATTTAATTTATTGGATGGCTGTCCTTAAACATGCTATTTTTTAAAAGAGAAAAGCATGATTTTTAATTAATTAATTGCCTTTAATTGTTAGGGCAATTATTAATTATAGAATTATGAAGGTTATATAAGCATGGGCAGCCATATGGGTGAATTATTTAATTCACGGGTAAAAATTGCAGCCAAGAGGAAAAGTGCCCCCATTTGAAGAAGGATTTTGTTCGACAAAGTGGAAACAAGGCATTTCCAGAAGGATTTTTTTCGAGGAGGTGGAAACAAGGCATTTGAAGAAGGATTTTTCTCGAGCAAGGTGGAAACAAGGCATTTGAAGAAGGATTTTGCTCTTTTATGTGCAAATGGCAACAAGCTTTTTGGGGCAAAAGCTTCCAAATTTGGCGTGCTTTGAAGGAGGTTAATCTTTAAAATTCACTAATTGTTTGCATAAGTTTTTGTCTGGATAAATTGAAATTCATTACAGGTGTTTTTCAAAAGAAAAGGAACTTATATCAATGTCCAATACATTGAATATTTCCTTCAATCAAGGATTACTCGTATCTCTACACCAATATTGAAGAAATCCGCCAAGTAAGAAGAAAAAGAATTATTTAGACAAAGATAGACAAAGCTATGGCGAAAAAGATGAAAAAGAAAGCACAACGGAGTCATGCATCACTTCTAAATTTGCGAGATATTGGAGACACAAATCTAGGTCCGAACCTCTTTAAATTGATTGATTGATAGATCCAGAGCGGGAAAGACTTCACTCATGCGTGCGGAGAAACTTCACTCATGCGTGCAAGATTAAAAGCAAGTGGAATTATTCGAGTTGCAGCCTTTCCATCGCATAGCCCGATTGCCAAAGTGTATTATGCAGTGCAGATCCATATCCAGATGCATGCAATCCATATGCAGATCCATATGCAATCCAGATCTCATAGTTGCAAAAGCTTCCGGCACAAAGGCTTCATCCTCTTGTTTCGAATGCAGCCCGTGAAGAAGTCAGTGCGTGGAAAATTCCTTCCAAGATCTTGTGCAAATGCTCCCATCTTCCAGTTGAAGCCTTCATTGAATTTTCATTCATCCGAGTGCTTTCCAGAATTTTTAATTGCTCATATGCAATTAAAAATAAGGATGATGAGTTATTTACGACAAACAATGCATTGATGCATGTACTGGAGAAGAACTGCAAAAGCTTCAAGGATAAAAGAGAAGACAAGGTGAAGGCAAAATCCAATTGTTTCCAATTCCAGCTTGTTTCCAAATCCAGCTATTTCCAGATCCAAATACCTCCACCGCCATGCAATTCTAGCTTGTTTCATCCAAATACTCCCAGATCCATTTGGTGAGAATCAAAGACAAAAGAATCACTCCTTCTTCTTTTCATGAAAAAGGACAAGACTGCAGCTTTCCTCTTCCTTCTTCTTTCCTCCGACAAAGTAATTGAGCGATCAATTAAATTATACAACTTAAGTGATTGGTTTAAAAGCCATTACTTGAAGAAGTCAACTACTTGGAGATAGGTGGCACGTGCAAAGTAAAAGGTTCTATTTTCAGTTCAGCAAATCATACATGTCATGCAAAGAGGAATTCCAGGATGGAGATTGCCAGTTGTTTCTTTCCTTTGACTTCCACATGTGTCAGTTCAACTAAAGCTTCCAACTTGTAATTGCCCCTCTACATTCTATAAGTAGAGGAAGAACCTACGAGTTAATGGATCAGAATTTGTAAGCAGCAATCTTGTGTTCTAGACTTTGTGCTGAACCCCTGAGAGCCACTTGGAGCAAAGGAATACAAAGGAGCAGGGTTCCGGAGAACTTTGTGTCACGGTTTACTGTGTTTCTTACTTTTAAATCTTAGATCTCTTAATAAACTTTGTGTTATTATAGATCTGGATCTATAGCTGCCTTTGTTTTATAATTTTGTGTGTTCATATCTATTAAGTTTCTTCTATGTGCATGCAATTAGCTCTGTTATCTACTAATTGGGATGCACATCTTCCCCATTTCTTCTCTGTATTTCCTTTACTTCCTTCTATAAAATACTTCCTTTCTTGAACAACTGCTTACTTGCTGCAGAACTTCTTAGTTATGGTTCATGAACTAAGTGGTTAAAGTAAAACCCCTGATAGATAATAACACATTTTTATTGACAAATCTAACACGGGAGCCTCACCGGTTAAATGAGGGAGATTTATCTCATGACTGCCTAGGTTTGATGCTATGCAGAAAATCTAGCCAACACATCCCCATTGGTGATCACATCCCTTTGTATGGTAGTCATTTCAATATTGATTATCGTGGCGAAGAGTATAGCAGTATTCACATTTACCTTCGCATGCCAAAACTTCAGTTCACCAATTTTTACACTTGCCTTCTTTTCTTTCATGCCTGGCTGAGTTGTGTGGCTAAAAATGGCCATGAAGTGTCCATCAAACACCCTTTCTTCAACCACCTTCATGAGCCCTTTGCTCCTTGGCATGGATGAGCTCTTCCTAGCCCCATACATTATGTAGAAGGATGAAAACAACCCATACAATGATTGTTGAGCTAAAACTGAAATAAGAGAGGGACTTACATCATGTTTTAGTGCTCCAAAAAGCGGCGGTTCAACTTGGGATGACTGCTGTAGCAAAACCGAACTTGGAGGGTGACTTATACCACCTTCCCATGCTATGAAATGTGGAATTCCTCCTTGGAAAGATTGTTGCATCAAAACTGCATGTAGTAGCTGCCTCATATCATTTCTTACCATCATGTGGGGCTGATTTATCCCTCGAAGGATTGTTGTTCCAAAACTGAATGTAGAGGATGTATTATATCATGTTTCAACACTACAAAAGTTAATTTACCCCTTTTAGTGATTGTCATACCAACCTTGCAAGTATGAAGCCTTTCCCACCATGTAGCATCCAAGCTAAGGGCTGAATTCCCCTACAAAGGTACAGCATGTTAGGACTGCCCGGAAGAACATGACAACTCAGAATTTCTGAGTTAGGATCAACATTCTTCTTCCTCTTATCTTCGCCCATATTGTGATGGCACTTGTGTGGGGTATCTTTGGCAATCTTCCCTTCATGCAAATTTGACTTCCTTGCATCATTTGACCTCATGCCAATATTAGTAACCAAGGAAATATCATCAATTATCAAGGGTTTTTACCTTCTTTTTCTTCTTGCATGATTTGCTTCAAGGGCATGTCAACCACTCGCTTACCTGGGTCCCATTTCTTCATGTGCATGCCATTAGGAACTTGCAAGCTTAGCATTTTCTTTAGTATCCTCTTATCACTACTCAAGACATGTCCCAATGAATGCAAAGATGGAAACAATAATCCAGAAGTGTACATACCAATCTGTGGGCTATCCACCCATGTTATGTTATCCAATGTGTTGCTCCCTTTGATGCTATGCCCCCTTGAAGCCACTTATCTTCAACAAATGGAGCTACTTTTGCCATGCAATCATCCGTACTTTGTGCACACATGTATGTATCATCCTCATGGCTTGTGCTTGAGTTACCAACCTCATCCTTTTGCTTCATATGGGCTGCAATTTTGTGCAGACCAGCAAGCTGAATGTCACTATTTTCTTCCAGTAAGTGAGCCCCAATCACCAAATCTTGTGGGCACATACTTGGAAACTCTTCGTAGCTTCCTTCCATGGTGTGAACTCCCTCAATCAGCTCATCATGAACTGCTGTTTGGGAATTTTCAGCGAATCGATCATGATCAAGGGCAACCAGAAGTGTACTCTTTTCCAAGACAAACTTCCCCCCTACATCCTCATCATTTTTATGCAAATCTGAGTTTTCTTCAACACTTTTCCACATACAATCATTAGAAACCAAAGGAATATCATTAAATACCAATGAACTTTTACCTTGTGACTCATCCTTGCAAGTTTGCACATCGAACCTTTCTATGATCTTTTGATTGAAATCAAAGAAGTAATCTGATTCTTCGCCTTGGGTTTCTCTCACATGGTACACGCCAATCTCTTTGCTACCCTTTCTAAATGACAAGGGATGAATTCGAGGGCATCCTCCACACACATAGGGTTTGATTGCAAGTATGCCTCCAATTCTAACAACCATGATCTCACTGAAAGTTTGTTAGTACCATCAAAAATAGAGATCTTACCCTTCCATGCATCATTGTTGCTTCCTTTTTTTCGTGATAAGGTTCATCTTGTCACCAACTCTTCAAACTTGGAATCTTCCATTTTAAACCCTAGGTCCTTCGAACATCTAATCGCTCTAATACCACCTTAAATGTCCCTTTTGGGGTTGAATAGGGACAAATGGGATTTTCCACAAATCTGATCCAAATCAACAATAAAACCATGGACTCATAAAAAGGTATCAACACATCCACAAATACCTTTGAACATGGAAATAAATCAACCACAAGATGAGCTTCACACAATGAAATACCCTTCTCTAGGGCAAGAGAACTAGTATGAAACTTTGCATGGGTCCCAAACCCTAGTCAAAACATCTCCAATCTTCATGAAATAAAGACCAACATGCACGTCAACACTTGTAGATATTATTTATGCAATAAAACTGAATTTATGCCACTAGAATAGCTGAAAATAAATTAATTCGGTAAAACACACAGCTGAAACTTACTAAAATTCATAACTCCATGGAAAATAAGAATTAGAACACATGATAGCTCAAAATGATCACGAAAGACAAGCTATCCATCAAAAGTATTCTCATAATTTTCCAACAATGAAATCATGCCCAAATATTCAACCGAAATCTGCAATGAGTAGATAAAGCCCTACGACAAAAATCACCAAATCATAAACTTCTAGATCCCCAAATATGATGATAAATCTGAATATGAACTCAAATCACAAATATCAACTCTCTATGCTACCAAATCAGTCCCTTAAGCAATTCACCAAGGGCTAGGAAGAACAATGAATGCACTAATAAAACACATTCAGCTCACAGAGACTCTAGATGAAGCCTCAATGGATCCCTTGAGGGTTTTCATCCCCAAGAGATTGCCACACCTTTTATTTATCCAAGGTGGAGAAGGAAGATGCACACCGTGCAAATCCAAGAAGAATAAACAAACATCCGATATGCTCCTCCAAGTGTAGCGAACTCCTCTTTATAGCCTCCCAATGCTAAATTAGAAGACTTCCAAGAGGACCGACCCTTAATGGAAGAATAAAATGCTCCACATGCAAGACTAACCTCTCCCTAATGAGAAATTAGAACAACATGCTCAAATAATTTCACGACCGACCTCCAGTATACAAAAGTATTTAAAAATATTTTTGTACAAGTATGAGGCTCTAAGAGTGATGTCCTTGAAAAAGGGGACATTACATGTAAGCGAGACCCTCAACCTTTGTAAGCATCCTCTCATATTGAGCCAAAATGTGAGCTTATGTAATGTCCCCTTTTCCAAACTATACTTAACTATTACAAATTGATTTCTTTTAATCCACTCCCCTAGGATTAAAGGGAATTAATTGGGGATAAAATCGTGTTGGCTAGATTTTCTACATAGCTGAAAAACCTAGGCAGTCATGAGATAAATCTCCCTCATTTACCGGTGAGGCTCCCATGTCAGATTTGTCAATTAAAATATGCTAGTATCTATATGGGGTTTTACTTTAACTATTCAACTCATGAACCATAGCTGTATAGTTTTGCAGCAAGTAAGCAACTGTTTAAGAAAGGAAATATTTATAGAAGAAGGAATTATAAAACACAAGGAAGAAATAGGGAAGATGTGCAACCCAATCAATAGATAACAGAGTTGATTGCATGCACATAGAAGAAACCAATAGATATCAACGCACAAAATTATAAGCAAAGGCAACTTTAGATCTAGATCTAAAATAACACAAAGTTTATTAGAAGATCTAAGATAGAAAGCTAGAAACAAAATGCACCGTGACACAAAGTTCTCCGGAAATTTGCTCCTTTATATTCCTTTGCTTCAAGTGGCTCTCAGGGGTTTCAGCACAAAGTCTGGAACACAAGAATGTTGCTTACAAATTCTCATTATTAACCCAAAGGTTCTTCTTCTACTTATAGAATGTAGAAGGGAAAGTACAAATGGGAAACTCAATTGAACTGAAACATAAACAAGAAGTAAAGATGACATCTAGCAATCATCCTCCTCTAACTTCTCCTCAAGTGACACATCTATCACTTAACTAATAGAATTGTTCCACATAACTTAAAGCAATGGTTTCAAAACCAATAACTTTAAAGTTTTACAATTTCATCCGAGAACGTGGAAAATAGAAGAAGAAAGTCATGCCAGCTGTAACATTTATATCTTCTTTTTGTTCTGATATTGAATATACTTGTCGAACATGTAATTCAACATCTTCCCATTTGTCTTAGCCACAACTTCTTTTTCTGTCCTGAACTGCAGCAAGCCTTCGTTCAATACTCTGATACATGCTTCCACATCCTCCAAGCTCGGCCCGAACTTTGCAATATCCGACTGCAATGCCACCAGTCTACTGATGAAATTCATCGTGAAAGGCTTAGTAGCTCCATCAATTCTCTCTTGCACCATCAGAAGAGACCCTTCCAGGGAATTAGGCACTCTGCTAGGAATGATCCGTGTGTATGAAGTAACATTTCCGACCACTTCCTCATGAGTGAAAGCAATGATATTGTCTGGCAAAGACGATGCCATACTCTCAAGTGCCTGCATCCTCTGCAGCATAATTCTGCAGATCTCCAAACGGAAAGATACTGCAAACTCCATCGCTTCCCCTTCTCAACTAATCCGTTAAGTACAATCTGTTCCACAATCAACACTTCTCCCGACAGCTTATTGATTTCGGCCAAAGTACTCAGGTTACTCTCAACAACTGTGTTCATATCTACTATGCTTGTCACCAGTTGCTTCAGCTGATCTGTTGCATCTTTCATAACCTTCAGGCGGGTTGGCACCTCTCCGAGTTGTACAGAAGCTTCATAGAATGATCAGACTTTTCCATTCGTCGATAGCTTTCACCTGGTTGCTTGCATCTTCCATTTCCTGCATCAGATGATCACTCACCTGCTTTTGAGCTGAAATGGGCTGAGTGGAAGATTTAACAACCTTGGCAATGATCTCGCACAACTGAGATACCTGCTTCTGAAGTTCAACTTTCTCCGCCTTTTCTCTGTCAAGCCTAAGGAATAGAGCATCTATCAATGTCTGCGTGTCCTGCTTCAATCTTTCTGTGGTGGCTTTACCGATAGGTACTCCATTCTTGTTATGTTTTCTACTTAGCTCATCCTCTTTCTTCCCTTCCGCCGAAACTGACATCTCAGCAAACTTCTACCCCGACTCCTCGATGATCAACCTTGAAGTTACCTTAGCAACTTTAGGTTTTTGTCTTTTCCGCCTAGACTCAGGAGCAGCTGTAAGTCATGTACCTCTAAGTTGATTTCCACTCTAGCCTCTGGAACCAATGCGAAGTCAACCATTCTGAGAAATTACTTCTCGAGAATGAGAAGTTGCCGAGTGTACCACTATCTCCCGCTCTGATTCCTCTCCATCAGAAACCGCTACAGTGTTGTGGCTGCCATCCTCTGAATCATCCAAAGACAAAGCTCTTTCAAACTCTGCCATCTGCAGCTTCAACGTTTCTTCAGGAACAGGCGCTGAACGGAGTGGCTGAGGAGAGAAGATGAATGTTGTCGATTCAACGGAGGAATGGCAGTGTCCTGCTGAGGTGCAACAGTCGGTGAAGTATTGGATGTTGGAGAAGCCGGAACTAACGTCATAGCCGTGGAAGTGATCTTCTCCTTTGATTGAGACCTTCTGTGCACTTTAATCTTCTCAAGCCTTCTGCTGCTTTCTCCTCTGTGCTTCCTCTTGAGGGAATCTCCTGTGCCGAAGTTGCCCGTGATTTGATTCATCAATGCTTCATCAAGGCAATATCCCTTCACAAGAACCTGGTTTGAAGTATTCATCGAAAATGCAGACCTTTCCTCAATCGTATGGCAGCTTCATACGTTCTCCTGAAGCTGACTTTGTCTCCTCCCATCCGATGGTATGTGTCAAGTAACACAAGCCCATCATCTTTAAGATCCGTAGGTATCCGTGCTAATCCAAAGTCAAACACTTGTCGTGCTGATAGCCTGCTGAAATCTTTCTTTCTAACCTCGTACTCACTTTTGCACTTCATCCAGAAATCCTCTAATGAAGGCACATGTGCGTACTCCTGGGAGATCGTCTTCCTGGCTACTCCAAATGGATCGAAGTTCAGTCGTGCTGGGAAGAACTCTTGCTCGTACTCAGAGAACATTTCCGCTTCCACTCCTCGGGCTTTATGAATGCTCTGGCAGCTATAATGGCCCACAGTGATCGGGAAGAAGCCCGTAGACTTGTGCCATTTCGACTGAAGGTCGTGCATCTCCACAAGTTGTCTGCTCAGCTCCATGGTGACCAATCTATCATTCGGATATCTGGGCAGCTTAACCGGTTCTCCAGAAAAGCCGGTGACCCTGAGGTATGTGAAATCCACAAACTGAATGAAGAGACTGCCAATTCTGGACACAACTTCCCACGCTTCCTTACTCACCCTGTTGGCCTTTAGATCCTTGTCCAGCCTACAAATGAATTCGTAGAAGAATCCATCGTTGACCACTTTGAAATCTTTCTTGCACGCAGGTACAGTAAGTTGTGGGTAGCACTCGAAAATGGGGTCCTTGGAAAGAACACCACATCTATCCAACTTGGAGAAGATGCCTTGTGAAGCTGCTACGTATACCAAATAGGAAGTCATTTTGAAGCTGAAAGTATGCTTCACATTCCGAGTTGCTCACCAATGTTGTCGCTAATGATTTCCGACCAATTGATTATTGAATCCGCTTTGTTGATTTCAATGGTCCTGATGAAAGCATACATCCATGTGCGGAAGGTGTGAGCATTTGCTTCGCCATTTATCCTGCATAACAATTTGGCAATATCATCCACCTCTTGTACCAGATTGGACCGCGGAAGAGTTCTTGGGAACTTGGAAGGAGATTTGGGCTTCTTCATGTATCTGTTGTTCATTATGTTCACGCAGTCAACTCTATGCTTCTCCCACTTGCTCATGCATCCTGAATGCTAATAGAAGTCACCACCTTTCGTGCCGGAATCTTCAAACAATAATTGATGAACTGTGCGTCCAACCGGATTATTGTTTTCCCCGTAGCATCTCGGACTGATCTGGATGATGGATGGTAAGACCTAGCACACTCCATAACGAACTCTGGCAACTGGGTTGTGTATGGAAACGCTGCAACTCGAATAATTCCACTGCTTTTAACTGCACGCATGAGGGAAGTCTTTCCTGCTCTGGATCTGTCAATCAATTCGGAAAGAGGTTCGGACCTAGATCTGTCTCCGATGTCTGCAAATTTAGAAGTGATGCATGACTCCATTGTGCTCTCTTTTTCATCCCTCTTTGCCATGGTTGTGTCTATCTTTGTCTAAACAATTCTTTTTCTCCTTATTCGGCGAATTCTTCAAAACTGGTGCAGATCTAGATAATTCTTCAGATTCGGAGGATATGTTCAATGTATTGGACATTGATTTAAGCTCCCTTTCTCTTATAAAAGCACCTATAATGAATTAATGCAATTAATTCGAGATAAAGATGGCAACCAAAAACATGAACAGTTGATTTTAATCATAAAACTCTGCATGATTCAAGCCTCGCTGCCCCAAAATTTGATGTTTTATTTGCATGCAAAACAAACATGAATTTTACCAACTTCACCTGAGCACCTATATCACTTATGCAAACAATTATCCAGACACAAATCAACCTCCTTCAACCTATGCGCCAAAATTGGAAGCTTTTAGCATTAATTACACCTTCTGAGCAAAAATCCTCTCCAAATGGGGCACACTTTTTGTCTGGGCTGCACTTCTCTACTTTTGAATTAATTAATTCATCTTTATGGCAGCCCTGCTTATATAATCCTCATAATTCTATAATTAATTAATGCCTTTCCTATTCCTGGCAATTAATTAATTATTTAATAAGCTTTACTCTTCAAATGGGGCACCTATTTTGTGCATGCTCATGGCTGCCATTAAATAAATTAAATTTATTTAATTTTAGACTTCTGCTACTTCCAGTTAACTCAAGCCTCACAATATGCTTTGACCTTAGCCACTGAAAATATGAATTAATTAAATCATTTAATACTTTAAAAAGTATTATTTCTCTCCCAAATGGGGCGCATTTTTTGACATGAAGGGGCTGCATTAAATAAATAATATTTATTTAATTTTAGAACTGTTAATTCCAACTTCTTTTGTCCACTTTCCTTTGTTGACTTTTCCACAAGCTTCCTTTTGGGCGCCCAAATTGGAGAAGAAATTAATTAAATTAATTGCTTTTAAGGCTGTCTTTCTTTCCCTCAAGGGGGTCGCTTTTTTGGCATAAGGAATTTCTATTTTTAAAAGTCAATTGACAATGGAATTATTTACCCTGCAAGGCAGCTCCGAAAATCCCATGATTCACTTAAGTTGTTTGACTTTCATAATGAGATTATTTACCCTATAAGGCAAGTAATAAAATCCCATTAATGCCTTAAGTGATTTTCCTTTTATTTCACAATGGGAATTTTTACCTGCAAGGCAGGTAAGAAATTTCCGCTTGCTTGTTGCCTCTAATTTTTCCATTGTGACTTAAGTGGCGTTGCTTCCATGGGAAAAAGTACCCTACTAGGCAGGTACAAAATTCCCACCTACCTGTTGCTTCCAAAAATCCCATGATCCACTTCAAACCCTCTTTTTCCAAAAATGCGGCTAGCCCGAAAAGCTTTTTGGTGCATGACTTCATCTTTTCCAAGAGAACCAGACCTCCATGGCGAATTCCTTCTGACACAAACGTGCATAGGTGATCTCCAGATACTCTAGGCCAAGAATCAGGCCAAACCGGCAAAGGAATTGATCCAGAGAAATTTCACAGAAAACGAAACGGGAAAACACAAAAAACACAAAACGTTGCCAGAAGTCACAAATAAAGCCCAGGATTCATTCCTAGTTAAAACCCTACTGGTATATGGGAATAATGATATGTACGATCACAACAGGGTTAAACCGAGCACAATTTGCCTCAAATGGGGCTCAAAATAATTAAATACAAATTTCCCATGCAGTAAACCCCAACAACAAAATATAACAATTTTGGGCATCTGGGTATTTGGCGAAAATGGCTAATATGGCTCCTTGGGAATATCTTGACACAATACAGAGAACTTTCTGGCAATAAAAACACAAAACGACCCATTATTTTAAAAGTACGAATTTTTTTTTTTTTTTGAATAGGGTAGTCTCAGATTTCAGGATGAAATTTGGGGACACCAAATCGACTATGCTTTTCTCAGTGATTGTTATTTAATATTTAATTATTTAGG
Source organism: Taxus wallichiana var. yunnanensis (assembly GCA_018340775.1). Lineage (NCBI taxonomy): Eukaryota > Viridiplantae > Streptophyta > Pinopsida > Cupressales > Taxaceae > Taxus > Taxus wallichiana. The sequence goes on from CM031238.1 coordinate 38,915,955, forward strand.
CAAGTCGAATTATTTGAAGAGAAAATCGATTTATTCCATGGACTAATTAATTATTATTTGGGATAAATCGATTTAATTAGGCAAAGGTCGATTCCTTTATGGGCATTAATTAATATTTAATTTCTTCTCATGCATTTAATTTGAATATGTTTTGGAGGGAATTAACTTTTGAAATTGGAGTTTGACTTTCACCTTAGTTACGAGAACCTCGGGGATGTTAATTAAAAATATATAAATATTTAAAATATAAAGATATAGTGACTAAATTATATAAAGAAGTTGAAATTAAACTATTTGAGATTTAAATAAGGTGAAACTTGAACTCATAAACATCAAATACATTCCTTAATACTCATGATTCTTTCTTTCAAGTTTGCAAGAAGTTGCTTGGTCCAAAAAGGTGCAAAAATTGATTTTATGAAAATAAGAAAATTATTGCCATCAATGCATAGAGCTCAATAAAATATGCACTTTTAGAGAAAACGACACCAAATCCAGCCATAGAATGAAAGTTATGGCACATGCAAGTTTTTGCTACTACATCTTCCTGAGTCTTTCCAAAATTGGCAATTTTTTTATTCATGTACGTTGTTTTTGATTTTTTCACCAAAAAGCAAAAAATGCCAAAAACCTTTTGGGAAATAAATTCGTGGGGAACGATTATATCGGGTGGATGTTCCCCACGTTCCCACGTCCCCCTAATATTAAGCTCGTCCCCTACGTTTCCCATGTTTTCAACGTCCTCCAACGAGTTTAGAAAAAAGGAAGGAAACGTTTGGGAAAATCGTTTCCCCACGTTCCTTTTCGTCCCTAGGATGTTCGGGCCCCCATGTCAAAACAGGGGGACGCTGTCCCCGCGTAACTATGCTAATTTTTCAAGCCATTTTAAATTCAAATCTCTCCCATCTAGAGAAATGCGCCAAATTGGAGGGAAACATTGGAGCTCTACATTGCAAATCTATAAAAGGAGAAGAGACAATCCCTTTGAAACATGTTGACAGTTTATCAAACTTATCTTCATGCTTGAAGAGGGATGTATGCCCACTTGTGATCCAAAAATAAAAGGTGTTCTTCAACACCACCATTGTGTGAAGTGTGTGTGACCTTTCAAGCTTTGAATTGATAAGTTCTTGCATAATATTATTGATTTATATAAGGCACCTTGTTTGGGAGTGTTTATTCATGCTTTGTGGAGAGTTAGTGAAGGATTTGTGGTGATTATATGTTGTTGGTTTATTCTAGTGCAAATCGACTTGCTTTGGGAGTGAGTTTGGCATATTTTGGAGGTGTTTTAAGTGCTTGAAGGTCTGCTGTTATTTCTAGATTTTTATCATGCCCAAATCGACTTGTTGAAGGACATTTTGGTATAAATTCATGGTGATTTGATAAGGGTTTAAATCTGATTTATTTCTGCATGTTATTCCAAGTATATTGTGCTTATTTTGATGATATTTTGGGCCATATTCACTGCTGGAATTAATTAATGTCAAATCGTATAATATCCCTCTTACGGGATCAAGGGAAATGCAACATTCAAGTAGAAAAACAACACCAAAACAGATTAGAGCACTGCTGCAAATAATTAAACCCAGCTTGTGCATTCAATTAGATGGCTCAATAAACCCAAGGAAGGGGTTTAATGGCCTCAAACGTATAGCACAAATTGGCAACTCTTAACTGAGGCTTAGAGATCTTCACAAAGCAAGCTTCTAAAATCAGATTCAAACCAGTCACCGCAACTATATCAGTCCTCAATTTATCAATGCAAAACCACCATTAATGGGCTATGAAACAGGCACGAGTCAGCTGTAATCAATATCATGCACAAGTCGATCCACTCTAAAATGCCACAAACCAATCCCCAAACAAATAGAAGATGCTGCTAAATAAATATATATTTTCACACAATATGAACCACAAATTGAAGTCGCCACTACTGGAATACAACAGCCTTAGGGAGATATTCTTAAACAATGTAAATCGCTGCCAACAGGAGGATGTATTTTGCATACAAATCAGTCCCTTCACCGTATAGGTTTATTGCCAAACCTGCCTTATACCAATCGCTGCAATAAAGACTGTAAAATGTCATCAAATACCATGCACCAATTAAATCATCACACTCAGAGTTAATAGTCACATCAATCGCTGCCAGGAAGGACTCCAAACACTATTGGTTAATGAAATATAGATCGCTGCATGTATATATTTTTACACAACGATGAAGCCACTGGTTTAGAGGGAATATGGCAGACTTAAAACATTGATTTCGCTGTCAAAAGTATTTCATATTTTATTCAAACAAACATACCCAGGTCGCTGCCTTAAATGGCCCCAAAACACATGCTAACCCAAATCGATTCACTTCAGCTGTGGATCATAGTTACATATGCAAGGAAGGACCTCGAAAGCATGCCAAATCTAATTGCCAAAACTGGAATATAAAGCCACAAGGAGAGAGATCTTGTGTCACCCATTTCATCCTGAAATCATGACTACCCTATCCAAAAAATTTTCGTACTTTTAAAATAATGGGTCGCTTTGTGTTTTTATTGCCGTAAAGTTCTTGTATTACGCCAAGATATTCCCAAAGAGCCATATTAGCCTTTTTCGCCAAATACCCGGATGCCCAAAATGTTTATATTCTGTCATTGGGATTTGTCTCATGGAAATTTGTATTTAATTATTTTGAGCCCCGTATGAGGCTATTTGCGCTTGCTTTTTAACTCTATTATGAGCGAATATGTTATTATTCCTATGTGCCGTAAAGGGTTTTAACTTGGAATAAGTTTTGGGCTTTATTTGTAACTTTTGACAATTTTTCGTGTTTTTGTGGTGTCTCGCTTTTCGCTTTCTCGTGAAATTTCTCTCGAACAATTCCTTTGCACGGGTAAGCCCGATTTTTGGCCTCGAGCACTGGAAAACATATACGCACATTATGCCCGGAGAAGTCGCCATCGAGGTCCGGATCACCGGAAAAAGCGAAGTCGCAGCACGGAAAGCCTTTGTGGGGATGGGCGCATTTTTGGAAAACAAAGGATTTAAGCTGCAATGGGAAAAATAGAAGCCGCAGCATGATGGGAATTTTATACCTACCTGGCAGGTACTTTCCCGTGTTATAAAATTCACTTAAGTCAGCAATGGGAAAATAGAAGCAAAGCAGGTGTGGGATTTTATTGCCTGCCTTGCAGGTACTTTTTTTCCCGTGATAGAAAATTCACTTAAGCTGCAGTGGGAAAATTAGAAGCAGCAGGCAAGTGGGATTTTATTGCCTGCCTTGCAGGGTACTTTTTCCCGTGATATAAAATTCACTTAAGCTGCAGTGGGAAAGTTAGAGGTTGCAGGCAGGCGGAATTTATTGCTTGCCTTGCAGGGTAAAAATTCCCATGGTGAAATAAAAGAAAAGTGACTTAAGTGAAATCATGGGATTTTATTGCCTGCCTTGCAGGGTAAATAATCCCATTGTCAAAGTCAAATCACTTAAGTGGATCATGGGATTTCCGGGCTGCCTTGCAGGTAAAAATCCCATTGTCGAAAATTCTTAAAAATAGAATTCTATTATGCAAAAAGTGCGACCCACCTTGGGTGAATAATAATGCATTAAATAAATATTTGTTAATATTTATTCACCCAATTTTGCACCTGTGCTTGTGGAAAAGTCAACAAAAGCAAAGGGAATAAATCAATTGGAAATAGAATTCCAAAATTAAATAAATTTAATTTATTTAATGCAGCCCCTTTTGAGAAGGAATTAATACTTTTTAAAGTATTAAATGATTATATTAATTCCTATTTTCAGTGGCTATGGTCAAAGCACACTGTGAAGCTTAAGTGAAGTGAAGTGTGGATGATTAAATTGGATTAATTTAATTTATTGGATGGCTGTCCTTAAACATGCTATTTTTAAAAGAGAAGAGCATGATTTTTAATTAATTAATTGCCTTTAATTGTTAGGGCAATTATTAATTATAGAATTGTGAGGGTTATATAAGCATGGGCAGCCATATGGGTGAATTATTTAATTCACAGGTAAAGAATTGCAGCCAAGAGGAAAAGTGCGCCCCCATTTGAAGAAGGATTTTGCTCAGGCAAGGTGGAAACAAGGCTAAAAGCTTCCAAATTTGGCACATGCTTTGAAGGAGGTTGATCTTTGTCTGCATAATTGTTTGCACAGGTGTTACAGGAGCTCAAGTGTTGTTGAAAGGATTCATGCTCTCTTTATGTGCAAATTAAACACCATTTTTTGGGGCAGCAGGCTTGAAAAGTGCAGATTTTTACAATTAAAATTCACTATTCATGCTCCGGTGGCCATTTTTGTCTGAATAAATTGCAGGAATTCATTACAGGTGCTTTACAAAGGAAAATGAGCTTTTATCAATGTCCAATACATTGCATATATCCTCCGAATCTGAAGAATTGTCCAGATCTGCACCAGTATTGAAGAAATCCGGCCAAGTAAGAAGAAAAAGAATTATTCAGACAAAGATAGACAAAGCTATGGCGAAGAAAGATGAAAAAGAAAGCACAACGGAGTCATGCATCACTTCTAAATTTATAGATATTGGAGACACGGATCTAGGCTCGAACCTCTTGCTGAATTGATATACAGATCCAGAGCAGGAAAGACTTCACTCATGCGTGCAGAAAACTTCACTCATGCGTGCATTAAAAGCAAGTGGAATTATTCGAGTCAGCAACTTTTCCATCCATAGCCCACATACCAAAAGTTTGTTATGCAGTGCAAATCCATATCCAGATGCAGATGCAGATGCAGATGCAAATCCATATGCAGATCCGATCCGATCTCATAGTTGCAAAAGCTTCCACACAAAAGGCTTCATCCTCTTGTTTCGAATGCAGCCCGTGAAGAAGACAGTGCGTGGAAAATTCCTTCCAAGATCTTGTGCATGTGCTCTCATCTTCCAGTTGAAGCTTTCATTGAATTTTCATTCACCCTGAGTGCTTTCCAGAATTTTTAATTGCTCATATGCAATTAAAAATAAGGATGATGAGTTATCTACGGCCAACCTTGCATTGATGCATGTACAAAAGAAGAACTGCAAAACCTTCAAGGATAAAAGAGAAGACAATGCGAAGGCAAAATTCCAGCTTGCTTCCAATTCCAACTGCTTGCAATTCCAACTTGTTTCCAGATCCAGCTGCTTCTAGATCCAGCTTGCCTTCCGATCCAGTTTGAATCACGTACGAACATGAAAAAGGACAAAGTCAGCTTTCCTCTTCCTTCTTCTTTCCTCCGACAAAGTCAGCTTTCCTCTTCCTTCTTCTTTCCTCCGACAAAGTAATTGAGTGATCAATTAAATTATACAACTTAAGTGATTGGTTTAAAAGCCATTACTTGAAGAAGTCAACTACTTGGAGATAGGTGGCACGTGCAAAATAGAAGGTTCTATTTTCAGTTGCAAATCATACATGTCATGCAAAGAGGAATTCCAGGAGGAAGATTGCCAGTTGTTTCTTTCCGACTTCCACATGTGCCAGTTCAACTAAAGCTTCCAACTTGTAATTGCCCCTCTACATTCTATAAGTAGAGGAAGAACCTTCGGGTTAATGATCAATCAGAATTTGTAAGCAACAATCTTGTGTTCTAGACTTTGTGTTGAACCCCTGAGAGCAACTTGGAGCAAAGGAATACAAAGGAGCAGGTTTCCGGAGAACTTTGTGTCACGGTGTACTTTGTTTCTTGCTTTTAATCTTAGATCTCTTAAGTAAACTTTGTGTTATTATAGATCTGGATCTAGAGCTGCCTTTGTTTTATAATTCTGTGTGTTCATATCTATTAAGTTTCTTCTATGTGCATGCAATTAGCTCTGCTATCTACTAATTGGGATGCACATCTTCCCCATTTCTTCTCTGTATTTCCTTTACTTCCTTCTTCTATAAAATACTTCCTTTCTTGAACAACTGCTTATTTGCTGCAGAACTTCTTAGTTATGGTTCATGAACTAAGTGGTTAAAGTAAAACCCCTGATAGATAATAACACATTTTTATTAACAAATCTACATGGGAGCCTCACCTTAAATGAGGGAGATTTATCTCATGACCGCTAGGTTTGATGCTATGCAGAAAAATCTAGCCATGCAGATCTAGATCGCTAAATATATTAAATATAAACCCTCAAGTGCAATCACAGGAACAATAGACTAAATCAGATCCTAAAATTATTATCAGCTTGCCTTATTCAAGTCGCTGCCAAAAGGGCACAATAATATGCAACAAACTGGTCAATCCACACCAAATAATGCATGCAAAACAGTCCACAAGCACCATAAGAAATCGCTAGGGCTAGAGAAGGAATTACGCCTCAAAGACAATTGCTTCAGTAGTCGCTACGATATTGCTACAATAATCGCTACAAGAATGACTTGCTAAGAGAAAGAATTGTTCATACACAAGAGAATATACTTTGCAAAAGATGTCTTCAATTACTTCTCCAACAACAAGAGAGAGTTACTTCAACAATGAAAGAGAGAGAGAGAGAGAGAGCAAACATCAGATTTGGGCATGCATCCCTTCTCCACGCAGGGAGCCAAATATCAATAATTCATCAGCATAACATCCCAAGGAAATGCGACCCTCTTTTATAGAAATAAGAGGTGCAATCTCCAATGATCAACCATTTAATGTTTTCTCCTAAAACATAATTAAAATAAAAATATTTAATGATCTACTAACTTGTGCACTTTATTTAATTTCTTAATTTAATATTAAGAAATTCCTATCCTATGTGCACTTTTCTAAACTATCCAGAAGCCCCCACTTGTAGCGCTAGGCATACCAAGGGGTTACATTGCTAAAAAGAGTGAACTCGATATATATTGGTAATGTCCCGGAAAAAGGGGACATTACAAATCGATTTGCGTGGGGATTTAAAATATTATTTTGAGAGTAATTTTTGGCAAGTTTACAAGATGTTGTGTGTTGATTTGTGGGTCACTTTTCAAGGGTTTGGAAGCATCTACAAAGCTAGAAATTTGTAATGTCCCCATTTTTGAAGACCCTTAGCCTATCATTCCCCATGGGCTTTAGGGATGTTGCAAGGGGAAAATTATATTAAATAATTTTATAATATTGCCTGGAGAGTGATTTTTATCATTTGACATTATAAAACAATATTTATTTAATTATTTAATATTTATGGAGCAAGTAATTATTTAATTAAATTCCCAAAATGCAAATTAAAAAGGGGAATTAATTAAATAATATTTAGGTGGCTTTTAAATATTAAAATCACCCTTTTAAAAAGGGGACGCCACACCTAGGAAAATAAATTACTTTTATTTAATAATTTCCCTCTCCTAGGGATTTCGAATTTTGTGTCTCCTTGCTTATAAAAGGAGTGCTAGGATCATTGTTAGACTTATGTTATGATGATATTTATTTTATGCTCCATGCTTGGAGTTGGGATGCATGCCCATTAAAGCTTTCTCTCTCTCTCTTCTTGCGTGGGAAGTTAGTAAGCTGGTTTGATCAATTGAAGTATTCTCTCTTGTTCCATTTGTTGAGTTATCTTGTGTTGAAGTATGTTCTTTGTATGATTTATGCTTGCAAGCATTGGCGACTTGTTTGGATAAGTGGCACATTTATTTGAGGAGGATATTTGGATGTTATTGATGATTGTTGGGTGTTTTATGATCTGATTTTTAATGCAGTAAACTTATTCTAACCCTAGCGACTGGGTTGAGGATTTTGGGGGCTGTTTTGGAGGGTTTTCGGCTGTCACAAAATTCAGATCTTTAGTTCTTTGGAAAGATCTTAATTTATAGAACAATCTGCATTTTATTTGGTGAAGAAATATTGAGTTTTGAGTGAGATATCAATTTTAGAATATTTCAGCTGTCTGCAGGCTTTTCTGGGTACGGTAAATTAATATTTATTTCAGATCTGCGGTTTGGGGTTGATTTAATATTGCATTTGATTATATAAATTAGGAGGAATAAGGATAAATTGATTTCATAATTTTTGGAGGGGTTTTTGTGCCCTAAAAGTGTTGGGCGACCTACTTTTTAGGTCAAAATTAGGGTTTCGGGTTGGCTGTGCGAAATCTGATTTTTGCATATTGTTCTTCATATTTTTGTGACCCAAAATCCAAAGTTTGAAGATTTTTGCATGAACGGTTAAGCGGGAATTAATTTTTGAAGTTTGCAGCAGTTGGGGTTTGGAAATTAATTATTTACAGCTTTGTGTGTGATCAGATTTGTGTTAATTCCTAACTTGTCCTAAAAGGGGACATTACAAAATTATTTATTTAATTTTCCTAACCCTAGGCGACTTGTATTCAGATTTTCAGGGCAGATTTGAAGGGGTTTTGGTTGTCAGAAAAATCAGTTTGATAGTTGGTTGGAAAGATAAAATTATTAGCTTTCATTTGCACTTTGTTTCATGAGAAAATATTGAGTTTGGAAGAAGTTATTAATTTTCAAAGTTCAATTGGTTTTCTGTGCATTTATTTATTTTCCACTGCTGCAAATTAAATCTGGTTTAAGTGAAGTTTGAATTCCAACTAGCTAGCCCATCTAACCCACCACCTTGGCTCACTCCAACCCCATTTGGGTTGTATTGAAGCCAACATTGGGTTATTTGAGGTGAACCTAGGAGGGTTTGCTCTTCTAAGTTCATTTGGAAGTAATTTATTTGCAAATTTAATTTAATATCCCACAAGGGGATATTACAAACTTAATAATAGGGCATGGACATCTCATGGTTTGGAGATATGCCTTTGCTTGGTACTATAGGTTGGTCGACGAAGAAATATTACAAACACAGTGGCAACAATGGCAGAGGCTAATGTGAATGCTGTTGCTACAAAGAGATTGAGGCCTAAAGGAGAGGAGGGAGCAGAAAATGGTGGTGCTCGCGTGGAAGAATTTAGGCCACTTTGTGGTGAAAAAGCAAGAGGAGGAGAGCCTGAGGGAGGGTGTATATCCTCTGTCATACCTGGATGGTTCAGCAGTTTCAAGTTGCCTGGTCCACTTCTTTTTCTCTCTATTTTTTAAGATGATTTGTTTTCTTTCATGCAGATTTCTTGGGTTTTCTTGCCAATTCAGAAAGTAATTTTCATATAAAATTTGACCATGTAATGTTGGCATTGCGGGTTGGTTTAGAAGTGAATTTTGAGGGGACTTTATCCCTTGAAAGATGACTTGAAAATTAGTTCAGAAAGGGCTTCCCAAATATATCTAGATCTTGTAGGGATGGCCTTGCCGAGAGGTTCATAAGTGGATTTTGAGGGGAATTTAAAGCTTGAATAATTGGTGTTACATAATAGATGGGAAGCAAATCCATAGCTGCAGATTTACAAAAGGCATTCATGAGAGAAAACAGGCTTGTGAGCATGGTCATGTGGAAGTAGCCAAGCTTTTAGTGGAAGCCACCCCAAATTATATGATTTTCCAGCCAAACAATAATCTCAAAGAAATGCAGGTTGAAACATTTATTTGATTTGTAGTTTTGATGATGCACTGTTCAAAAAATGCCTTAAAGAAATGTAATCTCATGGAATGTTATGATGGCAGGATATGCACAAAATGGTGTTTTGGGTTGTGATGATTGCATGATTCACACATAATGGGATTGTTGATAAGCCTTTGCATATGTCTAGCTTTACGCAAGCCATTTGTATTCGATTAAAAGTTGACAAAGCCTTTTCAACAAATCCTATTTTTAACATATCTTACAATAATTACAGTGTTGGAGTCCATATCTCTTTGAGACATTTTTTTGCATATTCTACAATCATTGCAGCCCGGGGACAAGAGAGGCGTGTGGGAATGGAATTTTTTTAAAAGTACTTTTAATTTATATGAATTGCATATAGACATGAGATGGAGACTATATTTACTCTCTAAGAATCATGGCAACACACCTACACCAACTGTATACAGGTTCTTTGGCCAGGCAAGGGCAGCTGACCTATATAGATATATGGGGAGAGCCTCTCTCTCTTATATGTATGGCAGTTGGGATCGAACATCAAACCCTCTACTCCTCAACCGTCGGGGTTAGGTGTGATGTCAAGCACATTTTCCTACCCTATGAAACGAGTTTCATATAAATATAGGTCTTCAATAGTTGAAAATATGTAGCATGGTTGTTTACGATAGTAATCAAAATGTGTACCAGTGCCTCCTTCTCACAACCATCTCTACATAATGCTACGAGTTTGAGGCAATTAGTAGTGAATGGCATTGACATTGTAAGATTATATTTGAAGTGTTGAAAATGTACAATATTTTCTTTTTTATTTGTTTCTAATACACTTATATGTGGTAAGACAAAGATCAATGTTTGTAATCCTTCTAAAAATTTGAAGGCTTTTTCCTAAATAAATGTCTTCTCGAATGTGTAGTCGCTTTGAACTTGGCTAGGCTAATCATGTTTTTGAGCCTAAGTTTCACCGCCTCAAAATCAAATCAATAAGCTCAACTCAAACTTTTGAGGATGGTATCCTTTCATACCTTTCAAAAACTTGAAAACTTGTAACATGGTAGGTTGCTTGGAAAGATCATCATGAGTACATATAGAATTCATGTGCATTACTTGAAGCATATTTGGATTTTGTAATCCTTGAAAGTCGAGATGAGATGATCCTAGGCCTTCGTTGTCAAACTAAAAGATTCCGATTCTCAATAACTTTGCTATTGGGTCCAATAGGTTCCTATTCAACATCTCCAAAGAATGACCCCAAACATGTACACATCACCTCACGTAGTTGATCCACAAATTTGAACATACTCTAGTGGGATGTATCCAAAAGACCCTGCCATATTTGTCCTCGCATGTCTTTCACAAGCAATGATATTGCAGACCAATCCAATGTCTGTAAATCTACTCTCAAATTCGCATCCAACAACGAGTTGCTACTTTTCATGTCTTTGTGGATAATTTGGAGGATGAATCCATGATGAATAAATACAAGGCCTTGGTTTAACCTAGTGTTTTAAAACTGGCCAAACCGAACCGCCGATTCAACCGATTCAATAGAAAAGGGAAGAAACTAGCAGAAAACCAAATGGGTGGATGGCTCCGTATTGAACCGGTCCCGAACCGCCTTAAACCGGTCCAAACCGATTCTAACCGATCTTCTGCCAAAATAAACAAAAAAATGACATTTAAAACACTTTTTTTTTCTTAAATCCAACTTTTTAGTTGGCTTTATTCTAGTTTTGATGATCAATGATTTGATCATTGATATCAAACATGTAGTAGCTTGTAGCATATTGTTTTTTCGACTCTAGGAGTCTAGAGGTCATTTAGAGCCTCATTGTTTATGTATTTTGTTTCAGATATGTATTGCATTTGGTGTCATTTTGCTATATTTACCCTTACATGGTATATACATGAGCAAACTTTGCATATTTTGTCTCTAATTGTTTGTAATCATGGTTTGGAATCTTTAAAATATATTGTTTTCATTAAATTGTAATATTTTATGTATTTTTAGTAAACCGGTTCATAAATTTTAAACCAATCCGGTTCTGGTCCGATTCCGGTCTGACCCTCGATTAGTTCCGATTTTTAAAACATTGGTTCAACCTATAGGCTTAAAACATTTGTGCTAGTTAAGCACTTCCACCGGAATAGCTCATTAGTAAAAAATCAACACTTCTATTTTCCAAGAAATCGTACACCACCAATTTCTCCTCAGCCAAGGAGAAAATACCCAAGAAATGGAACCAAATTCCTATGCTTGAAGTTTCATAAGGTTTCCATCTCTGCTAGAATTTTTTTGGTCATGTGTTATAGCATATCTGAACAATTTGATAGCCACAATCCTTCCATTAGCCAACACCACTCTATAGACTATGCCTAACCCACCATCTACAATGATGTTGGTCTTAGAGAAATCGTTTTGATATGGAGTATATCAGCCAATGTCAAGTAAAGTAGAGACCTCTCAAACATGGCCACATATATGCCTAGGGCCTCTTTTGACCTGCTCCTTCTATTGCTAGTGGAACAAGTAGATCTAGGTCCAATATGGGGGCATTCCATTTTCTCTTTTCCTTGGCCTGGCAAAAGCATTCAACTGTGACATTTTCCACATCATTAGAGCATATATGAGGCTAAGCACAAAAAGGATGCTTCTTATTTCAATATCAAGGAACCTAGAACTCAAAAGAAGTTTTGCTTTTTGTCAAAAGGCTTGCAATTTAGGTTTATGATCCTTCCACACAGATATCTTCTTTTAAGAAACAAAACAACAGTAAAATTTATCGCATCCACCACCACAAAGAATAACTCCATCCAGCAGATTTTCAGACAGATGGAAGAAACTAAGCCTCTCAAGAAAACACAATTCACATGATATTCCCTCATTGAGTTGATTATCAGAAATGCCCAGGTATATAAGCAGTGATAGATTACCAAGATGGAGTTATGGTGCCTTTAAATTCATTTCTATGAAGATCCAAATAGGCCAGATAGGAGATATTAACCAAGGATCTTGGAATTCCTCCACAAAATGAATTTGAGCTTATAATTGACGTCTCTATCTGATGCTAGACTGTGCTCCTTAAATGCAATCTGGCAATGGTACAGTTTAATTTATTATCTTGCACATATCAACCATTAATGTTTACCAACTATTTTGCAAGAGGCAACTCACTATAAAGCTCATTGGTGCTAACATCAAGGTGAGAAAAACAATCGTACTTTCAAATTGTATCAAGAATCTACTACTGTATCCTATTGCCACTGAAATTCAGTTTCACTCAACAACTCAAGTTTCAAAACTGTGAAGGAATTGTGACATTGATTCGATTATAGGCCAAGGACGGACCTTGAAGCTTTTTTGACGCTCCAATATCTCCAACCACCAAACCCACCAGCTTTTGGTATGAAAAATCCAATGTTGTATACTAAATAAGATGAGCCAAGGACTTGGGCATTCCTCCTGAAATTTTGTTTTTATTAGGCTTATACATTCGCAACAACAATGCAATTTCCAAGTTCTTCAAGTATGGGCCCCAATAGTCGAGAGATATCAATTTCAAAGTTCTTATCTTAAAATTTTCCCATACCAAATTGATTAATAACTCCATTACATTCTCCACAATGATTCCATTGATTAGTCACAAATGACATCAATCTAGCTGCACTAAAATATAATGTCAATTAAAATGATTCTTTCCACCAACTTCAATGCCTGGTTTATGAGACCTTTTTATCTCCCCACTTAGCAATTACGTTTTTTGGGTGACAATTCTAGGTATCTTTTGCAATATACAATAGAATAGTGACCCATTCTTATAAGCAATTTTTTAATGGGTAATATGGAACCATTCATTTCATATTCACTTATAAAGCATCCATTTTTTTTCCTAAAAAGGAAGAAAATATTATATTAAGATTAAAGGATGTAAATACATAGTCGTCCATGTCATGCTTGAAAGATAATAGCACAAGTCGTGGCATTAGAAAAAGGATACAACTTATCTTTAATTTAGAAAAATCCTTATTCAAAATCATCAACATTTCCTGTTGAAATGTGGTTGGCCACCCATAGGAAGGCCAACCATAGCAATTAATATTGTGATTGTCTAGTGCCCAATTGGCTAAGGCATCAACTGTTTTGTTGCTTTCTCTTGGAACATATCTGAACTGGATCATCTGGAATTTGACCTGCAGTCTTTTGATCTACTCCACTTCTCTGTCCAATTTCCAATTAAGGCAATGGTTTCTCATGGGGGCAGATAATAGACTAATAATTATCCTGGAATCTGACTCAATTTGGATTTTTGGCCATCCAATTTTAATAGCTTCCTGCATCCCTTTGCAAATATCCTTGATCTCAGCTAAGTTGTTAGGTAGATGTCCCAACTGTTATGTAAAGAAGAAAGCTACTAAATTAACGAATTTTGTGATGTCCCCAATGGGATAATTTCTAACCCCAAACGGAACAGCTGCAAATCCGATCTATAACAACAATCTATAAAAGGTACACTTGACCAAAAAAATGTAGATCTAAATTTCTACAAGGAAATGTGACTTGCCTTGGAGATGATTGATACTCAAAACTGATTAAAAATCATCCAAATCTTTAACCCAACAATTCAGAATTTATTATAGATGCAAGAACAAAAATATAATTTTTCGATCAAGAAGAGTTGGAAAATTTATTAAAGTCTGCAGAAAATCAGCTTACAGACAAGGCTAGAAAAAATGTTTCCAAAGCCCAAATCAAATGCATACAAGCTGGAAATGACCTCTAAAAATATGGCAATGAAGATGGAGATGAGATCCGGATCAGCCGTGCCCTAGAATGTGTCAAACTCCACTCACAAGGGTGTAGATAACCCTAGATCTAGCTGGAAATGCATGCCAAAAATCAGCTACACTCTTCTTCTTCAAACCCTAGCTGGATGTAACAAAAATCTACAAATTAGGACCTTCAACACTGCTAGAACTTCATAATTATCCTTGAAACTCAATGGAAACCATAGTTACCTAAGACTCCGGGACGGGGTTTCGGGACGGCAAAAAAATTCTAAATTTTGGGGACGGTGGGGGGACGGCGAGGGGACGGCTAATTAAAAATATATAAATATTTAAAATATAAAGATATAGTGACTAAACTATATAAATAAGCTGAAATAAAACCATTTGAGATTTAAATAAGGTGAAACTTGAACTCATAAACATCAAATACATTCCTTAATACCATAATATCAATATGTTAATGTAAGTTACATATGTCATATTTGAATTTTGAATTTGAGATAAGCTGAAATAAATTATAAAACCATTCTAAATTATGATTGATCAAGTGACAATAGCTGATATTCATATCATTAATCTCATATCCAAATACACCAACAATTGTCTATTGTCAATATTACAAAAAAAGAGGACAACTACAAGTATCAGCCTAAAAATTAGAATCAACATCTGAAGCAATATCCATGAACTCCTCGTTGGAACTAGCATCCTCGTCCTCAAAGGTAAGCCCAATCAATCCCCGTTGCACAATATTGTCCTCTTCAACTTGCCTCGGCTCCTCGGGATCTACATCCCACCGTAATGTTGGGGTTTGTTTGTACTCAGGTGTCTTGCGATCCATAAGACGCAAAGCACTGTGTACAACTACAAACTTCTCCGCTTTCGCAGAGGTAAGCCTATTCCTCTTAACAGAGTGGATCCAACCATATGTAGACCAATTCCTCTCAGAGGCAGAGGAGCTAGAAACCTGGGAAAGGAGGCGAATGGCAAGTGGTCGCAGCAGTCCTGGAAGCCCATACAGTCGCCACCAACTCACTAGCTTCTCATGTGCCAATGTTACCCTGTCCACCTTTGCTGATGTTTTGTACCCATCAAGTTTAGTGAAGTCGAGCCACTCCAACCTGATTTGTGAAGCCTCCTGTGGACTGTACATTTTTTAAAGGCCTTCATAAGGCCCTTCTTCACCTCATCATCATCCAAAGGGATAACTCTACATGGCCTCAAAAGATACCATTTGGGATTCAAAGCATACGCACCATATGAAGAGGGTGTGTCAACTTCTCCCATCTCTCGCTAAATAATGGGTCAGTATATGTTCATTATAGAACTCCAAAGTGGGGTCCCTCACCCGAATAGTTGCCTTCATTTGCCCAGCATGTTGTCAATGCACTCATAGATCTCACCAAGATCGGGGGTCATTAGAATCCCCATATTTGATGACACTAAAAAGTTAAAAACTAGAGCTATGATTGATATGATGTATTTCATATCAATCCAAAATGTTTCCCTCAACATCACTTCCTTCACTCTTTTCCCTTGCTTTGTCTTGGACTCACGCCACCTAGTCCAATCCTGTGTCATAATCATAATTTGCAAGGGCTCTTGCAACTCAAACATCCTCTCCAACAAAATAAAATAGGATGCAAAGCGGGTGTCAACTAGTTTCAGAAATTCCTTCTTCGAAAAATTTCAAAAAGTGTCAATGATGTGTGGTGATTGCATATGAACTTCTGCATGTCCCTGCCTCATTCACTATCTAGTTGACCCACTGAATCTTCCCTATGTCTTTCAATGCATTGTTCATGGCATGCACACAACATGGAGTCCAATAAATATGCCTATACTCCCGCTCCACTAGCTTGACCTCGCTTTGCTCTACACACATAAGTTGCATCCGTGACAACTCTGTACAACGTTTGAAGGTCCAACCTCCTCAATGGCATCCTTCAAAATCTGATACTGGAACTCAACATCTTTCCGCTTCCCAAAACAATCAATTTCTCTCAAGAAGTACGGTCCATCTTTGCAAGAGACAATGATATTGATGAGAGGACGGTGTCTAATATCCGTCCACCCATCCATGATAATGCTACATCCATGTGACACCCATGTCACCTTCATCTTCTCCATCAACAAATTAACTTTGGAATAGTTTTTATCCAAGATTGTTGTCCTCAGTTTTGTGTCTCCAAGAGGCACATAACTTGTACCTACTTTTGCAACCTTAGCCATAGCCTCCTTGTAATAAGGAGAGCGAGCGACATTAAATGGAATCCCAACAACATAGAAAATTTTCCCAATAGCATCATTTGCCTCTTCCCTTGCCTTTGAATCAAACATTTCTATAACTGCATTGGGGCTGCCCCCACGACCTTTCTCTTCCCTCTGCTTTCCACTTTTGACACTCCAAAACTAGAACCGCCAAAGTATTACTATGTTTGCCAGTCCTATGAGAGCTCAAAGGAGTATTAGTCGTAGAACCACGAACTTCTGGCACATTGTCCGTGGTATTTCCATTGAAGATTCTCACCATCTCAGCTCTCTGCTCTAGTGAAAGGCCCTTACAAACGCCAACCCCCTTCCTGTAAGGTGCAACAAGTGTGCATTGGTCCTAGTGATGTTGTCATGCCAAGTCAGTGCACATATGTTGCACTTCCATACTTTGCTCCCCCTTCCAGACTTGGGGTTCTCAATTATCTGGGCAAATTGTTGCAATGGCTTCTTCTTATCAAATGGTCCAATGGCAAATTTGGACAACATTTGAGAGGGGCAATTGGTAGCACTACCAGCTGAACTACCAGTTGTCGTTGCCATTACATTTTGTCTCCCTTCTCCACTTTCCCCATTGTGGCATCACCAACACTTCCACCTATCTCAAGTTCCTGTTCAACCCTCTCCTGCTTTGATTCATACTCATACTCAGAAGAAGAACTCATGGTGATGATTGTTGCAATGAATAAAAAAACAACCATAACTATATGATTGATTGATTATGTAATGAATTAATTTTTTAAAAAAAAAAAGTATAAGCAATGATCATAATTTTAATTTTAATTTATAAACAATGAAAACAACCACAAGTTACAACCAAACCCTATGCAGTTACCAATATGCAATATGTTTTTTTTTAACTTTTAAAATGTAATTAAAAAAAAGTAACCAGTATGCATTTTGTAAAAGCCTACAAACTATAAACATGATTACATTGTGAATGTAGATACAAAAACTTAAAAACAGCCCCTAAAAAATGCAAATATAATATAAATTTTAAACTGGAATTAAAAATGTAATTAAAAAAAACATAACCAGTTACAACCAAACCCTATGCAATATGCATTTTTAAAATCCTACAAACTATAAACATGATTACATTGTGAATGTAGATGCAAATGCTAAAAAACAGCCCCTAAAAAATGCAAATAGAATCTAAATTTTAAAAAAAAAAAAACTTTAACAAGTATTGTAAGCAAATAAAATTATAAATACCTCTTGCTTGCTCTTGCTCTTGCTCTCACTCCTCTTGCTCTTGCTCTTGCTTGGTGTGAATATGAAATGAGCCCATAATGTAAATTTATAACATAGAATTGCACTTTTAGGGTTAGGGTTAGGTTAGGAATGTTTCTTTTATGTTATAATTGTTTTGCAATAAAAAAAAATAGTTTAAAGTCATTAAAGCATGTTTTTTAATTTAAAAAGACATATACGTCGCGAGGGGACTTTTGGACATCCCCGGGAGGTTCCCGGGACGCCCGGACATTCCCAACACTTGTGAAGCATTCTCAACCTTTCCGCAAACGTCCCGGGACGTTTCGTCGGTCAACGTATGCACAATAGGAAACATGGGGGAAACGTTTCCCCCACGTCCCGAACTTGTAAAATATGGGGGACACGCCCTGCATAACTCGATGGAAACCCCTGAATAGAGCTCCCTCTCATAGAGAATGAAGATTTTTCATCCTTCAATCCTTGGCAATAGAGGGTTTTCGTCCTCTAATGCAACACTTCAAAGGGTTTTCATCCTTTGAGGTAAAAATGGAAGGCAATTAGCTCAACCAAATTTCAGATATGAAAATATGATAAAGTGATGTCTTCTCCATGCATGGCGACTTTCTTTTATAACTTTCCCTTGCCCTTTAGCCACACAAAGGACCAATCAACTCTCTTCACTTTATTTAATATTTTCCATCACTTTATTTAATATTTTCCCTTTGCTTTCTATCCCCATATGGGTCACCTTTTTCCACTAGGGAGAAATAAAATAAAGTGATTTTTCTCTTTCTAATTTTATTTTGTCACTAATAAATTAATTTAAGTGCTTATAATAAAGTTTTATTTTGCACTTTAAAATTAATTTATTTTTGACTTGGTTTCCCTTTTTCTCATCCCTTAACCGTCGGGAAACAATGAATGAACTAAGGGTCTTCGACCAACTACTTTTGTGAAGGGATATTACAATCCTCCCTTCCCCAAATTGTTTGCCCTCAAGCAATTGTAACTCATAGGCCCAAGTGCCATGTGCAAGAGATAAAACATATTGTAGTGCTCCAAGAGTCTAGATCCTGTACCTATTAAATGAGAGAGCTCTTGCCAAAATACATAGCTCTCATGATGCTCATAAACATGAATTTGGATCAAGGATTCCACATACTCCATTTTGCAAACTTGATCCTCTAACTTATCATGCTTCTCATGAGGAAAATAAATTTGAATATGCAGCAATAAATATGACATATGATCATTCCTTTCATACCTTGGTGTATCCTTGAGATCTTCATTTCCTTTTTCCTTCATGACATCTTGGCTTTGCCGAATGCATAGTATCTAGGTGCTCCACATAAAGTAGCTAGTGTTCCATCCATGGGAACCTTTTCCTCTTCCTTTGTTTTCTCTTCAACTTCTTCCAAATCAACATTCTCTTCTTCTTCTTCATCTGGAACTACCTCAATATAATGGGTTGCCCCTTGCTGCCCAAAATTTGGTGCTTTTTGCTCACTTTGTTTGAAGTAGTTTTTGGCTGTCCAAAAGACCCCTTTGGCTGCCCCAAAGGTGCTGACCTTTGTTGTCCATAAGGTACAGTCCTACCATCTCTGGATGTATCACATTCAACAACAAGAGGAAGTGAAAATTTGGGACAGCAAGTACCGAGTATGAACTCATTACCTTTTTGTCAATTGCTTGTTGTATGTCTCTTCTTGGTTGCTCCCGTTGAACTCTTCTATTCCTTCCTGTGCCTTTGCTATTCTTCAACTTGCGAAATCTCTTGAAAGACAACATCTCTCTCACCCTGAAACTGAGGGCTGCATATTCTTCACCCCATGCCTCTATGTCTTCAACATCACTAGGAGTATCTACCTCAATTGGTTGTTCCTCTCTTTGAAGAAACTTGGCTCTGAATATTTGAGGTGGAGGCTTGATGGATGTCTTTACCAATCCGATGAGCTTTTTTACCATAATTACCTTGATTTTGTAATGTCCCCATTTCTGAAGACCCTTAGCCTATACGTCCCCGTGGGCTTCGGGATGTGCAAGGGGAACATTTTTATTAAATAATTAAATATTATTGCCTGGAGCAATAATTATTTAATTATTTAATTATTTTATAAAAGTTATTTAATTTAATTCCCAAAATATATAAAATTAAATGGGGAATTAATTAAATAAAAAGTTAGGTGGCTTTCATTGATAAAATCACCCTTTGCAAAGGGGACACCACACCTAGGGAAAACAAACTACTTTTATTTAATATTTTCCCTCTCCTAGGGTTTTCGAATTTTGTGCCTCCTTGCTTATAAAAGGAGTGCTAGGTCATTATTATTATTATGCTATGATGAACTTATTTTGATACTCCATGCTTGGAGTTGGGATGTATGCCCTTTGATGTTCTATCTCTTTTGCGTGGGAGGTTGGATCGAGCTGGTTTTGAGATTTATTTGAAGTATTTATTTGTGAGATCCATGTCTTTGGCTTTGGCAAGCATTTGATTTAATTTGCAAGTGAAAATCTGCCCTTTTACTGTAGCGACGTCACTGTAGAGTCACTGTTGCAGCTGAATGGTGATCAAAAAAATAAGTGTTTCTTTGGAGTCTTTTGCAAGCCGACTTTGGTGTATGGGGTTTCTATTCCAGCGATCCCTTTTCATCATATTTGTGGGCTGTTTATATGCATTTTCGAGTATGATACAGTCTGCCTTTTGCATGCTTTCATGTCCTATTTTATAACGACTTGTTTTAACGATGTTGTGATCAGATTTAGTGCATTGTTTGTGTGGATCGACTGAACTAGTGACATGATCCCGAGCTCTTGGTAACAGCGATTCATCTAGGGCATATTGATGCTAACTATTGGTGTGATTCCTACTTAATGTTGTGACTGTTTTTGAAGAATCTCTGATGTTTTGTGATCACTCTGCCCACTGAAGCTAATCGACTTGATATACAAAATATTTGCATAGGATATGGCTGCTTCCAATGGTTTAGGATTGGTGAATTCCTCTTGTGCATTAGGAACGGCTGTAGCTACCTGTTAGTTGCAATATTTTATTAAAAACACCACTCATAACCTCAGTAAGTTTATACTGATTTTTATGCCTGGGTTTGTGGATTATTATATATGCAATCATAATAAGGCGACCAGCCAGTTTGAATTTGTTGTGTTCCAATATACAGCGATCACCATTGGACAGTATATAAACATTTTTATGCATGTTAATGCTCTGAATATGCAGCGATCTGGAAGGGACTGATATGCTGATTCCAGCGACTCAGTTTGGCATTAAATATGGAATATTCGATGCATGTTTGGGCTCCTTTAGGATCAGCGAACTGTTAGTAAACTACATGTGGCCAGTTGATAACTCCCAGGTGCAGCATCAAGATTGATTTTGGAGGGTGATTCAGTATATAGGGCAGCAGTCTATATTTGGATCAGAGCAATCTTGTGCAATATACTGAGTTATTCTTGCTGATTGGTATTTCTAGTTGATTAGTGAAGCATTTCTATGTTGTGACAGCAGTGTTTGAATTTATAGCAGCAGCTTGTAGGAAGATTTCATTGATACTATATGAAGGGAATATGAAAATTTGATCATTGATTATTGCAATATCTATTCCATAATCCTTGTTGACTGAGTTTGATAGTTTTTGGAGTTGATTCTACCTGTTTGATTGTCATTTCCCATCGATCCCATAAGAGGGATATTACAGTGGTATCAGAGCTTCCTTCCTCTATTCGTGTGGGTCACTTTGTGTATGCAGGGTTTGTGATTCTAAGTGCAGAGATCAGGGATCATGGAGTTGATGAGTGATGGTGAATGGAAGGAACAGATCAAGCATAATCTTGACTCCTATTGCCAAGAGTACTTTACACTAAGTCAAGAGACCCAAGCCCTCTTGACCCTCCAAGGGTTTTGTAACCTAAAGAGGAAAAGAAGTGGATCAAAGAAAAGAAAGACTTCGGTTGATGCATACTGGGATAAGCTCATCAAAGAAGTCAAGGGCCATATAGAGACACCTACCTTCCATAAGCAAGAAGATGAAAAAGGGAAGGAAGAACAAGGTATAAATTCTTTGGTGTTTGGTGATAAGGTTTTGATATCTAATGCTTGTGTGGGACTTGGTACTTGTACAGAGAAATCAGATTTGATTGAAGGGGTTCCTTTGCAATTTTTTGATTACATGCATGATGATGAAGTAATCAGGAGGAATATAAGGGTACTACATGGCACAAAGGTATGATGGGCAGCCCCAAGCCTTTTGTTTTAGTTTTGTTGCTTCCTTACATAAGGAAAAACCATGAGCTCAATAAATGGTACGATTTTCCTTGCATTTCTGATTTTCCCTTTTCTTATGTGAATGATGGAGTTGAAACAAGGGGGTATCATCATGCACATATTACCTCATGGTATGTAGATGTAAGCCACCACTTCAAGTTATTTGTTTTGATTCTTCGATGTGGTTACGAGGTGATCAAGTTGAATGTTCTATTGTTCTTATGTCATGGGGAGAAAATGGTTTCTAATTCTAAGGTGATTTTTGATGATCCTAGTCACATGTCAAGTAAGAATGAGTTTGATGAGCAGGTTAGGAAGGTGGGCAGCACCCTTATTTCATTTTTGAAGGCTCCCCAATTCCATGCATCAAGGGAAGAGAGTGCTCAAGAAATTCTGAGTTTTGAAAAGGGTAAGGACAGCCTAAGGTATGTTGATCCACATAAATTTTCTCCCTTCATGTTGAGCTTTAGCAAGTGGGGTCATGGGCAGTTTGTTCAAAAAAGTAACTTGCTTGATTGGGTATCCAACTTTATGAGCACAAATGGGAATACTGAATTTTATATGACAAGCATGAGTATGGGCAAGCATGACTTGGCCTTAAGGGATCCGGAAGAAAGAAAGAAAGGCTTTTCTCTAAGTCCTAATGATGATTTGCAGATTGAGAGATTTATGGCAGCCACCAAGGGTAAGCACTTTGATTTGTTGTATCATCATCCCTTACCTTTATCTTACCATATTCATCATAAGTATTATGCTAACAACAAAGACAAGGTAAAGGGTGTTTTCAAGGCATCCCCGGAGCATTGGCAAGGAAACCAACATCCCATAATTTTCAGTCCAAAAGAGAGTAAGAGCAGCAAAGGGGTGACTCCAAGATATGTTGCATGGAGGGAAGGTGAAAGACTACACAATGTGCATGATGAGGCAGCCATAAAGGTTGAAAATTTTCTGTTTTTCAGGTTTGTTTCAATCAATTATGATGCATATTCAGTTGTTGCCTTTTCTTGGGATTATGGTAAACACAATTTTAGTGAAGAGTTGGGCAAAGCATGGGGATCATGGACAGTAAAAGGTTTACATCCCGGAAGATCCTTTTTCATGTTCCAAGCTTTCACATGTAGGCAAGAAAATGATCTTCTACAACAAGGTAATATTTTTGATCAATTCTTTTCGAAAAACACAAGTATGTTACCTTGTCCTTTCTATGCTAGATTCAAGAGATATTGGGAGATGCAAGTTGACGGAAGGCAAAGGAAGTTTCCCCCAAATGGTAAAGGTGAGAACTTGGTGAAGCACAATGGAAGTCATGGTCTTATGTCAACTAATCTTGCTGCATTCCACTCCTTCCCGGCTGTATGTATGACTGATTTTCAGTTTTATATCATAAGAGTAGACATGAGAAATTGGAAGGATAATCAGAAGTATGAATGGTCAATGTTGTTGTTTGTTATGCCTTCGGTTTTCAGTTGGTTATCTCTTTGGTTTGCTGCCCAACATGCTAAGATTAATATTTGGGGAAGAGATGTTCAGATTGCTATCCTAATTGAACACATTCACGTCTTTATGCTACTAATTTTGGAACATAACAGCTGTTGCCATAAAATTTTATTTGTTTTCAGCTCTTTGGTTCCTTCTATAGTTCAGTATTCCACCATTCACAAGCAAAGTTCATGGAACATGGCTGTTATTTTATGTTGCATGGCTGATTTTGGGATAACAGATCCTACATTTTGGAGGGAAATGTTCAACAGTAGATGGGGCAGCTTGGTGGCATTTGGGAACAGCCCATGTATGGAGAGGAGTTGTGATCTATTCATGCTTGGGAGACATGGAGAGGAAGCTGAAAAGTGTTTTTTAACACTTGTTTTCCTAACATGTTTGTTCCATGCGCAGGTTTAAAGAGAAGATGGCAGCTGAAGACATTCCACAATTTCAAGAGGAAGAAGCAACACAAGTTGTTGCAAGTGCTCCTTCACTTGATTGGTACGGGAGCAAGACTTTGGAAACACCCCAACATTGTATTTGGATGCATGAGCTCGATATTGCTTGAGGGCAAGCAATCTTGGGAAGGGAGGACTGTAATGTCCCCATTTCTGAAGACCCTTAGCCTATACGTCCCCATGGGCTTCGGGATGTGCAAGGGGAACATTTTTATTAAATAATTAAATATTATTGCCTGGAGCAATAATTATTTAATTATTTTATAAAAGTTATTTAATTTAATTCCCAAAATATATAAAATTAAATGGGGAATTAATTAAATAAAAAGTTAGGTGGCTTTCATTGATAAAATCACCCTTTGCAAAGGGGACGCCACACCTAGAAAAACAAACTACTTTTATTTAATATTTTCCCTCTCCTAGGGTTTTCAATTTTGTGCCTCCTTGCTTATAAAAGGAGTGCTAGGTCATTATTATTATGCTATGATGAACTTATTTTGATACTCCATGCTTGGAGTTGGGATGTATGCCCTTTGATGTTCTATCTCTCTTGCGTGGGAGGTTGGATCGAGCTGGTTTTGAGATTTAACATCCCTTTGATGTTCTATCTCTCTTGTGTGGGAGGTTGGATCGAGCTGGTTTTGAGATTTATTTGAAGTATTTATTTGTGAGATCCATGTCTTTGGCTTTGGCAAGCATTTGATTTAATTTGCAAGTGAAAATCTGCCCTTTTACTGTAGCGACATCACTGTAGCGTCACTGTAGCGCTGAATGGTGATCAAAAAATAAGTGTTTCTTTGGAGTACTTTTGCAAGCCGACTTTGGTGTATGGGGTTTCTATTCCAGCGATCCCTTTTCATCATATTTGTGGGCTGTTTATATGCATTTTCGAGTATGATACAGTCAGCCTTTTGCATGCTTTCATGTCCTATTTTATAACGACTTGCTTTAACGATGTTGTGATCAGATTTAGTGCATTGTTTGTGTGGATCGACTGAGCTAGTGACATGATCCCGAGCTCTTGGTAACAGCGATTCATCTAGGGCATATTGATGCTAACTATTGGTGTGATTTCTAATTAATGTTGTGACTGTTTTTAAAAGAATCTGTGATGTTTGGTGGTCACCCTGCCCAGCTGAAGCTAATCGACCTGATATACAAAATATTTGCATAGGATATGGTTGCTTTCCATGGTTTAGGGTTGGTGAATTCCTCTTGTGCCTTAGGAACGGCTGTAGCTACATGTTAGTTGCAATATTTTAAACACCACTCATAACCTCAGTAAGTTTATACTGATTTTTACGCCTGGGTTTGTGGATTATTATATATGCAATCATAGTAAGGTCGACCAGCCAGTTTGAATTTGTTGTGTTCCAATATACAGCGATCACCATTGGACAATATATAGACATTTTTATGCATGTTAATGCTCTGAATATGCAGCGATCTGGAAGGGACTGATATGCTGATTCCAGCGACTCAGTTTGGCATTAAATATGGAATATTCGATGCATGTTTGGGCTCCTTTAGGATCAGCGAACTGTTAGTAAACTATAAGTGGCCAGTAGATAACTCCCAGGTGCAGCGATCAGGATTGATTTTGGAGGGTGATTCAGTATTTAGGGCAGCAGTCTATATTTGGATTAGAGCAGCGGTCTTGTGCAATATACTGAGTTATTCTTGCTGATTGGTATTTCTAGTTGATCTAGTGAAGCATTTCTATGTTGTGACAGCAGTGTTTGAATTTATAGCAGCAGCTTGTAGGAAGATTTCATTGATACTATATGAAGGGAATATGAAAATTTGATCACTGATTATTGCAAAATTTATTCCATAATCCTTGTTGACTGAGTTTGATAATTCTTTGGAGTTGATTCTACTTGTTTGATTGTCATTTCCCATTGATCCCATAAGAGGGATATTACAGATTTCCTTGGAGATTCGATATGGTAGTGCTTAGCCCTTGTATAGATCGATTCAAATCAGCAATAGCTCCTACAAAGGAGTCTCTTAGATCCCTTTGAGCATCCAACAAACAGTTTTGCAATTCTCTGTTACCTCTAGTGAACATTTCATTCAAATAGCTCATTTTCTCTGTTGGTGGAGGCCTCTCTCTATCACCCATACCTTCCTTTCTTGGAGTTCTTCTTGAGTAGTGATATCTAAAACCCTCTTCACCTGCGTCCATGCAAAACTGATTTTTTTTCACAGGATGGGAGAATCACCGCTCTGATACCATTGTAATGTCCCCAATGGGATAATTTCTAACCCCAAACGGAACAACTGCAAATCCGATCTATAACAACAATTTATAGAAGGTACACTTGACAAAAATAATGCAGATCTGAATTTCTACAAGGAAATGCGACTTGCCTTGGAGATGATTGATACTCAAAACTGATTGAAAATCATCCAAATCTTTAACCCAACAATTCAGAATTTATTATAGATGCAAGAACACCAAAAATATAATTTTTCAGATCAAGAAGAAGAGCTGGAAAATTTATTAAAGTCTACAGAAAATCAGCTTACAGACAAGGCTGGAAAAAATGTTTCCAAAGCCCAAATCAGATGCATACAAGCTGGAAATGACCTCTAAAAATATGGCAATGAAGATGGAGATGAGATCCGGATCAGCCGTGCCCTAGAATGTGTCAAACTCCACTCACAAGGGTGTAGATAACCCTAGATCTGGCTGGAAATGCATGCCAAAAATCAACTACACTCTTCTTCTTCAAACCCTAGCTGGATGTAACAAAAATATACAAATTAGGACCTTCAACACTGCTAGAACTTCAGAATTATCCTTAAAACTCAATGGAAACCCCTAAATAGAGCTCCCTCTCATAAATGATGAAAAAAATTGTTCTTCAATCCTTGGCAATAAAGGGTTTTCGTCCTCTAATGCAACACTTCAAAGGGTTTTCGTCCTTTGAGGTAAAAATGGAAAGCAATTAGCTCAACCAAATTTCAGATATGAAAATATGATAAAAAGTGATGCCTTCTCCATGCATGGCGACTTGCTTTTATAACTTTCCCTTGGCCCTTTAGCCACACAAAGGACCAATCAGCTCTCTTCACTTTATTTAATATTTTCCCTTTGCTTTCTATCCCCATATGGGTCACCTTTTTCCACTAGGGAGAAATAAAATAAAGTGACTTTTCTTTTTCTAATTTTATTTTGTCACTAATAAATTAATTTAAGTGCTTATAATAAAGTTTTATTTTGCACTTTAAAATTAATTTATTATGACTTAGTTTCCCTTTTTCTCATCCCTTAGCCATCGGGAAACAATGAATGGGCTAAGGGTCTTCAACTAGCTACTTTTGAGAAGGGGATATTACAAATTCTCTGTCAATACCTGCCATACTAGCTTTGCCAGGATTGCCCCTGGATGCTCCGTCTGTATTTAACTTACCATAACCATAAGGTGGAGCTTTCCACAGTGTATGTGCCTGATGTTTCTGTTTAGCTTTAGCAAACGACATTGTTGAAGTTTCGGGTGACAACATAAGTTGGGCACATAAATGTTCCCAATGTGGGGAAAGGACCTGAGGCAAAGAAATTTTGTGCTTGATGGATTCAGCTATGTTAAGCTTGATTTTTCCCAAAACATGAGTTATGTCCCTGCTAGTCTGCTGAAACACTCGTCTATTTCTTTCCTTCCATATATTCCAGAGCACAAGTGAGAGGCTTACCCGAACGGTGAAGAAGGTTTTGTCCTTTCGGTAATCGAGTTTGCCATCCATTTTGGAATTGCAGAATCCTATTGCTTTTTTCCCTGCAAAATGTTTTACAATTGTTGGTATAAAATATTGAATATGTCATTCATATCTTTGAACATTCATTGTATCTGTACTTAATCTTTTTTAAAATTAGATTATTTACTTTTTATTGAAATTAAATTATAGTGACTTTAAATCAAGGGAATACACATATAATGAAATGCTTTGTTTATGTAAGTTCTTGGGTTCGTGATTATATGTATTGCATGTTTTTCCTTCCGGATCTTAATATTTTTATTCAAAATTCCTTTTTGTGAGGTGCAAACACAAGTGAAAAGCTTGACGAGGTTTCTTTCATTTCCAAGTTTCTTTATATTTATTTTCAAAGTTCCCTTTTTTCCTCCGGCATTTCTATTGCACATTTCCAGTGCAATTGCTAGTACAAATCACTAAGGAATGACCATTAATATCCAAAATATCCAAACAAACTGGTGTGGGGTCTTTTCCCAAGGCTTTGCACTTGTGATGGTTCTTTAAAGGAAAACAAAAAGAATCCCTTGGTCATGCTATGGATACCGATTACTTGGACCCCCAAGTTGTTCTTCATCCAGGCCTCGAGCAAATCTTTGGATGGGACACACCCAAGAAAGTAAGCAATCAAACAATTGTTTTCACACCAATAGAAAACCTTTTCTACAACATCTAATTGCAAGCAAATATCAGGTTCATCAAACCTGATATTTGAGCATTTTTCATGACGATTAATAGATGTTGTAGAAAACCTTTTCTAATACATCTAATTGTTTAGGAACCATTCTCACAACGGCCAGCAACAACAATTGCAATGGGATGATTGAGGGCCATTTAAATAGGCTTAATTCGCCCAAAGGGCGGAGTTAATGCCAACTTAAATGGGAGCTTTTTTAATGTAATAATTCTAATTTTGCAATTGATGATTGGTTTCTCATGTTTGTCCTCATTATTTTATTTTGCTAACAATTTTGAACGTATGCTTGACTTTTCTATGACAATAGCTTTCCCGCATAACTCCTTGTAGGATATCTTTGTATTTGGGTTTTAATTCTTTTTATTTTGAATCTCTTAGATGTGAAATTATAAGAGGTGGAATGGCAAAGTATCTCACTCCAATGGGGCCAACAGTGCTTCATGTTAATCCAATTTTTGAGATTGGACCTGTAGAACCAAGATTCTCTGAATGGTTGGTGTTTGAAGGTATCAGTGTGGATGAAAGTGGCCGTCAGCATTACCTCAATGCAAGCATTGCATTTAAGCGTGCTGCTCTCAATGCAATTGATTATCTTTTCAAGTTCGGATATTCCAAAGAACAGGTAAACATGCTTTTCAGTGATAAATTGCAGGGTGTTACATTATGAATAATTTCTGGAAGCAACTGCACAGTAGTTGTTAGATCAAACAATTACTATGTAGTTTATCCCAGAAATAATTCATAACTCAAACATATCTGTCAAAATTTCAGTCACAAGTATTCAAGGAAATTTGTAATGCACAGAGCATTATGGGTGTGTTTTCTGACACTAAATGGTTTTCCTGGCAGAGTTATTTGCTCCTGTCTTGTTGCCCTTGTGAAGTCAGACTGTCAGGAATTGTGGACGTTCCAAATGCAGTTGTGACACTTGCCCTCCCTACTTCAATTTTTGATCAGGTCTCTCTATCGCACATTACATTTGCAAAAACATGTGCACACATTTTATGCGACTTAGTGATTCTGTGCAATTTGCAGCCTTGAAATTCACAATTACAGGCATTAGCATTATTATTTTTATTCAATGAAGCTCTAGAAACCTAATATGTTGTAGAAAATGGATTTTTATATAATGACTTGTTTATAGTTTCCTTGTTGGCTTCATCATCCTCTTGTAAGGCTCTTTTCCTTGATTCTCTTAGTTTTTGATGCTTCATTTTAGTAGTTGCAGTTCTTTTAAACACCGCCCATTTTTAGTAGTTGCAGTTCTTTTAAACGCCACCCATTTTTAGTAGTTGCAGTTCTTTTAAGCACCACCCTTATTTTATTTTAACTATTAGTACTTCTGAGTTCCATCGACTTACTTTGTTCATTCGTGTCAATTATTGTAATTTCTTCCTCCTTTCTTTATCAAATGGAAGCTTGAATGCCCATTGTCAAAGGGAAAATGCTCACAAACGGGCTTCTATTAATCATCGCGATACGGCATGAATGCTGCTTCATGGATTTTTTTCCCTGGAACTGCATCCGTACTAGTCAGTATATGAAACTAGCATTGCATTTGTCTGGGAAAGTAGACCCACTCTTGTAAATAACTAACGAGTATATCAGCTTCCTTGTAGAGGAAACAAACAATTAACTGCTTCTTCATGGTTTTCCGACTCCCTACAAACCTCTATTTCTTCAATGTCATGTATATCAACTGATTGGGAATTTATCTTCATATGCAGGATATAAGACCACAGAAGGATGGTCCACCTGCTGGACCACGTTTGATAAGGAAAGTGGATCTTCCGAGATGTTCATACGATGGATCTCTTCCTATTACAAAGAACCCTGCTCCAATATGAATAGTTCAGTATTTTGTGTTCGAATTATAGTTGTGGGTATGTTAGAACCAGAACTATTGGACTGAAAAAAATGAATTCGATTTAGTTGCTATGGGGGACTTGCCTCGATAATAAGGATTGTTAACCTAGGAAGTTTTAAATGTTTTAATATATTTCAATGCTGTTTTGTTTGTATCCTTCACGCACAGGAATTGATACTTGATATACAAAAAATAGCTAGCATAGCGATAGTTTTCTTATATATTCATCTTTGTTACAGTTTATATATATATACCCTTCTCACAGGAACGATGAGTAATGTTAATAAAATGTATAGTTTAGTTCAAGGGATTGTACTCTAATGGTAGTTGTGAAACTAAGAGAGCGACTCCAGTGCGAAGCCTCAATTTGGGGCAGACCTTATTTCAACTACACTTCATATACCCCAAAATAAATCTTCCAAAGTATATCTTAATAAATTGAAATAAAACAATCAAATGGCAATCAATTCTTATGAAATAATTCGTAATTATTACGTCGAAGGTGTTCCCCCTATGGGAAAGGGCTTTGTGGACATTCACGGGACTGTGTCAAATTTGACAGCCTAAATGATGGTTTTGCTATTTTTAACAATTTTGCTTTTCTAATTTTACATGTTGCTTTGGGTTTGCTATTTTTAAATTTTATTTTTTAACTTTTGTATGCATTAATTTTATTGCATGTGTCTATGTTTGGGTGAGGAGTTTTTCCTTATATACACGCCTGTAGTTATGCATTATTTGGCATTATTGAATTTTCTCGACTCTTGTTCTTGCAACATCTTCTTGACTGGGAATCTCCAGTAAACACATTTGAGTGTGATTCTGCAGGTATGCATTTAAATTCTTTTGTTCGATCAACATGTTTTGTTGGTGGTTTTGTGAAAGGCTTGAATGTTTTACAATTGTTGGGACCTTCTTTTGCTAGAAATATTATGATTTTCCAACAAAATACGCATGTCTGTGTTCCTCACAAGCCCTAATCAAAAGCAAATATTTATTGTTTTTGTATATGAGCTGAATCAAGTTTGTATGCCATCACCGTATATGATGTTTTTGTATATTAGCTGAACCATGTTTGTATGCCATCACTATGTAGTCTGTTTTTAGAAACGTTCCCATTGACATCCCTGCAGATCGCCTTCTTAGTACATGGAAATTGAAGAAGGCCCTCTCGGCTTTGATAAAGCAGTCGGGCCGCTCCAGGGGCTTCGCTCTCTTTATCTTTAAGACAGATGATGTCACCAGGCGCTCTTTGGATGAGCCCACTAAGATCCTTGATGGCCATCAATTGTTTTGCAAGTTATACACTTAATTTATAAAAGCATTAATATGTCAATGTCTTTCCAGGAGATTACACAGTGCCTCTTAATAAAGAATTTGATCTTTGTATGAAATTTTGTAAGTTCTGATTGACTATATCTAAGGTTTATCAGGGAACATTGGGTTAAAAAACCCTACAAGCGTTTTATCATGCTCTAAATTCCTGACTGCAACAAGAAATAGGCGGAGGACGTTATTTAAAATACATACCAAATTTTAATTGGCCTCTACAATCGACAATACAGGTTTTACAAGCAGATTTCCATACGCAGGTCCAATATAGGGCATCAAATATCTACTGATTGGCCTGATAAAAACTCTTATAATTTCCACCATTTTTCTACCCCGGTCCATAGAGGAGGTCTACGAAATTTCATATCGAATGGTTAAGTGTGTATGAAGATATCTATACCAAAAAATTCGTGTGTAGCAGGGGACAATAAACACTGCCAGGCAATACAAGAAAGAGTTAAAACTTGATTTAAATTAATGTTTAAAGGTTTGTGGTCAATTTTTATGATGTATTTGAGTGTTTACAAACTTGAATAGCTCGTAGAGATCATATATACTGAGTGTCCCATATTTTTTCACTCTCCAAACAAGACAAACTTGTCATTTCTTAACTTAATATTGTCACACCTTGAGTCATCATGAATTGTGATCAAGAGAACCTTAAGATTTGAGTTTGCATAGGTTTAAGCCTTTAAGGACATCCATATGAACCTGAATTATAAATTGAGTGCATGAACACAGTCAGCTGGAGAAAGTATCAGTCAAAGAAATTAGTTTAAGAACCACTAGAACCTGAACCATAGCCATACTGGTACACACTGGATCCTCTGAAGAATACTTGAGTAGAAGAAAAATCACTAGCACTCTGTATTAAACAAAAATGATCCTTTTAACCCTGCCACTTGTACAATAGATATAGTAATATGCAAACAGTAACTAACCTGATACTGCCCATTAAAGATGTTAGAACGATGTTGATATAAACTATATCCGTAGGGGACTCCCCAACCATGGAGAGGAAATTATAAGACAAGGGTTACACTCTCAAGTATATATTTTGATGCAACGCATTCCCACACTTAGTTCAAAGAAAATGCCCCCATATGATGCTCCAACGTAAGGCCTACGATATTGAGTGTCATCTTTGTCTTGAAGTTGTTGATTTGGTATCAACAAGATTCACAGAATTAGGACTTGCAGAACTTCCAGATATCTCTGAACTCCTGATTTCTTGAATGCGCTTTGTTTGTCCATAACTTGTGGAGTATCTTCTTTGATCTTGATGGTAGCAAAAATATGCCTCTTGATTTTATGTTTTTCATTGCAGTTTGATGCATGTTATTCTCGTTCTCTTTCAGCTTCAGCTATTCTAATCTTCATAGAAGCTAGATCTCCTCTTAAAGTTTTATAGTCGTCATGAACTGCTTCCCACTCATCTTCAACATTTGTTGCTGACTGAAAACTTCCTTGGGATCCATTTTCTGGAGGTAATAATGCTTTGACACTATTTGGTAAGTCATTCAACAAGAATCCACCTGTCATGGAAACTCTTGCTCAAAGAAGAGCACCTGCACAACCACGCGCAAAGGTAAAGTAAAGTAAATATAAGAGGAAGATGATGATAAAGAAGGAGATTGAGAGAGAAAGTGAAAAATATTGGGGGAACCTATGTAAAAATCTTCTTTCTTACAATCAAACATATATGAAAATATGCATGTCTATGTTCCTCACATGGTCGAGAATTGTAAAAACAATCAGTTAAAATCATTGAGCTCTATATTTTACATAGACTATTGGTATTCAATTCCTGTTCCAAATAAGAGCTTCTTTCATAATTTTTTATTGAATAGATGTGTAGCTATTGAACAGCAAATTATAAGTGAATCAGAAGCTTAGCAAAATTCATTTAATTGTTTGTTTGTTCTGTTTGATGGCTTTCTTTAAAATCCAGGCACCCATCTCGCCAACTATAAAACAACCCTCTCCTATTTGAAGTTACATGTTCCGTTTAGGGAGAACAACAACGCAAGAGCCAGATCAACAAAGTTTGCATGTTCTGGTGAATTTTTTTGATATAATTTACATGGTTTTTTACCCTAAATTTTCAAATCCCACCCATCTGAACGTCGAATGGTATTTTCAATTCTGGGTGAAACGATGTTTGATATTTTCACACGTTGATTATGAGGGGCATAAATGATAAGCTTAAAGCTATAAATTATAGCTTTGTTTTAAATTGAATTTTTAGTTGTTTATAATTTTTAAAAATTCTTTGCTAGGATATAGGATACTAGATTGTGGTCAGAAAACGTAGCAGCATGGTTGTGATTAATTCTGAAACTAGATTGTGGTTGACAAAACTAATAGCAACCATGGGTATTATGGGGCCCAATACTATGAATGGAGTGAGGGAAGACATTAAGAGCGGTAGTATGAATGAAGTGAGGGAAGGCATTAAGAGTAGATACATAACCTATGCAATCAATTCTATTAGCACCTCCTCTACCAACAATTCAGAATTTTGTTATCAATTTATAATCTCTTCAAAAATACAGATGTTTTTGAGGTAACTAATTGAATAAGTATAGATACATTTAGTTTTATTAACTTCTTTTTTCACTTTTTTGCAGGATATTGTGATTCTCTTTCTCTGGCGATAAAGAAAAAAGTGTTGTCTCTAGATGAACTTCAAGTGGGTTTTGTAATTGATTGAAGTATTTATTCAATTGTTATGTTTATTACATGTTTTGGATTAAAAAATTATTGTAGAGAGTTTTCATGTTATTTGCTTTGGATTGATCCATTTATATTTATAGTTGGCTCCAATCCTTTTTCCGAAGTGACATGTGGGAGCATGTGCCTTCATCAATGATAGGATTCGTTATGTGTTGAGGGGCTCGTTCCCAATGAGGCCATTTCAAGCATCCCAAGTTGGATGTTAGACTGATCAGTGAAAAGGCTTTTTAAGTTGCCCGTCATACCTAAGAACATCTTGTTGGACTAACATACTTCTTTTCCCTCTCCAATGATAATATTATGATGTAGACTAGAAACACAATTCCCCTCCCTACAATGGGATTGACATTAACTACTCCTCGCTTGCGAGAAGAAGGAAGGTTTTAAGCATCTTCAATGTGTTATTAATGTTTTGCATTGTAGGCAACCAAAACCACCTAAAACAGTGATAGCCGAAATGATCAGAGATTGCCTCCACTTAATGCCAACATCCCTAATTTTTCTCTCCAAAATCCGAACGATTGGAGATCATTCACGAGGCTTTTGCTTGATTTATGATTCTAATGAAGATGCACTGAAATATGAACCACCCCACAAATTGAGGAGAATGGGAATACCAATCGAGGCATCTACAACTGGAGAAAAATACAAGAAACATGCAAAGAAAATTGCACAAGCAAAAAGCAAGAAATTTGATTTAAAAAAATAGCTTGCAGTGGTTAGTTTATAAGTGTTTTAAAAACAAATTGTAGCTCATTGCAAATAATTCCATGCATGTATTATGGCAGTATATATCGGACAGAGAATCAAACTTTTAAACATATGTTCAATTTTTGTAATCCAACAACTATGCATTTCTAATTTCTTTAACAATGTATCTCCATACAAATACCACTAGTTTTCTTACTTCAAGTGTACATATCGTTCTTATTGTTTTCCATTCTATTTGTTTAACATAATCATATGTAATTCGTTTCAAATAAATGCATGTATATATTACGACAAAACATATGAAACACAAAATCTAACCTTTTAACATACGTGTTCAATTTTTCCTTTTTACAATTGCTCACTTCTTTATGTAAACCAACAACAACACATTTTTAATGTGTTCTTCATTATATCTACACACAATAACATATATCTTTAAAATGCCGAGAAAGAACCATGCAATTTTTAGTTGTTTTCATCCAAAGTTTTGTACATTATATCACTTTTCTACATATTGAATTGTTAAAGTCTTAGACTTCATGTTTACGCTTTTAAAAATATAAATGAATAAGGAAGCAAACTTTAAAGGTTCTCATTGTTTAGAAATGCATGCTTTCTTGAACACATCCTTCATTTCATATTTGACTCGCACTACAAGTTGACATTTTCCACCATACATTTGTAGAACTCCCACTATCTCAAGCATCTTTTAGTTGCCATGGAAATAAATTTAACACACGAAAGTATTTCTCAATTGATTGAGGGCGGTTCCATTGTTGACCCCACATTTCAGATACTACACTTGTCCTCCCTAAGGTCCATTCTTAATACGGGTGCCCAACATCGTGTTGACCTTTTAGATGACATATATTTTCAGACATCACTTCTACCCTCCAAAATTGCAAGTTGTGTAACTAACAAATCAGTACAAGAAGGCTCCATTGTGTGTTTACACAAATCCCAAGTTAGAATGATCAATAGTGAATTGTAAGTTTCATGTCCTACTCAATTACCAATGTATATAAACTCCTATATTGAGTATAATTTATTTATGTTTGTTTTTTTCATCTATTGCTCAATTCTAATTCTATCTTGATTTTCTTTTCCACTACAAGACTATTCTTATCATTGAAATGGATGTTGTTGTCGAAACACATTTGATAATCGGTGCTCCAACCCGACTACCAACAAATGCTCTCCAAGACAAACAATTGTCGCAAATAGATGCAAGTGCAAACTAGGTTAACAAATATTTTGCAAGAACACCAACTAAAATAAGTGGATTGAATACATCTATGCGCATGTGGTTTGTAAAAAGTCATGCCCTAACAAAAAAAAACCCTTCGCGAATATCACAATGCAAGGGGAGATGGTTTTGTGTTTGGGTTTGATTTTTTGGATCAGGAAGGAGGGGAAATCCACATCACCTGTTTTAATGAGACCGCGCAGCATTTTATGAGTAGATTGAAAATGGGAAGCTATATACAATTTCCAATGGGAGGATTGCGAGGATTGTTGATGCAAAGTTATGTTACAACCATTTGAACAATGCTTTGGAGATTTTCCTGCAACTTTCCTCAACCATATCTCCACTCATAGAAAATGAGAATACAATACCTTCCCGTCACTTTCACTTCACCAAAATCAAGGACATACCTACAAGCGTTGAAGGTTTTACAGTTGATTTGATTGGCATTGTTCTTACGATGTCACCATGCTCAACAATTTGTAAGCATTACAAGTCTGAAACAAAGAGAAGAACTCTACAATTAAAGGACATGTCGGGATTCAATGTAAGTGTCACATTGTGGGGAAAACACTTAAATGAGATAAGAAAAGAACTTGAAGACGTGCTTTCTATACCGCCTCTTCCGATCCTTGCCTTGAAAGTTGCTTGCGCATCTCCAGTTTCAATGGGAGCTCAGTCGACACTGTTTCAAGTACCAAATGTTACGTCAAACCTCTAATTTCATAAACCAATACACTTCATGACTGGGTTGTTTCTGATGACTACTCCCTTCCGGCGCCCTCTATCGCAAGCCAATTTTGGGCCCTCCAAAAGCTTGATGTTTGTAACAATGATTTCGTAGGTAGTACAAATGGGGAATACTAAGAGAAATGAATGGGCCATGGTTACTGCAAAAATCACAAATATCAGCATGGACAACTTTTTTTACAATGCATGTCCTCTTCAAAAAGGTGATAAACAATGCAGGAAAAAGGTGAGAGAGAATGGTAATGGTTCATGGTTCTGTTTGAGTTGCAACGTACAAGTTCAAAACTATGATTATAGATATGCACTCAGGATCGATCTAAAGGACCCAACAAGAGAACTTCAATTAGTTACCGCTTTTGATGAGACAATTGAGTCAATCATGGGTGTTGCAACTAGCAACCTCCACCTATTGTCTATAGATGAAGATGCAACTAGTGAAATTACAAGCAATGTCATCGGAACGAATATTGCTTCACACTTTCCTTGAAAAAGAGACATACTACGGAAACAACAGATTGAAATGTGTCATCCTCAGTTCAAAGAAAGTGGATAATAGTGCAACTCCTCTGTAACCTTTTTTACACAAATTTCTAACGCACCCGTCTCTTCAAACTTTACACCCTCGCCCATCCCATTCTATACTTTGAACTATCACCGCTATGTTGCTTATTTCATATATATGTTTCGCCTTTTTCCCTACTTCAAAAGAAAATTGTTGTAGTTCCTTATAAACTGACATACTATTGTCACCTACTACTATGTGGATTGTAAGTACTTTTAAGAAAATAAATGCATATTACTTGCACTTTTATTATGTACGTATTTACATCCTTGTATACTCTTAGAACGTATTGTATCTTTCCATATAACAAA
The DNA here is from genome assembly GCA_018340775.1 of Taxus wallichiana var. yunnanensis. Taxonomy (NCBI): domain Eukaryota; kingdom Viridiplantae; phylum Streptophyta; class Pinopsida; order Cupressales; family Taxaceae; genus Taxus; species Taxus wallichiana. The sequence continues at coordinate 38,953,870 of CM031238.1, forward strand.
TATTCTTTTCCTTAGGCAACATAAAAGTTTTTATCCTCAAATTGTTACATCTTACAATTAGTTCCCATTGGAACTCCACATGCATTTCAATTGTATATAGTTTATTGATTCTGACATACTATTGCCTCCTACTACTATGTGGATTGAAAGTTCTTTTAAGAAAATAAATGAAAATTACTTGCACTTTTGTTATGTACGTATTTGCATCATTGTATACTATTGGAACGTATTGTATCTTTCCATATAACTAATATTATTTTCCTTAAGCAACAAATGCAGTTTTTTAATCCTCAAAATGATACCTCTTACACATAGTTCCCATTGGAACTCCACATGCATTACAATTGTATATAGTTTATTGTATAAAGTTTTTTTGTATGTCAACAAACAATGCATCGTTCATTACTGACCGGTTTTTTCCCAACATGTGGTACTCCATAGGTGTGTCACTTCACAATCATGTCAACTCCTACAAAACAAGCATGATGAAGAGAGAACTACGCAAAAAATAAAGTTCACATAAATTTTGAGTAGAGACGTCGTCACCTAGAGCGTAGAATAACAACAATCTCAAATATCTGTCAACTTACATCGACCAACAACCTACCATTCCATGTCATTCCAAACTTGCGATCAAATACAACTACTAAAGGATTGCCAACCAACATTCCGTAAGTAACTTCCATGGAAATAAATTTGCACGACCATACCAATTCCTTCCGTACAAACCCATATTTTCTAACTACTACCACGCCTCCCCATTTGCTTGTGCCACCACAAGAAACTGTCTCAAGTACCGACTTTGCTTCAGTTCCTCGCACATGTACAACCAGTTCCTCCTCTCCTTTTGTCTGCTTTCAACCTTGCAATCCACAATCGACCCAAACAAAACACCCCACCCCTTCCCATTCACAGAGACTTCCCATATTGTCGTCCTCGTCGCAAACTATTGAAGCCCAACGTCGGTTTTGCAAAAAAGAATGGATTTGTTGGCAAACATCCAAACTTGCTCAATCTGTTTGGAAAATTACCCTGGAATTAAAACAATTTCCTTTGAAGGCTTTCCCTCCTGTAACAGATGTGAATGTGAAAAACACGGCCACCACTTCTCTTCATGGAACAACATGGACCTTGAAAAGCAACCTACCGTTCTTGTGTCTTTAACCTAAATCGAGGAGATGTTTATCGCACGAGTCAATCCATTCCTGCAGTCACCCAAGTACATGGAGGACAATACAAATCCTTAGGACACACCATAAGTTTCTCATAAAACATTACTTCAATAGCAAAGTACCTACCACATCGCCTTGGAGATTTGGACATAGTACTCATACAAAGGAAGGATCTAATTTATAAAATTATGATTTCTACGTCAATAGATCTCGTGTTTGGGAAGCCTTGTAATATAAAATCCAACACAAACCCTATTACAAAAATGTCTTAATCGACCATGATGCCCTTTCCTCCCTACCATCCAAGTCGTCAAATGTTTCCTCCTCTCTTAACACCAATGGAATTGCCCCAAATCAAAACCCTCTACTACTCATGATATTGAGTAATCCACGACTCGACAAAACGTATGAACACTCATCATCTTTCATGCCAACACCCTACAATTCAAGAATAAAAGAAGAGGAAATCGAATAGTTCTTTCTCAACCATGATGGTAACACTCCATTTACCATGCCATGGACGAGCTTGAGCTCTCACCTATAAATGAATACAATATGGAAGGCCTGTTCTCAATGGCCTTCCCAACTTTATTTCTGACAAGAAAAGAAATGTGGCAACAACCCTGCATAAAATAAGTTCCAATGCATGAATATGTTCTTCATTTGATGTGTTACCATGATGGGCACTTCGGAACCCACCTAAGATTTCGCTACTTCCTTTTAAACCTCATAATGTGACATAGAAGCCAACCCACAACAACAGTTTTCATGAAATAGAACATCAAATTTGGAATCCCTCCTACAATTAGAGATCTGCGAAGAAACTACTACCGAATGCCCCAAAGACAACTTCCTGGATAATTGAATGCGCTTTGGATCGAGCCTTCGAGGGACACATTCATTCTGGGCAAAAAGTAGAAGCGAGCTTTGAGATATGGTGGAACGATTGGGGACACCAACCTTACTCTTCACTCTAAGTGTTGCAGGACACAAAATGGCCAAATCTCCACGTAGTAGTATGTATGGTGAATGCCCTGCACGATCCTCGAGCCGCATAGCATTGGAGAACACTTAACATTGTCTCAAACCCTCATCGAGTATCAACATACCTGCATCACAGATTCACAATATTTCATGAAGAATATTGCGGAAGGAACTTGGAGTAGTAGACTTTTGGTACAAGTAATAAAATCTACTATTTAATAAGTTTTTTCCAGACTAGATACCTAATATTTATGTTCTCTCATCTCGCATGTATGAATGGCAACATAGAGGCTCCGCACACGTCCACAGTTTATTGTTGCTCGACAACGCACCTAAAGTTGACGTAACGGACTAGAAGGATATAACAGATTATTGAGGCAACAAAACAATACTTTTATAAGTTCATGTCTACCTGGAACCCCCATCTGGCTTGCAACCGCTTGGATTTTGTTCGCAGGTCACTCCTAGATGACCCTTGTTTGCTATATACAACACAAATTCTATCCTCCTCCCCACATGCGGACCTTGAAGAACTGCTTAATCATGTTCAGCGCCACACAAAATGTTTAGAACAGACATGCCTGCATAGAAAGCAATCACAAAGGTGGCGTGTGTAGTCAATGCACCCTGGGCCACACAACCTAATTCATCCTGCTCATTGAAAGTGATGGGAAAATTAAGTACCTCCCTTCGAGAAACGATGATAGATTGAACATCCATAATCAAACTATGATATCCATATGGAGAGAAAATGTCATTTCCACCAATACTTTCCCGCCATGCAGTTCTTAAGTATATTGCAAAATATGCTTCAAAAGCATAGCAACATTTAGAAACCTATCACCAAATGTTATCCAGATTTTCAAGAGAAGCTGACGTGGATTCTCCAGTACATATTGTGATCTGCAAAATTCTCACAGAGAGCATTGTTGAACATGACATAAGCACACAACAAACATGCCACATGCTACAAAAATTGTCACTTGTTATGTGCAGTTGTTCATTTGTATCATTAAATGTTGGAAAAAAAATCTTGAGACATGTCGTTGAAAGTGACGCTAATGTACAAGAAACAACCGCTTTCTTGGATGCATATAGAGTTTTCCCTGTAACCATGGAACACCTACCACTTATTCAGGTTGCTCGAGATTGGAGCTATAACAGGAACCATAAAGGAGATAAATGGAAACTATGATCGACTAAAGAAATTGTTCGGGTCCACCCAAGATTTGTGGATGTCCCAACTTAGGATTCAACATCATATGACCTTTTTTGTTGGTTAGAACTCCTTTTATACAAGCCTTTTAGAAATATTGCCTCCGAATTTGGCTCAAGCCCACATGACATCAACGACACTTGGGACATGTTCAAACACAACTATAGACCATGGCATGTTTTACACACTACCACAGACACAGGACATGATACATATGTTAGTTCGACTGAAGTCAAATACATAATATGAACCATTAGTAAGAATGACAGGTACAACTTCATCAAACAACATTCTTGATCTTTGAATGTTGGGGAAACGAGATTATGAAATACAAAATAATTGGAACATACATGGCATTCCACATGATTTGCGATAATTGGTTCATTCATCGAGAGAGAAAAGGCGGACACAAATAACACAACTATAGACCATGGTATGTTTTACACACTATCACAGACACGGGGACATGATACATATGTTAGTTCCGACTCAAATACAAGAATCAATACGAACCATTGCAAGAATGACAAGTCTTCGCACAACTTCATCCGGGAAACAACATTGGTCTTGACAATCTTGAAATGTTGGGGAAACGAGATTTTGACATACACAATAATTGGAACATACATGGCATTCCACATGATTTGCAGATAATTGGTTCATCATTCATTGAGAGAGAAAAGGCAGACACAAATAACACCAGCATGCAGGCCACACCACCATCTACCACACTACCTTTGTCTTCAGAACAACTAGCTCTTGATACCATACTGCACCATTCAACAAACAAAACCCTTCTACCTCCACTAAGATTGATAATTCAAGGAACAATTGGTATAGGAAAATAATTTCTGATAAATAAAATTCAGAATTCATTTACAACAACATCAACCACATCTCCCTAACCTCTCCTTCTGCTCGCCCCTATAGATGTTTCAACATTCAACATCTCCGCACCCACAATCCATGTAGCCCTTTGTATTCCAATCAAAGAATTGAAACCCCTTGAAGGCCAAACATTATCATCTTTTCAAGAGTCGTTGAAACATATAGAATATGTTCTTATTGATGAAATGAGTTTCATCGGCCCAAAGTTGCTAGGAAAAATTGACAATAGGCTACGCGAGGCTTTCCCACACTCAAAAACATCTGAATTTGGGAACATATCGGTCATCTTCCTCGGACCTTGGGAAATTACCACCGGTTATGGACAATCCTCTTTATGCTTTGGTAAATCCTATGGAGCCAACCTTTGGAAGGGATTTCATTCTTCCATTACATTGCAAAACAATATTTCGGCAACAAGGAACAACTAATGCACAAGTTTTATTCAGGAATTTACTGCTCAACATGTGAGATTCAACCCCTCTTATTGAGGACTAGAAACTCCTAATGTCTCACATAAACACACACCTAACTTAGCAAGAGCTCAACATTTTTAAGGATGCACCACATTTGTTTGCAAAAAATGACCTCGTGGACTCCCACAACCTTTAAATGTTGAAGGCATTGAACGTTCCAATCGCCCAATCCATTGTTGAAAGTAACAGGTGGGTTGGACCAAGAAATCCTGATGATGATCAGTTGGAGCACAAAGTTTTGTTGTGCAAACAACAAAAATCATGCTTATTACAAATTTATGGGTTGACGCAGGCCTCATAAATGGTGCTACAAGAACAATCACCGACATTGTCTATGACGCATCAATGCCACCACCAACATTACCTTTATTTGTTGTTGTCAAATTTGATAGATACAATGACCCATGTTGGGATCCCTCCAACCCATTACATATTTTGATACCCCCTATTTCGAGAGGGAATCGAAGACAATTGTTGCTTAAAATGGCATGGGGATTAACTATCCACAAGTCCCAGGGACTTACTATGCATAGAGCAATTGTTGACATTGGAACCAATGAAAGGCAAGGTCTGACATTCACAACTTTCTCCAGAGTTCCCTCACTTGCAAATTTGTGCATTTCACCTCCTTTTTCATTTGAAAGGTACTCAAAAATGGCGCACGTACCAACACTTGGAGAAAGAAAAAAGGAGGAAGCAAGACTATTATCACTCAACCCATCATAAATACTACACTCTACTTTGATAGCACCTCCGCTACTACTTTACTCAACACTTCTTCTATCCTAGACGACATTGTCATTTAAGGGGTATCAAATGTACTCATGTTTACCTCAAATAAAATTTCCCTCAAGAGGCTACCATTCATGATATAATTCTTCTCATGTTAAGTTCAAATAAAATAGCCCGAAAATGCTAGCACTCATGATATGAGATTTTTAAATGTATATGTACAAGTTTGTAACAAGTCTGAAATGAAGAGATGAAACCTTTAAATGAAGTGGTTCATCTATATATCTACACTTACAAAATTATAGTTTTCAATATACGTGCTCATTTTTTCCTTTTTATTGTTGCTCGTTTCTTTATGTTAACCAACAACAACACATTTTTAATGTCTTCATCTGCACACAAATACCTACAATTTTCAAATGCCGAGAAAGAACCATGCAATTTATAGTTGTTTCCATCCAAAGCTTTGTACATTATATCACTTTATTGCATTTAGAATTGTTTTAAGGGTTAGACCTCATGTTTACACTTTTTAAATGAAGTGGCTCATCTATATTTCTACACATACAAAATCAATCACCCATAGTTTAAATAAAATCAACTACAAAAGTAAATACTATCCCTCTAACACAAATAACATATACCATTTTTTGTTTACAAAATGCTTCAAAGAAATGTGGTCTCATGGAATGCTATGATTGTAAGATATGCACAAAATAGCTCTAACAATGATGCTCTCAAACTCGTTGAGGTAATAAAGTAATTTGGAATGTACCATTACCATTTAAGCTTTGTTTATATATGATTGCATATTTTGTCTCATTTGAGTTTCATGGAGAGATAATATGTTAAAGCACTTAGTCATTCTTTCAATCTACTTTGACAACAACACTTCACATTCACTACATTCTTGAGAGTGAGTGTTAGCAAACTTACATGTCTCACTTGCATTTGTATTCAATTATTACACAACTAACTATTATCTAACATCCCTTCTAATGTATTTTGCAACATTTGTTTTGGCTTTAATAGAAAATCAATATTGTCAATCACACCCCTTATCAACATCAACTACAAAAGTAATAACTATCCTTCTAAATCTAATAACATATACCATTTGGCGTTCACATTGCATTGTACACATGCGATTGCTAGTTTTATTTCGATAAATTGGCATTTAGTCAATTATTGATTTTAGATTTATTTATATCAATTGATTTTGAGGATTGTTTGGGTCTGTAATACTACACATGGACATGACATTAATTTATATTATTTAGAAGCTTTATAAATACCATTTATTTATTGCATGTGAAAATAAAAAAGTAACTCCCAAAATATTTTATCATTGACTTCATTTTTAAAAATAATTGAACTAGTTTTGCACAATAACTACACATTCATTTAAGGTTTGTAACCAAGTTATAGATAATTGTGAGTATATAGATTACATAAAACAATCCTATCATACACACTTGATTTTAAATTTATTTGCTTATCATTGTAAGTATTTGATCTTGTATACAATAATAATGCATACATTCAATGTGTAAAAATCTCTCAACCTCTTTCTATGTTAGGGTTCTATTTAAAATAGTTGACTAAAAATATTTCTAAACATTTTTACTTTTTAATAAATAGATATTATTTATAATTCATCTTCTAAATCTTGGATCAAAACTACATAATGGCTAATGTTAGAAGTGGAATAACATAATACAATATGATGTGACTTGTATTGGACTCATTATGTTATTATTTCAATAAATTAATTAGAAGCTGTATTGTTTAAAATTAGTCATTTCAACTAAATAGTTGATTCCAATGTTTGCTTGGATGTTGTTGATTGATCAATTATCAATCTCATTACACATCCATTGTATTTGCATTGTGATATCACAATATTCACCATTCTCTTGTGATGTAGGAGTATCTTGCGGATAGTGAAGATTTCTTGCTTCCAAGTCTCATGATCAAAGTCCCATATAACACAATTGGAGCCGGTTTAGTGCCTACAAGAAGCATGGCAAAAGGAAAGCATTAAGTTTGTGGATTGTTTCAAGCCAAAAGTGAGTGCAAACATGATTGGATGTCACCGACCTATTCAAACTCTCAAATTGCCAAAAAGACCTCTCTACATAGAAAATCCAAGATCATGCCTTGTTTAAGGAATTGTTTAACATGTTGAAGGTTTGAAGTTTATAGGGAATCTCAACAAACTAATTATGCAAAGTTGGTATTTCTGGTATGGATATGTGGCAATAAGCATTTGGAAAAAGATTGAACATGTTGGGAGGTAAAAAAACTTGAAAATCAGCCCAAAAACATCCAAGAGAGATCTGCAAATGCCTTTGGAAGATTGGTGTTCATGTTTGATAGTTAAGGGAGGCTAAGGGAGGATGTAATTAAATTACTTAGATATATTTGAATACTAACATCAATAGAACACAAATAACATCTAATTGTAGAGAAATGATCTCAATATGCAAATATTATAGTTTAGCCACTTCGAGGGGGCAACCTCCAAATCACACAATAAGACTCAAGTGCTCAATATGATGATCAACTACTACCTATTAATTTCTATATATACTATTCCTATGTATTGTTATCACCAAGGTCGACCCACTATTGATAATATAACACTTATGAAAGAGATACATCATGATAAGGAAGTTATGATAGCCACAAGTCGGTCATACACATCCAATGTAAGAAAGGGAGTAGCATGCCCATCCCCTTTTCAAGCAAACTTGTCCCCAATGTTGAGAATCTCTGAATGTTGCTACAAAATGTTGCATCCTCCCATGTTGTGTCTTCATTGTCTAGATTCTTCCACTTGATCAAATACTCGATAATGACCCTTGTCCTCAATCGTTTAGTGCATGTCTGAAGGATGAATTCTAGTTCCAAGATGATTCTTCCCTCCTCATCTAGCTCGGGTAACATAGTTTGGGATTAATACCTTCTATCCAATTACCTTCTTTAGGAAAGAAACATAGAAGATTGGATGTATTCTAGTGGTCGGAGGGAGTTCTAGTTTGTATGCTATATAACCAATCTTTTGCACCATTTGATAAGGGCCATAATACTTTGGTAAAAGCTTGGTATCCTTCTATTGTTTTGAATAAATTTGCTTATATGGTTGTAAATGCACAAAAACCCAATCATCAACTTCAAAATGTCTTTCATTGTGATGTTGATTTGCATGTTGCTTCATGTGGTTGTGTCATGTCCAAGTTCTCCCTAAGACTAAAAAGTACCTCTTGTTAGTGTTGAATGTTTTTCAATTGCATGAACCCTTGGTTGGCCTCTCAAAGATGAGGTGATGGATGGTGGATGATACCCATATAATGCTAAGAAAGCAAACATTTTAGATGAAGTATGAAAGGAAGTATTATACCATTTTTTTGTCACAGAGGAATGCACCCTTTGGGAGTGGTGTGATGTCTCCCCTTCCAATTGACAAAATGGAAACACTCCTAGGTTGTGGGTGACCTATATGTTGGAGTGAATCTCCGAGAGGGTTTGGTTCCCCTAGTGTAACACCTAAGACTAATTCTACTCCTAAGACTACTCTACTTTGTTGAATCAACAAGGAAAAGGGAGAAGGAATTAAGGGAAAACTTGAAAAGATGGTGATACACCAAAAGTTTGAGGATCTTAGACTTGTTTGAACCACACAGATGGACCATAGGAACCACACACACCATACACAACTTATAATGGATATGTCAATGCAAAAGTGTTTCGAGAAAGGTTTGAAGTTATGATAGAATAAAGAAGGGAAACAAATGGCTCTAAGAGGGAAATTTGGTAAGCTCCATAACAAGATCTTGCACACACTTGTTAAACACAATCTATGACCTATAAATTAACATATAATTGCATAAAGGGAATTAAATGGTAAATTAGGGATACAACAATATCACGAGATAAGGTCAGCTCAAAGACACACTATTGCATGATAAAAAGGTTGTAAGAAGGTAAAAACAACTCCTTTATTGATCCAATAGGTGAAACTAGTACAAAGAATCACTTATGACCCCTACTCTTCCACTTAGAACTCTAAATTACTCCAGAAGATGAATAGAAAGTGCAAAGATATATTTTACAATGAATTCCATGGAGTTTATATAGAGAATGAGGGAGAAAAGAAAGGAAAAAACATAGACATGCAAGATAGAAAAGCATGAGAGTGTTGCATGTTCATGTTATTTTTAACAATATGAGTGATATGGAAGATTTTCTTGCATGAAAACATGCTAATCTTAGCCTTGCATGATTAAAAAAAGCACTTGGGTGAAGAAAACAACTAAAAAGCTAACTCGAGCTTTTTCGGGTTGTGCATGTTTTTTCGAGCATGTTGGTGAATCGAGAACTCGTGGAATAAAGAAATGTTCCTCATGGGCCCTCAACATCTGATTTAACCTTTTTGTGCCCTTGTACAAAGATGCAGATGGTCGGGGAACGATAGAACGAGGGAATAGTTCCTTTGTTCTCTCAAACATTGACTTAATCAATGCTTGCAGATATGGTGGGGAAGTAAAACACCGATGGAACCACGAAAATATTCCAAGTTTTCTTTCAATGCCCTAATTATCTCGATTACGTTATCTTTTGCATCTTAGGTAGTGAATCATGGAAGGGGAAGAACAACATAACTATTTTGATTGTGATAGGAACGTCCGACTTAACCAAATATTTGGTTTTGGGGTTGGCTATGACGGTCTGCATAAGTACCAATGGAATGTAGGAACTATTCTCGGGAGTTCCAAAAAATAGCAACATTGCCAATTTCCTTTGCAAAATGTCCCAAACAAACATGCGGGAACATGACGAATGTTGGAAATGTTCCTCCGTGTTTCAACTCAACATAATTGATGCCTTGGTTTTGAGCACAAAAGGAAAAAAATCGAGAAGCTGTGGGAACAAAAGAACCGCTTTTGTATGTGTCATTTGAAACCGAATTAACCTACTACTACGAAGGATGGGAGGAAGCAAGGAACATAGGAATGGTTCCATAAGTGCAAAAATGTCTCGATTTGGTGATGAAACATGTTTGGGCGTTAAAGTAAAGCGGCCAACTAAAGGAACAAAAGAATTGTTCCTTGAGTTCCAACAATGACTTTGATTAAGCTGACCAAATGAATTTTCAGCATGAAAATGACTAAATCCTTTTCTTCCTTTTGATTAACACTAAAACTCTTTACCCTCTGTCATGTCAAAACACTAAAAATGGCCTAGGGCTTGTTTTGGATAACAATTTGGCAACCTCCAGGGGACATCTTCCTACTATATGTAAATACCAGTTTCCTTGAAGTATCCATTGGGCATGGAGTCATATCAAATTGTTGCAACCTCTTGAAATCATGTGAACACTAAAAATACCTTCCCAATTAATAGAAAAACTATGCTAGAGAACTTATTAGAAAAAACGCACTAGCAAAAGTGCACAAGGCACACAAAGAAAGGAAAATAAGACAAAAATGTGCATGAAGCACTTGGAGGAAAACAAAAACAACAACCTACTATGTACAAGGGTGAAACATGACCTCAATAATAGAGTTTGAGGTATATCCCATTAATGGGATGGGTAACTCATCACCATTCAACTTAAAGAGAGCTAAAAGCATTATGTTGTTTGCAACCTATAATCAGATATGACCCACTTCAAAAGGAGTCAAACTTAGTATGTCTTTCAAGCTTGGTTATTTCTTCATTCCACTTGAGAATTATGTCTCCCTCTCTGAATGTTCTTGCAACTGATTTCTTGTCAAAGTATCTCTTCACTTGATCTTGATGAAGCTCCATGGTAGTCATTGCATTGTTTCTAACTTCTTTTAATTCCATTAACTCTGTAAGTTTGATTGACATTGAATCCTCCTCCATCATTTCCATCTATTTTATGAGATCTAGAGCTAGTAATTCATAAGAAATAGGCAACCTTGATTCCTTACCATAGACAAGCATGAAAGGAGAGTTTCCAATTGACCTCTTAGGAGTAATCCTATCAGCCCATAAGGCTGATTTCAATTTTGTGTGCCATGATCTTTGATTCTCCTCCATAGTTCTTTTGATAATTCTGAGAAGATTTTTGTTAGTTGATTCTACTAATCCATTCCCTTGAGGATAATAATTAGAAGATGTTAACAGATGGATTCCAATAGCTTGAATTCCCATGTATTGATTCTTGTGCCAAGGAAAGCTAATGCATTATCTGAGATAATTGTAGTAGGGACACCAAACCTTGTGACAAGACTTTCATAAAAGTCCAACATTGAAGTTTCATTTGCTTCTTTCAAAGCTACTACTTCTGTCCACCTTGTGAAATAATCTATATCTATGAGAATCCATTTGTGTCTTACACTAGAAGGTGGGTTAATCATGCCAATAAAATCCAAACCCCATTGCATGAAAGGTTGATCTACCTGAATAGGTTAAAGAGGAAGAGTTGCTAACTTTTGTTTTCCTACAAAAATAACACACTTTGAACACTTCCTTACCCATGCATGAGCATCTCTAGAATAAATTTGGCCAATAATAGTCTGCTCTCATGATCTTTAAGGTTGTAGCTCTTGGTGAAAAATGACCACCGGATAATCCTCCATGAAACTCTTCTAAAACATGTTCAATCTGATCTGAATCAACACATCTCAAAAGAACGTCATTTACATCCTTTCTAAACAAAATATTATCAACAAGAACGTAAGGAATGGATTGTAATCTGAAATACCTCCTTTTTGTCTTATCCAAACCTTGTGGGCATTGTCCAATTATGAAGAAAATGGACCATGTCATGAGTCCAACTCTGAGGTAATGAAGGAGCAATTTGTATCTTGACCATTCTAGAGCACTAAAACCTGATTTTTGTCATCATGCAAATATGAAGCTAGTTGTTCACACAACCCTCTTCCTCTTACCAGTTTAGTAACCTTAATGTCAACATCATACTCCATAACTTTTGTAATCCATCCTACCCTTTTCTCATTTAAATCCTTGCTCAAAATAAACTCTTTAACACTTGGATGAGAAACCATTAAATGAACCTTGTTATTTGAAACCAAATGTCTGAATTTTTGAGACTTCTAATGACTAAAAGGACATGTTTTTCAACAAAATAATACCTTACCTCATAATATTCTAATCCTTGACTGAAAAAAGCAATTGGTTGCTCTAACTTTTCATCATTTTGTTGTACCAACATGGCTGAGATTGTGTCAATTGCTCCAAAAGCATATAAAATGAAATCTTTTCTAAAATCAAGATTAGTAAGTGTTGGAGCTTGTGAAATAGCATGTTTGATTGCTTCAAAAGCATTCTTCCCCTCTGTTTTCCAATTGAAAACCATGTTTTTCCTTAGCATTGAAGTTAGTGGCTTCACTAAATTTGCAAAATCTGGAATGAATCTTCTAACAAAATTAATTCTACCTAGAAAACTTTGTAATGCCTTCTTATGATTTGGCAAAGATAATGACAAAATTGCACTTACCCTTTCTAGATCAATGGCAAGACCTTTCTTAGAAACAACATGACCCAACAATTTACCTTCATGGAATGAAAAAATGCACTTTTTTGTTGAAGTCCTGAAATTAATCTATTCTCCTTTAGCTTAGATGCAAGGTCTAGGGTTATCTATTCTGCAAAAATTCATTGAGGGAATGATCCTAGCCTCATCCCTTATTATTGTGCATAGGCCTTTACACACAGCAAGAATTGATCCCTAGTGGGCTCTTTGTGAGCTTAACAACTTCAACAATTGACCAACGGTTGATTGGCCTTTTTGGATTCATATATATGCCATATTATTTGCACCTTACAAAAACATGTTTGAGATGAACTAGATGATCTAGCAACATGCTTGGAAAATATAGTTATGTCATCCAAATAGACAAGAACACAATTATTAATCAATCCTTGAAATGCCAAGTCCATTGCACGTTGAAATGTGGCTCCTGTGTTTGACAATCCAAATGGCATTTTCTTGTATGCATACGTGCCCCATTTGTGGTAAATGTAGTTTTGAATTGGTCTAATTCTTGCACCATAATCTGATTATACCTGAATAACCATCCAAGAGTGAAAAATGTTCTGAGCCACTTACCATTTGCAAAATTTTCTCCATTGATGGTAATGATAATGATCTTTTAAAGATGCCCTGTTCAAATCTCTAAAATCCACACACAAGCATATTTCTCCATTTTTATTTCTCATGGGAACCAAATTGACAACCCATGATGAATGCTTCATAGGGAAAATGATGTTAGCTTTGATCAATTTATCCAACTCTTGTTTCATGAGAGGTTCAACCTTAGGATTGATGGGTCTTTACTTTTGTCTGATTGGTTTTGCATTTAAATCCAATTCTATTGTATGTTGAGCTAAATATGGATTGAAAACCTTTAAATCACCATAGCTCCATGCAAAACATCATCAAATTCTTAAGAAAGTTGAACAAAAGCAAGTTTTTCATCTTGATTACATACCTTTCCCAACTTGAGTGTTTTTTCATTGTCAATGTTGATTTGCTCATAATCTTCTTGCTTGATCAACATGTTAGATTTCTCACCTATGACTTGATCATTTGTATTAAATATAGACTCAAGAGTGACTAATCCTTGAGGTATTTTGTTAGATCTCAATTGAATAATATGATTTTCATATTGTTGTAATCTTTCTTGATTTTTATTGAAAACTCAACTTCCTCTTGCAAAAAATTAACTATCTATTGATCTGATTCAAATACTTGCCAATTAACATTGTTATCAGGGATAGAAGGCCTTACAACTATCTTGATATGTTGCTGATTTTTTTCCTTGTTGATCTGATTTGGAATGTCAACCTAAGCACCAATTGTAACTAGCATATCTACATATTTATTCTTTTCTCTAGGAATAGATTGAACATTGAAAGCATCAAAATCCTCTATCAAATCCCACATTTGTTTTTATAATATCTCAACAAATTGTTCTTGGTTGTAGCTTGTCCTCTGATTTGATTGAAGACTAATTGTCACCAAACACCTATAATTGTCTTACCCTCTTTTCCTTTCCCACTGAATACCATGCATAAGAGCTTCATACTCAGCTATATTGTTAGTGCAACTAAACTGAAACCTTAAAGCTGAAAAATACTTCTCTTTTGTTGGAGAAATCAACATGATTCCCCCACTTGCTCCATTCCTACTTCTTGATCCATCAAAGTATAATTTCCATAAACCTTCATCCTGCTGATCTGATCTGACAAGGTTAGGAATAATAGAATTTTCTTCATGTAGACAATATGTTCCAAGACCTACCTCTTCAATATGACTATATGGATCAAAAACATGACCTTGAGTAGCCCATTCATCAAGTAATAAGTTTGGAATCCCCTCAAGAAGTGTGCTTGGTTCTTGGTCAACTAGTTGGTCTTCTTCATCTATGATCATACAATTAGAATTGATAACACTAGAAATATAAGGCTCTATATGACTTGTTGAGATGGGCTCAGACCTTATTGTAACTTTAGTGTCATACCTTGTTCTAAACAACATGTGAGACTAGTCTAATGATAAGTAGCCTCTAATTTTAGCAAGTGAATCTCTAGAAAGACACAAGGCAAAATAGGGAGGAAGATCAATAATGAAGACATCTTGAGGGATGGAGAAATTGGGGCATGCATGCAAGGTTAGGCTCATTCCTTATCCTCTTAAACAACCATCCAATTGGACCTCCGGTGTACAAGTAACCAATCCTTGTTATGTCTCAATGTGGTTGTTGCTTGAAGAAAGAGGATAGATCAAAATTTTAATTGTCCAACTATATGAAAAGGATATTGATAAGCAATCAAGATATGCAAGGCAATAAGATATTGATGCAAAAATTCTCTAAAACAACCGCACATGAGACAAGTCACACAAGGTAAAGCACGTGAGGTTCTTTCTAAGTTAATAAATAATACATTGTGCAGAACTTTCTCCACAATACATTGTGGAGGATTTTCTCCTTAATGTGTAAATCTTTTAAACCTTCACAAAATTCTTTTAGCATAAAACCATGTAAAATTTTGTATTTTCAATATTCCGCAACGTAAAGTTTTAAACATCCATGCACTACTACATAAAGGCAAGTCCTTTATTAAATAAACAAAAATTATTTACAAAATTATTATGTTTTACTCGTAAATATTGTCAATGATGCAAGATTACATGTAAATTTGAATGTTCCCACATCATGTTTCAATAAAACTACAATAATTACATCGAGGCGTGACTACCATTCTAATAAGCATGATGATGATCGTGAGCAAGTTGAGCAAGTTTCAATGTTGGGTTGAGAAGTTTCCCCGCCATCCACACAAAGGTTGATAGCTCCCACAAGCATAGAGGCATATTCTTTGATTGATAATTTTGACTATGCATCAAAATATGTTTTGTGTCATTGTTTAATTTCCTCAAGCTTAGTTGCAACTCGCCTTCATGTCTAGCCTAACATCCATGTCACTTACAAGGCATCCCAAAGTCAACTCTGCAACTGCACTAACCATGGCTTTAACCTCAGGGTTTTTCTATATTGCTAAATGTGGATCTACTAGTTCATCCAAAGCTCTAATTTTTACCTTGTTTATTGCAATAATAATGAGGCTGATTTCGTTGCTTTTCTGGTTGTATCCACTGCTAATTTGATAGAGAGAAGCTCCGCCAAAACAACCCCAAAGTTGTAAACATCACATTTTTCTCGACTAAAACCATTGATGGTACTCTATATCAACATATATGGGCATGCCTTGCGTAGCAGTGGTAACATGGAAAGTCCAAAATTTGTAACTTTTGCCCTGAAATTTTTGTCAAGGAGAATATGAGTGGATTTCACGTCTTTATGGATTATAGGTGGATTGATGTTGTGGAGGTACGCTCAGCTAGGGTTCCATTTGGCATAAACTCGTAAACAAAAAGAAACACTGGACTCTCCAGATGAGTATAGTCATAAAGATGGACAAGTTTTGGATGATCCACAGAGGCAAATATAGAAATTTGTGGCCTCTTGAAGTTCTTCATATGAAGAAATTGGAAAATTGGTTATCGTACAACCTGGTAGACCTACTTCCATATCGTTTACTTTTTCTTTGCTGAAATCACAAAGGAGACCCCAAGAAGCAAGGGATTTTCTCATATTTTCTCCTCTTCACACAAAAAAATTAGAAACATGGCCAATACTATTGCAAGAGAAACATCGCCTCCGATGGGTGAACCTTTCGGCAAACCAAAAAATGTAAAAAACATCAACCCCGATGTTTAATGTCTACAAAAACTTGAATACTTTTCTAAATGATTTGGGTGAAAATATTGGGTTGATTGCAGGGGTTGGTCTATAATAAATTTTCTCCCGGTTTTACTTTTTGTTGGATCCTTAAATGGATTGATTGGTCATGGAGTGTTATGTGTGGCTTCTATAAGAATAATCCCTCCTCTGTCGTATTGCAAGTAAGTACCAATAACAATTTTCCTTTTCCTCTCTCTTTTAGGTTGTTGAAACATTCATCATTACATCCTGATGATGAATTGCAGAGTATTGTTTGAAACATCCATAAAAATTTGATTCAACAAATTTTATCGGGTATTAGGGTAAATATGTGGGGCTTCAACATTATAGCCCATGTAGATACCAATGTGGCTTTCAATTTGAGGATTGGGGATCACAATTCATTCTAAATTTCCCTCTTATGGTACTATCGTTTTCAAATTCAGTGCTAATTAGAACAACAATTTGATGTTCTAGACCTCCCTTGTGGAAATATTGTTTTGTCAGTTACCTAATCTAGTTGATATTGACCCTACAAAAATATTGTTATTTATATTGACATTCTCTTATTTCTGTTATTGACTGAAGCACCTTAGGTTTCTTAGTTCTTTCCAGTATCTTGGAGTGAATAAAGTAGCATATGACCCTTCTTATCGATGTTATTTCATGAATTCAACCATACTCCGAAAATCAATTTTTTATTTTTCCAAGACTTAATCGTTCTTTAATTTTTTTATGTAGAAGGGATTCGAGTTAGTCGGGAATATTCTCATGTACATTTCTTAATGTTTTTGTCTCAAGGTATGCAAGTACACTTGTTTGGAGGCTAGGTGAATTCTTGGAAGAATGAACAAAGGGAGGAATTATTATTTACAAGTAGTAAGGTACACATTTTCAGTATCCATGTGAATAATAGATCAGTTGTTGATTAACTAAAATTGACTTATACTAGGGTAGTTCAAGATAGTTAATCTAATCTAGGAGGACATATAAATGTAACAAATAAATGTACTAAGATAGCGTGTAAATTCAATAAATGAAGTAAACTAATGTAATCCAAAACCCTAATGTGCAAGAAGGGAAAGGAAAGAACTTAGTTGATAACTGGTGATGGTCGACTGTTTCACATGGTGCACAAAAAATAGAAAGCAAGAAAGATTGTGCCGCAGATCTTTTAAATGACAAACCTAGATGATGTGTGTAGACCGGGCACCTTGAACTAGACTAGGACGCCCATAGGCACTTTGGTATGAATTATGGGTACCCTATTCTGGAAAATATGTCTAAAATGGTTTTCACAGTTCTAAGGTGATCCGAAGCTTTGCCTTCATGTTGCATTAATTTATCTGTAACGTCTTGGTCGTGATTGTTCTATGATGACTTCCACTTTTGAAATTGGAAATGTTGACATGTGATTTGTCTTAAGAAGGTGTATTATTTTGACGTTAAAAATCATGTTTGCAATCGATGAGTTATTACTATTCGAATTCATGCTTGTTGTAATTCTCGCTTTTACTTGTAAATGAAGCCATTTTTCTTTGTGAATTGCATGCGTTACAAATTTGTATTGTTGTTTTCATACTTACCATATGATAACATCAGAACTTGAATCAATTCCATTGATCCAAGATATGCTTCAGTTCTTCTCTATTGTCATATTGTTATCGACATTCTTAATGAAGGGTTCAAAGGAACTGAGTTGTGTTTTGGTTATAATTTTAAGGACCCGACTTCAGGTATCCTTGCTTGGCATCATGTTGCAAATGGTAAGTTTGTACCTCCTTTATAAATATTTTATAACACCGAGCAGCATGGAGAGGTTAAGGATCTAGTTATTGGGCTATTAAGGCAAATACCTTAGCCTTGGTCAGAATGGTTGGTGTTATTCGGATCTGACCTTAATTGAAATGTTTTATCCTAGTTGGATTTTAACCTAAGGTAACAATACTTACCTAGGACCTATTACTAAACTACTACGGTTTACACCTTAACCTATGTTGAAGTGTTCTACCCTATATGGATTTGGTGTCACCCATATTTCACCTGAAATCTGCACTACCCTATCCAAATTTTTTCGTACTTTTAAAATAATGGGTCGTTTTGTGTTTTTATTGCCCGAAAGTTCTCTTGTATTGCATCAAAATAATCCCAAAAAGCCATATTTGCCTTTTTCGCTAAATACCCGGATGCCCAAAGTTGTTATATTCTCATGTTAGGATTTGTCTGCGAGAAATTTGTATTTAATTATTTTGAGCCCCGTATGAGGCTATTTGCACTCCGTTTTGACTTTGTTATGATCGAATATGTCAATACTCTTATGTACCAGAAGGGTTTTAACTTGGAATAAGTTTTGGGCTTTATTTGTAACTTTTGGCAATTTTTCGTGTTTTTGTGTTATCCCGCTTCGTTTTCTATGAAATTTCTCTAGAACAATTTCCTTTGTCGGGTAAGCCCGATTTTTGGTCTGGAGCAGCTGGAAAACATATACGCACATTATGCCCGAGGAAGTTGCCATCAGAGGTCTGGATCACTAGGAAAAAGTGAAGTCATGCACGGAAAAGCCCCTGCGGGGATGGGCGCATTTTTGGAAAACAAAGGATTTAAGCTGCAATGGGAAAAATAGAAGCCGCAGGCAGGGTGGGAATTTTATACCTGCCTAGCAGGGTACTTTTTCCCGTGTTATAAAATTCACTTAAGCTGCAGTGGGAAAGTTAGAGGCCGCAGGCAGACGGGAATTTATTACTTGCCTTGCAGGGTGAAAATTCCCATGATAAAATAAAAGGAAAGTGACTTAAGTGAAATCATGGGATTTTAGTGCCTGCCTTACAGGGTAAATAATCCCATTGTCAAAGTCAAATCACTTAAGTGGATCATGGGATTTTGGTGCCTGCCTTGCAGGGTAAAGAATCCCATTGTGGAAAATTCTTAAAAATAGAATTATATGTGCAAAAAGTGTGCCCCCGTTGGTGAGATGATGAAAACCTTTAAGTGATTATTTTAATTAATCTATCCTTTCAAAAAGTGCGCCCAAGCTTGGAGGAAGTCAACAAGTCAAAATTGGAATATAAGAAATGGATTAAATGCATTAAATTTAATTTATTTAGTGGTTGCCCCCTTTCTCTCAAAAAGTGTGCCCCATTTGGGAGTTATTTAATGATTTTAAAGGCATTAAAACATTAAATTAATTTCTATTTTTAGTGGCTATGGTCAAGGCACACTGTGAAGCTTAAGTGAAGTGATGTGTGAAGGATTAAATTGGATTAATTTAATTTATTGGATGGTTGTCCTTAAACATGCTATTTTTAAAAGAGAAGAGCATGATTTTTAATTAATTAATTGCCTTTAATTGTTAGGACAATTATTAATTATAGAATTGTGAAAGTTATATAAGCATGGGCAGCCATATGGGTGAATTATTTGATTCACAGGTAAAGAATTGCAGCCAAGAGGAAAAGTGCGCCCCCATTTGAAGAAGGATTTTGCTCAGGCAAGGTGGCAACAAGGCTAAAAGCTTCCAAATTTGGCGCATGCTTTGAAGGAGGTTGATCTTTGTCTGCATAATTGTTTGCATAGGTGTTATAGGTGCTTAGGTGTTGTTGAAAGGATTCATGCTCTCTTTATGTGTAAATTAAACACTAATTTTTGGGGTAGCGGGCTTGAAAAGTGCTGATTTTTACCGTTAAAATTCACTATTCATGCTCGTGGCCATTTTTTTCAATAAATTGCAGGAATTCATTACAGGTGCTTTATAAAGGAAAATGAGCTTTTATCAATGTCCAATACATTGCATATATCCTCCAAATCTGAAGAATTGTCCAGATCTGCACCAATTTTGAAGAAATCCGGCCAAGTAAGAAGAAAAAGAATCATTCAAACATAGATAGACAAAGCCATGGCGAAGAGAGATGAAAAAGAAACCAAAATGGAGTCATGCATCACTTCCAAACTTGTAGACATAAGGAGACATGATCTAGGCACCCGAACCTCTTGCCGATTTGATTGATAGATCCAGAGCGGGAAAGACTTCACTCATGCGTGCGCTAAAAGCAGAATTGAATTATCCGAGCTGCAACTTTTCCATCACACCCTAGTTGCCAAAGTTTGTTATGGAATGCGCTAGATCTTACCATCCTTCATCCATATCGGTGCGTGCATCAAAGTGTTGAATGAAGGGTTGCTGCAGTTCAGGACAGAGAAAGAAGTGGTGGCTAAAACAAATGGAAGGATGCTGAATTACATGTTCGACAAGTATATCCGATATCAGAACAAGAAAAAGACATAAACATTATAGCTGGCATGACTTCTTCTATTCTTTCTTCTTCTATTTTCTATGTTCCCGAATGAAATTGTAAAACTTCTAAGTTATTGGTTTTGCAACCATTACTTAAATTCATGTGGAACCATTCTATTAGTTAAGTGATACATGTGTCACTTAAGGAGAAGATAGTTGAGGATGATTGCAAATGTCATCTTTACTTGTTGTTTATGTTTCAGTTCAGTTTGAGTTTTCCATTTGTACTTTCCCTCTTACATTCTATAAGTAGGAGAAGAACCTCCGGGTTAATGATCGATCAGAATTTGTAAGCAGCAATCTTGTGTTCTAGACTTTGTGTTGGACCCCTGAGAGCCACTTGGAGCAAAGGAATACAAAGGAGCAGGTTTCCGGAGAACTTTGTGTCACAGTGTACTTTGTTTCTTGTTTTTAATCTTAAATATCTTAATAAACTTTGTGTTATTTTAGATCTGAATCTAGAGCTTCCTTTGTTTTATAATTATGTGTGTTCATATCTATTAAGTTTCTTCTATGTGCATGCAATTAGCTCTGCTATCTACTAATTGGGATGCACATCTTCCCCATTTCTTCTCTGTATTTCCTTTACTTCCTTCTTCTATAAAATACTTTCTTTCTTGAATACTACTTACTGCGTAAACTTCTTAGTTATGGTTCATGAACTAAGTGGTTAAAGTAAAACCCCTGATAGATAATAACACATTTTTATTGAAAAATCTGACATGGGAGCCTCACCGGTTAAATGAGGGAGATTTATCTCATGACTGCCTAGGTTTGATGCTATGCAGAAAATCTAGCCAACAGTTTTTGGCGACTCCACTGGGGAACAACTATCTTTGCAGATCAAGGTTTATCTATCAAGATCGAGTGTTTTCCATACAAATCTCAACTTGCTAAACGTCCATTCACCCGATCCCATGAAGGATAAGGAAGGACTGATCATTTTTCTTCCGATCGCAGAGCAATTCAATTTCAATCATCCTCCTCAAGTTAGAAGCTGCAGATCTAGTCTCTCACCAGGAAGGAGAGTGCACATCCATCTAGATCCGGATCGTATTCAGCATAATCCGGCGGCTGGAATTATCCATCAAGTCTACACAAGGAGGAGACGTGCTCAAGTCAACATGGGGCATCATAGTACACTGCTCCATGGGAGCAACTTTTGACCTCTCGAACTTGGCTCCACCTATGCACGAGCTGCCAAAGGGATCCAAAGAATTTTCCAAAATTCTTTGGAGATGGAAAGCAAAACCCGGATGATCATTTAGCGGCCTTCTTCATATCTTGTGGTGTGCTTTAGAGAGAGCATGAAGATGTCTCAGTCAGACTCTTCATTGAGACTCTACATGACTTGGCTGGAGAATGGTTCTATCGGCTAGCTCCTGGCACCATAACCAACTGGGTGACTATGCGTGAGCAATTTCTGAAAAGATTCAAGCCTATAGAGGACGCTAGCACGTTGATCACCCAACTGACGCAGTTGAAGAAAGAGCCAAGCGAGAACATGCGGGACTTTATTGCAAGGTTCCAAAGGATTTTATATAAAATCCCCACTTCTACCGCATTGAGCGACGAAAATCAAAAGACATTTTTTATAAATGCTCTATTGCCTAGAGTTGATATCACCTAGAAGGGCAAGACCTCAGAAATCTACTTGAAGCACAAAATGCTGCCGTGGAGGTTGAGGACGACTTGATCATGGATAGAAAACTCAAACAACCATCTCACAAAGGTGATGGTGCTTCTTCTAGTACTTCGGATCCTTTGTTCCAGAAATTGGCTAATGACATGCTACAAATCAAGAAGCAGATCTCTCAAGCAGGAGTGCAACCCCAAGAATAGCTCCTACCCGACCTTCAATGGTCAAAATCAAAATCAAAACCAAAACAGACTTATCTACTGCACCACAAAGGTTGGAAATAAAAGCTACTCCAAGGAATAACTTGGAAACTAATGAAGAGGATCTCGGCATTGATGAATCATTCGATGATGAAGACTTTATAGATCCCGCTGCGACTCCAATATTGGTTACCTGGACTACTTAATCTGACGATGGCTATTATGAATCTTTTGAAGATTCTGATGGTCACACTTTTACGGTGTTTACAAGGTCTCGACATGTGCCAAAATGCCGAAGCATCCACAAGCGGCCGAAGAGAAAGAGAAGATCCTGGCCGATGTTACTATCTTGAAAAGAGGTAGCACTCTTCCTTCTTCATTAGCGCCTAAGGATAAATATTCAAATTCTTTCAATTCGCAGCAAAGAGCCAACGCACATCCTGCTGAAGCAAGTCAAGCTTTCGACATAATTGATCACATCAAGAGGAACAAGGTCCAAATGTCAGAAGCTGAGTATTTGAGAGCATTTCCTGATCAGCTTGAATAGATTGGTCAAATATGTGCAAAGTAATGGTCCCAACCCAACAAATAATACTTCACGGGGTATCTTGTCAAGCCCAAAGAATACTCCCCTTCAAATAATGCAGTCTGCAAGTTCTTCTCCTTCCACTTCTTCTCCTGCTACATCAGAAAGGATTGAGCCATTTTATGTGTCATTGCTTATCAACGGACACAAACTTAGCAATTGCATCTTGGACTCTGGAGCTTCTGACAACGTCATGCCTGCAAAAGTTGTTGATGCCTTGGGTCTCACATTGACAAAAACCATCGGAAGATGTTATTCAATGGAAAGGCAAGTCCCTCTTGTGGGGAAATCAAAGATGCGCAGCAAGTTGCTTCTTTTTCAGATAAAAGACTCGAAAATGACTATCCTCAGAAGAGATTCCACTTCTTATGGCATGCTTGTTGAGTAGAAATTTCTGCAAAGAGCTGGGTGGAGAAGTCAAGATGGATTGGTCTTGTGCGCACATACCAATCAAAGGAGTAAATCAGAAGCTAGAACCTGAGAAGAAATCTAAGTACACAGTATCAAAGTCTGAGGATCCTAGATCTCATATCTTGTTTCAGGAATCGGATCACGGAGTCTATTATCTAGAAATGGATAAAGAAGATGTTCAACTCGGTGATTCAAGAACCGCATCAACTTAATAACAAGATTTGGACTCTGGAATTTGATGGCAGCTATTGTTCATTTGATCCGTGCAGGCATTGTTCTTATCTCTCCTGAAGGGAAGGTGCATGCACACTCCTTCAAATTGATGTTCGAAAATACTAACAATACAGCTGAGTATGAAGCGTTGTTGTTAGGCATGGAGCAGGCAAGAACAATGGGAATCAAATTATTACACGCAAAGGGAGATGTTGAGCTGATCGTGAAGCAGATAAGAGGCCTCTACCAAGTCAAAAAAGACAAACTGCGGCACTATAGAGATCGGGTCTACTCTGCTATCCTAGATTTTTCAGCTTTCTCAGTATCTTACATTCCGAGAGAACAAAATTCAAGAGCTGATTCACTTGCAGTGACTGCAGCCTTGTTGAATCCGGATCAGCCTCCCAGCATTCTTTAGATAGGGAGACTACAAGGTGGAGATGGTCTTTCACCCAAAGGTTCCTGACAACGTCCAACAATGGCAGGTTTTCAACGATGACACGTAGATTGTTGCGTTTCTCCAACAGAAGGACAACTTTGAAGAAATCTACTATGAGGGAAGCAATTCACCTCCTAGGCAGACTACTGTCAGAGAAATGGATGTGGACGTCTCAAGAAGTCAGGAGATTATCCAGCTAAAGGGAAATAAAATTCCCAAAGGCTTGGTATCTCTTGAGGAAATGTTTGATAAGCATGATCAGATGCTTAAGAAAAATGAAGAAAGTGGGGAAGGTTCTTCCTCCGACACACAATTACTAAATTTGGGAGCCGGCAATGATCCCAAATTAGTAAATCTGGGTAAGTGTTGCTCAGAGGCCGAAAGAGAAGCTTTTACTGAGCTTCTTAAGAAATATATGGATGTTTTTGCCTGGTCTTACCAGGATCTAAAAACATATCAGCCTGCGGAAGTTCAACACTACATCCCACTTAAACCAGAACAAAAGCCTTTCAAGCAGAAAGTGATGCGGCACAACCCTACCATTTCGGGAACCATCTTTGCAGAAATCCGGAAGTTGTTAGACGCAAAGATTATCTATCCCATACATCATTCGAATGGTTGGCCAACATAGTCCCTGTAAGAAAGAAGAGCGGCGAGATTAGGTTGTGCGTGGATTTCCGCAACCTTAATCAAGCTTCATTAAAAGATAACTACCCCATCCCCATCATGGATCACACTCTGCAGGTGGTCACTGGATCTGAGATGCTCTCCATGCTTGATGGCTTCTCAGGCTACAATCAAGTCAAGGTGGCCGAGGAAGATCAATACAAAACGGCGTTCATCACACCTTGGGGAACCTTCGCATACCAGAAAATGCCGTTCGGCCTGATTAATGTTGGTGCTACATTTCAAAGAGCTATGGATCTAGCCTTTGCTCATCTCAAAGATATAAGCATAGTGGTGTATCTAGATGATCTGATAGTCTTTTCCAAAGATAGAAGCACACACATTTCAAACTTGGAAGAGGTTTTCATACAGTGCCGCAAGCATGGTATTTCTTTGAATCCCAAGAAATCTATCTTTGCCGTAACTGAAGGAAAGCTACTAGGGCACATTGTTTCCAAAGAAGGAACAAAGATAGATCCAGAGCGTGTCAAATCCATTCAGACATTGCCTTTGCCCACATCCAAAAAAGGAGTTCACTCTTTCTTTGGAAAAGTTAATTTTCTCAGGAGATTCATTCCTGACTTTGCTGAGCTAACCCATCATATTTCAATATGATGAAGAAGACACAAGATTTTAAATGGAGCAGCGAAGGGAAGGAAGCTTTTGAGAAAATTAAAGAGGCCCTGTCGAAAGCTCCAGTCTTGGTTTCACCCGACTTCAGTAAAGAATTTATTCTTTACTGTTATTCCTCCGAACACACCATGTCAGCAATACTGATGCAGAAAAATCAAGAGGACGCAGAAGCTCCTATTGCTTTCATGAGTACGCCTCTTAAAGCCTATGAGTTGAAATACACTCCCATGGAAAAGCACGCATATGCAGTGGTGAAGGCGTGCAAAGCATTCAGGTATTATATTCTTTCCTCGCACACTGTGGTTTTGGTTCCAGATACTGCAGTTAAATCCATCCTTACTCAGCAAGAGTTAGGATTATTGAGAGGCACATGGGTGACAAAGGTTCAAGAATATGACCTGGATATTAAACCAACAAAGCTGGTTCGAGGAAGAGGTCTGTGTGAATTAATGACGGAGATGAAAACATCAAAGCTAGAAGCATCAAGATGAGATAGATGAAGATTTTCCTGCAGATTTTTATAGATCTGGTAGAGGAGTGGTACAGTAACATTGCTTACTTTCTGACGTATGGAGAATGCCCAGATCAACTTTCTAGAAAAGAGAAACGAACCATCAAACTAAAATCCAAAGATTTTGTTCTTTGGGATAATGGTTTGTACAAGAGGGGAATTGATGGCGTATTTCTCAGATGCGTCGATAAAGCTCAACAGGATCAGCTACTACAACAGTTTCATGACATGGCTTGCGGTGGTCATTTCTCAGCCCGAGTCACTGCACACAAGATCCTCAGAGCAAGGTATTACTGGCCCACCCTTTTTCAAGATACTGCAGATTGGGTAGCTAAGTGTCAAGCATGCCAACATTTTGTTGGGCGTGTGAAATTGCCTGCATTACCTCTAAAACCCATTGTGATTGAAGAACCTTTCCAACAGGGGGGAATGGATTTTATTGGAATGCTTAACCCGGCTTCCAATGCCTGGTCACCATTACATTCTAACAGCTACTGATTATTTCAGTAAGTGGGTAGAAGCTATTCCTGTGAAGAATGCCACTTCCACCGAGGTGTGCAATTTTATAAAAGAAAATATTATTGTCAGGTTTGGCGTGCCCAACAAAATTGTAGCAGACAACGCTCCAAATCTTTCTTCTGAGGAGCTGGTGGAATTCTGCTACACTTATGGGATCCAGCTGGTTCATTCCTCAAACTACTATCCACAAGGGAATGGTCAAGCTGAATCTAGTAATAAAAACTTGGTAACTATCGTGCACAAGCTAGTAACGGAAAATCAAAGGACTTGGCATAAAAAGTTGTTTGATGCATTATGGGCCGATAGAATCACACCAAAGAGGGCGATAGGCATGTCCCCATTTCAGCTATTATATGGTAGAGACACGGAGCTGCCTCTTACCTTGGAACTGCCTGCCCTGCAACTTTCTAAGGCCTTGGAGGATTCCACTTTCACGGATGCTATTGATAAAAGAATTATGTACCTGACTGAATTGAGGGAAGTACAAACTCAAGTTGCAGATAGGTTGACAGAGCATCAAAGGAAGGTGAAAGTCATCTTCGACAAAAAGGCCAGGGAAAGAAAGTTTGAAGTCAATGACTGGGTCCTTCTATGGGACAAAAGAAGAGAAACAAAAGGCATGCATGGAAAGTTCGATTCACTATGGAAAGGGCCTTTTGTGATTAAGAGGATCACCGGAGCAGATAGCTTCATTCTTGCTCATCAAGATGGAGTTGAATTGCCATTGCCTTTCAATGGGCAACACTTGAAGTTGTTCCGGACATGAGAAGCAGGGTAAAACCTGTATGTACATAAATAAATCTTTGTTTGTTTTTCCTTGTTTTGTTTGTTTTGTGTTGTGTTGTGTTGTGTTTGTTTGCCTGACCCCGTGCCCAAAGGACAAGATACGAAACCAGAGATGCTGGGATCTCATCTTTTCCCTTTGTCATTCTGACAGAGAAAAAGATGTCCACAGACGGAGCCGACTGGTGTCACCCAGATTTCACCCTGAAATCTGCGACTACCCTATCCGAAAATTTTTTGTACTTTTAAAATAATGGGTCGTTTTGTGTTTTTATTGCCTGAAAGTTCTTGTATTGCGTCAAGATAATCCCAAAGAGCCATATTAGCCTTTTTTTTCGCCAAATACCCGTGATGCCCAAAATTGTTATATTCTGTCGTCGGGATTTGTCTCATGGGAAATTTGTATTTAATTATTTTGAGCCCCGTATGAGGCTATTTGCGCCCCGTTTTAACTCTGTTATGATCGAATATGTCATTACTCTTATGTACCAGAAGGGTTTTAACTTGGAATAAGTTTTGGGCTTTATTTGTAACTTTTGGCAATTTTTCGTGTTTTTGTGTTGTCCCGTTTCGTTTTCTGTGAATTTCTCTAGAACAATTCCTTTGCCGGGTAAGCCCGATTTTTGGTCTGGAGCAGCTGGAAAACATATACGCACATTATGCCCGGAGGAAGTCGCCATCAGAGGTCTGGATCACTGGGAAAAAGCGAAGTCATGCACGGAAAAGCCCCTGATGGGGATGGGCGCATTTTTGGAAAACAAAGGATTTAAGCTGCAATGGGAAAATAGAAGCCGCAGTGTAGGGTGGGAATTTTATACCGCCTAAGAGGTACTTTTTCCCGTGTTATAAAATTCACTTAAGTCAAGTGGGAAAGTTAGAGGTCAGCAGCAGTGGGAATTTATTACCTCCTCTTCAGGTAAAATTCCCATGATAAAATAAAAGGAAAGTGACTTAAGTGAAATCATGGGATTTTAGTGCCTCGCCTCAGCAGGTAAATAATCCCATTGTCAAAGTCAAATCACTTAAGTGGATCATGGATTTTGGTGCTCGCCTCAGCAGGTAAAGAATCCCATTGTGGAAAATTCTTAAAAATAGAATTATATGTGCAAAAAGTGCGCCCCTTTGTGAGATGATGACAGCCTTTAAGTGATTATTTTAATTAATCTATCCTTTCAAAAAGTGCGCCCAAGCTTGGAGGAAGTCAACAAGTCAAAAGGGGAATAAAAGAAATGGATTAAATGCATTAAATTTAATTTATTTAGTGGCTGCCCCCTTCCTCTCAAAAAGTGCGCCCCATTTGGGAGTTATTTAATGATTTTAAAGGCATTAAAACATTAAATTAATTTCTATTTTCAGTGGCTATGGTCAAGGCACACTGTGAAGCTTAAGTGAAGTGATGTGTGAAGGATTAAATTGGATTAATTTAATTTATTGATGGTTGTCCTTAAACATGCTATTTTTAAAAGAGAAGAGCATGATTTTTAATTAATTAATTGCCTTTAATTGTTAGGGCAATTATTAATTATAGAATTGTGAAGGTTATATAAGCATGGGCAGCCATATGGGTGAATTATTTGATTCACAGGTAAAGAATTGCAGCCAAGAGGAAAAGTGCGCCCCCATTTGAAGAAGGATTTTGCTCAAGCAAGGTGGCAACAAGGCTAAAAGCTTCCAGATTTGGCGCATGCTTTGAAGGAGGTTGATCTTTGTCTGCATAATTGTTTGCATAGGTGTTACAGGCTCAAATGTTGTTGAAAGGATTCATGCTCTCTTTATGTGCAAATTAAACACCAATTTTTGGGGCAGCAGGGCTTGAAAAGTGCAGATTTTTACAATTAAAATTCACTATTCATGCTCCGGTGGCCATTTTTGTCTGAATAAATTGCAAGAATTCATTACAGGTGCTTTACAAAGGAAAAGAGCTTTTATCAATGTCCAATACATTGCATATATCCTCCGAATCTGAAGAATTGTCCAGATCTGCACCAATTTTGAAGAAATCCGGCCAAGTAAGAAGAAAAAGAATTATTCAGACAAAGATAGACAAAGCCATGGCGAAGAGAGATGAAAAAGAAAGCACGATGGAGTCATGCATCGCTTCCAAACTTGCAGACATAGGAGACACAGATCTAGGCCCGGAACCTCTTTCCGATTTGATTGATAGATCCAGAGCGGGAAAGACTTCACTCATGCGTGCGGTTAAAAGCAGTGGAATTATCCGAGCTGCAGCTTTTCCATGTACAACCCAGTTGCCAAAATTTGTTATGGAGTGCGCTAGATCTTACCATCCTTCATCCAGATCAGTGCGTGATGCTTCGGGAAAGACAATAATTCGTTTGGACGCAGAGTTCATCAATTATTGTTTGAAGATTCCAGTGCGAAAGGTGGTGACTTCCATTAGTCTTCAGGATGCCGACAGCAGGTGGGAGAAGCATAGAGCTGATTGCATGAGCATAATGAATAACTGATACATGAAGAAGCCTAGATCTCCTTCAAAGTTCCCGAGAACTCTTCCACGGTCCAATTTGGTGCAGGAGGTAGATGATGTCGTCAAATTGCTATGCAGGATGAATGGCGAAGCGAATGCCTACACTTTCCGTACATGGATGTATGCTTTCATCAGACCATCAAATCAACAAGGTTGATTCTATAATCAATTGGTCGAAATTATTAAAGAACAACATCGGTGAGCAACTCCGGAACGTGAAGCGTACTTTCAGCTTCAAGATGACTTCATACTTGGTGTATGTCTGCAGCTTCACAAGGCGTCTTTTCCAAGCTGGATAGATGTGGTGTTCTTTCTAAGGACCCCATTTTCGAGTGCTACCCACAGCTTACTGTACCTGCGTGCGAGAAAGATTTCAAAGTGATCAACGATGAATTCTTCTATGATTTCATCTGCAGGCTAGACAAAGACTTGAAGGCCAACAGGGTAAGCAAGGAAGCGTGGGAAGTTGTGTCCAAGATTGGCAGTCTATTCATTCAATTTGCAGATTTCACATACCTCAGGGTTACGGGCTTTTCTGGAGAACCAATAAAGATGCCTAGGTATCCGAATGATAGATTGATCACCATGGAGCTGAAAGAGCAGCAACTTGTGGAGTTACACGACCTTCAGTCAAAGCGGCACAAGTCTACGGGCTTCTTCCCAATCACTGTGGGATATTACAACTGCATTAGCATTCATAGAGCTCGGGGAATGGAGGCGCAAATGTTATCCGAGTATGAGCAAGAGTTCTTCCTTGCACGGCTGGCTGAACTTCGATCCATTTGGAGTAGCCAGGAAGACAATCTCCCAGGAGTACGCACATGTGCCTTCATTAGAAGATTTCTGGATGAAGTGCAAAAGTGAGTACGAGGTTAGAAAGAGAGATTTCAGCAAGCTATCAAAGCAAAGCAAGTGTTCGACTTTGACTAGCGCGATACTCGCATGGATCTTAAAGATGATGGGAATGTGGTACTTGACACTTACCATCAAATGGGAGGAGATAAAGCCATACCGCAGAATAACATAGAGGTCAAACACAATCAAGAAAGGTCGGAGTCAGTGTGGTGAATACTTCAAACCGTCATTGACGGAGGGATATTGCCTTGATGAAGCATTGATGAATCAAGTCACGGGAAACTTCAAGCAGAGAGATTCCTCAAGCGAAAGCACGGAGGAGAAAGCAAAGAGAAAGTCGAGAAGTCAAAGTGCATAGAAGATCTCAATCCAAGGAGAGGATCACTTCTACGACCATGACTTTAACTCCGGTTTCTCCAGTACCCAGTACTTCACCAACTATCGCACCGCAGCAGCAGGACGCTTCCATGCCTCCACTGAATCCAGCGACATTCATCTTCTCCCCTCAGCCACTTCATTCAAAGCCCTGCTCCAGAGGATACGCTAAGCCGCAGATGGCGGAATTCAAAAGGGCTTTGTCCTTGATGATTCAGAAGATGGCAGCCATAACACTGTGGCACTTTCTGACGGAGAGGATGCAGAGCGGAAGATGGTAGTACACTCAACGACTTCAACTGACTTCTCATTCTCCGAGAAGTAACTTCTCGAATGGTTGGCTTCGCAGTTGGTTCCAGAAGTGAGAATGGAGATGAACTTAGAGGAGCACGACTTGCAGCTACTCCAGAATCTGGGCGGAAGAGACAGAAGGCCTAAAGTTGCCAAAGCAACTTCTAGGTTGATCATCGAGGATTCGGGAGAGAAGTTTGCTGAGATATCAATTCCAGTAAGGAAAGATAGAGGAGGAGCTCACGACAGAGGATGTGACAAGAACTAAAGTACCCCTCGGCAAGCCACCACCGAAGGATCAAGCAGACACGCAGACATATCGATGGATGCTTTATTCCTTAGGCTCTTGACAAAGAAAAGGCGAGAGAAGAAGAGCTCAGGCTAAAGCAAGTATCTCAATTATGTGAGATCATAGCCAAGGTTGCTAAACCTTCCATTCAACCCATTTCAGAGCAGGTGAGTGATCATCTTATGCAGGAAATGGAGGACGCAAGCAATCAAGTAAAGGCTATTGACGAATGGAAGGATTTGATTATTCGTCAAGCTTCTGTACAACTTGGAGAAGTGCCAGCCCGCCTAAAGGTTATGGATGATGCAAAAAATCAACTAAAGCAACTGATGGCAAACATAGAAGGCATGAATACAGTTGCAGAGAGTAACCTGAGTATTTTGGCCGAGATCAACAAGCTACCGAGAGATGTATTGATTGTGAATGATTGTACTGATGGATCACCGAGAAGGGGAAGCAACTAGAGTTTGCAGATCTTTCCGCTTGGAAATCTGCAGAGTTTTGGTCAAGAGGATGCGCAGTGCACTTGAGAGTAGGACATCGATCGATTTACTGCATAAAGTGTCATTTCTTTCACCGAGAGAGAGAGGATGGGAATGTCACTTCATACGTGGATCGCCTCAACTAAGGTGCCTAATTCCCTGGAAGGATCTCTTCTGATGATACAAAAGAGAATTGATAAAGCTACCAAGCCTTTCACGATGAATTCTATCAGAGACTGGTGGCGCTGCAGCAGTAGTAATATTGCGAGGTTTGGGCCGAGCTTGGAAGATGTGGAAGCGTGCATCAAAGTGTTGAATGAAGGGTTGCTGCAGTTTAAGACAGAAAGAAGCAGTGGCTAAAATAGATGGAAGGATGTGAATTACATGTTCGACAAGTATATCCGATATCAGAACAAGAAAAAGACATAAACATTACAGCTGGCATGACTTCTTCTATTCTTTCTTCTTCTATTTTCTATGTTCCTGGATGAAATTGTAAAACTTCTAAGTTATTGGTTTTGCAACCATTACTTAAAGTCATGTGGAACCATTCTATTAGTTAAGTGATACATGTGTCACTTAAGGAGAAGATAGTTGAGGATGATTGCCAAATGTCATCTTTACTTGTTGTTTATGTTTCAGTTCAGTTTGAGTTTTCCATTTGTACTTTCCCTCCTACATTCTATAAGTAGGAGAAGAACCTCCGGTTAATGATCGATCAGAATTTGTAAGCAGCAATCTTGTGTTCTAGACTTTGTGCTGAACCCCTGAGAGCAACTTGGAGCAAAGGAATACAAAGGAGCAGGTTTCCGGAGAACTTTGTGTCACGGTGTACTTTGTTTCTTGCTTTTAATCTTAGATCTCTTAATAAACTTTGTGTTATTTTAGATCTGGATCTAGAGCTGCCTTTGTTTTATAATTCTGTGTGTTCATATCTATTAAGTTTCTTCTATGTGCATGCAATTAGCTCTACTATCTACTAATTGGGATGCACATCTTCCCCATTTCTTCTCTGTATTTCCTTTACTTCCTTCTTCTATAAAATACTTCCTTTCTTGAACAACTGCTTACTTGCTGCAGAACTTCTTAGTTATGGTTCATGAACTAAGTGGTTAAAGTAAAACCCCTGATAGATAATAACACATTTTTATCACTAAGCCTAAAGGGGACCCGAGGGTTACGTGGCAAGTGGGAAGTTGGTGGCGATGGTTTCTAAGGTATTAATGTGAATTGATTTCATTCCTTACATCTTAAATTTTCCAAGTTGGCGGAGGCATGAAGGGATAGTTGGAAGCCTAGCTGGCACCAATGCTAAATTTAAAATACATGTAAAAATTTGAAACAGACCTCGCCAAATTTGAGTTGGTGGTGGTGTGAGGAAAGAGGAGGGAAAGTAACATTCAATGCATTCAATGGTATCAATTACGGAGAAGAAACCACCTAGGAAATTAGGCAGATGGATTTGGAGGATTTTATTTGATCATTTGCTCTTTTGGTTTTTGTTTGCTCTGCATAAGGGTTCTGTTTCTTCGAACCAACAAGTCTATTTTTGACCCTTTGTGATCTTTGGTATCTTCGAGTTGTTTCTAAACCTATGGAAATATAAAGAAAGTTGGGAGATTTGATTGCTTGACGTTGTTTTTGAAAGAAGAGGTTTTTGGGAGGCTCGGTTGGAGATCTTTTACAAATCAAAAGAAAACACTATCAGGCATGATAGGCTCTTCTTATTAAATAGTTCTGCTTTTTACTAAACGTCTTCATTAAAACAACTCTGCTCTTAGAAAAAATGGTTTTGTTGAAATGTTTATGGTGTATTTTTGGTGGTATTCTCCTGCTTGGATTGTTGTTTGGAAAAGATTCGATATGGGTATTTTCTTGGTAAATGTTTGAGTTGATCATGTTATATCTTTGTCTGAAACTGGAATGTAGCCAAGGTTTTGTGAACTTTTGATTTCCTGTGCATAATGGATTAAGGGAAAACATTGTGTGATAAAGATTTTATATGGGTTGTTTTTCTTTTGTTTGAGGGAAGTATGAAGTGTATTGTCTTCTCTGAAACTCGAGTCACTTTGAATCTTGTTGCTTCTGTTGAGGTAAGCTGGAATAGTTATTTGGATTTGAAGTCTTGTGAATTTAAACTTGTTTGAAAAAACCAATTGATACGTTTACTCCTTCTGAGTTTAATACGTTTGAGCTTGTGAAATTTGTGGGATTGTTAAGAAAGGATTTCGTTCGGTTTTGTTCTTCCTTGTTCGAAATCTGGTAAAATATGCTTTAACTTCTTTTCCTGGGACTGTGTGAGGATATTGTTGTTTCTCTCACCTGCATGTATGAAATGGTTTGTGGATAACCCTTTTGATTTACATCTGTAGATGTTGTTGTAAAAATGGATTATCTTAGTGGAACTTGAGATTAGTTTAGTTTTGGTTATCTAAAGGAAATGAGTTGGAATGTTCGATTTTACTCTTCTCCTTTTTAATTTGATTTTGAGAACCGAATTGGGGATCAAGTCACTTTTACTTCCTTCGTGTGTTCGAATTTGGGTTGGAGTTCCTTCCTCATTACCCATTGGTTGTTTCCTTGATTACTATTAAGTGGGTTTGTGGTTGGCTTGGCTGTAATTTGTATTCGTCTCCCTTGGGTGCATAAGAATACATTGTAGGTATTTCTCTATATGGGAATTAAGGGAACGTCTGGGAAGATGCTATCTTCACTGAAATGAAAGTAAGGAACCAGTTATTGAGCTTGTTTCTTGAAAATTTGTATTAGTTTTGTACTACAATGTTTTATTCTCATTATTGGACGAGAATCCCTCTCTTCGGGATTTGCCTTGCTAGTTTCAGTTGTTTATCTTATATCGATTCAATTTTGACTATGTTGTTTGTGTGGCAATGGTTGTTGAATTTGGATGTTGTTAGGTAAGGAACAATTTCGGTTTTCTTGGGATATCGATTGTGTTATTCTTTTATAGGATGGATTATTGGGACCTTCTCTCTATTTCTGAGCTAGGTATTCATCGTTGTTTTTCTTCAAATGTGAAAGGATTTACATTTTGTTCTTTCTCTTCTCGAGTTTTTGAACGCAATGTTGTTTCGTGGAACTTTAACGGATGACTTAAGTTGTTTCACTTTTCTGTTCACTTTTCTTCCATCTACCTTACCCTGTTTGAAGTTGAGTGGGTAATTAGAGGGAAAAACTACACTTATTTTTCTCCTTGAACCAATAATTTGAAATTGAATTTGAAATTGGTTTAGTGCAGGAAAGAAGGGAAATCCTATTTTAGGATGATGTTGATTCATCCTGAATTTCTTTCTTAAAGTTTGAATGAATTTGGTCTTAGTATTGTATGAAGAATTATGTTAAAGTTGTGTATTGTGATTCATTGATTCTTTAAAACAATTTATTTTGGGAATTGTTAGAGTTAGTATCCTTCTTGAACTTTTTCTTAAATCAAGAATGAACTATAGATAACTATAGTATGAAATAGATAAGTAATTTGTATGTAATATTACTTATCTGTTGTAATTTTTCTTATGAAATTACTAATTGAAGAGTGCTGATTTGATCATGATCCTTACTTAATGTGACTTGGTTGTTCACATTTTTATTCCTTTTTTCTTTATTTCTTTTTGAGATATCTATCCGAATTGCTTTACTATTTCGTAAAAGCAGAGTTCTTTTTATGAGACAGTTAGTTGAAAGCACATCGTTTTAATGCTTAGTGCTTATCATGCTTAGTTCGATGAACTGACCCATGCTAGCAATTTTTGCAGATGGATTTCGTAAGTGATAAAAGAGGAAAAGTTCTTTTATGATGCTTCTTATGTTTACCTAAAAGTTGGATCTTTTATGAGGAATTATGATTCTTACTGAAATGTAATTGAAAAAGGGAAAAGTTGTAATTCTTACTTAAGTTTATTAATGTTGATTGGCATGAAAGATGTCTGAAATGTTTAGACTTGTAAAATGTGTATTTACCTTGATGAATGGAAAAAGGATTGAGTGTTATTTGTACTTGATGTGTCATTCTCTTTGGGCATACTTGTAAAGGGAATTTGTAAACTTATCCTTATTCTCTCGTAATCATATATGTTTTGAATCATTTCAGTTGTACTCAAATGAAATGGATAAAAAGAGAATTGGTACTCTATTCTTTTGTTAAACGCAACTTTTAAGTTGGCATGCATAGATGAACATTCAACTAGGTCCCTATGGTTTATTAGATGACATTAATAAAAGAGTAATTTACTTATGGTTCTTGTATAAAGTAAATGAAAACAAATGAATCCTAACGAATATAAGTTAAAGGCAAGACAAACATTCTTTAGGGATAAGCATTCTGTTAATACCTTTGAGAATCATACTCAAATGAGGTTCAGAAGGAAGAAGGTATACTTCTTCTTGTTAAATAAAAAAATCGAATAAGGTAACTAAAAAGAAATAGATGATAATAATAAATAGACTTCATCTTAATGAAGCCTATTGTTAAGGAATCAAAATCTAAATTCAATCATACTTAAACTTGGTTAAGCTAAGTAGGATAATCTTATTGTTGGTATGATGATTCTGTTTATAAGTCTAGATCTTATAATAAGATACCAAAGGATGAAACACAAACCTTCGAGAAGAGGGATTGGTTGCATATTTATCTGCATGGCAATTATAAATCATTTATGGCTAGTAACGCCGTAATGATCAAAGAAATTAAGGATTTAACAAGGTTGCTGAAATTAAATATTAATTAAGAAGATAAGTAAGTGTTTAACTTCTTAACTGAATATGTACCTCCAGATGAGGTGATTCCGTAGGATTTTGGTACATGCCAATTGCAATCTTGACATTATGAATATTGGGGTCTTCATGATGACACTGTGTTGCAGCTGACATGTAGCAACACCCTTCCAAATTGGATCGTCTAGACCTACAAAAACTTGGACTTGACCTTAGTTTTACTGAAGGCTAGTTTAGGAACATACTTTGGTAGGGGGTAACTCTCGATGACTAAAGGTAACTAGACACATGCAATCAATTTGGTCGATTGAGTATGTCTATGTACCATTAGTCACCGCGAGTGATTCTCTATACCAATCCATGTTGCTAATTTGGGTTAAGGTTAAACCTTGGACAAGAGGACTGAAAAGAGTCAGTGAAGACCATTCTAGATAATAGATGGAGTGGGGTGAAGAACGTATTCCGTCGACGAGTATGCCATCTAGGAATATGAACGTGCATAGCATGTGAAAATATTTGGCCAAAGTATCGCAAGTTGTTGGTTGCATTGTCTTATGTCACCTAGTTTAAGATGCAGGATTTCAGATGAATATTGGTAACAAATATTTAGATAGGCCTCTTAAACAAAACACTTCAATACCTAGAAAAGGGTAAGAGAACCAAGTATACTTAGTATACAATACATTAAGTCAAAATGAGAGATCGGTGAAACTCCAAGTCATGAAATGAGAGATCGGTAGTTCATCGAGTCATTATAGCTGCATATGGTTATCTATTATGAGATTGAATGACATGGAATGTGTGTTATATATTATGATTATTAGAATAGAGAACATTATGCAAAAATTGGAATGTGTGTTCTAAATATTGATTATTAGAACAGAGAAACATTATGCAAAAATTGGAATGTGTGTTCTAAATATTGATTATTAGAAAAGTGAACCTTATGAAAAAATTCCTTGTTTCTAAATTTTAAAGTGGGAATGTTACATCTTGGTATCAAAGTTAAAGGTTGAGCTCTTGGACCTATTGTGTCCATAATCTAATAAACCTTAAATTTTCTTGTTAACAAAAAAATGTTTAGAATAAGAGGAAATGCTGCAAACAACCCACCACATGGTGGAAAAGTAGATAGATCTTGCCCAAAAAATCTTGATGAGATCCTTGTTGCCCTCTGATGGACACAAGAGATCATTTGGATGTACTTGAACAACAAGTAATGGGAAATGAGGAGGAGGAAGAAGATGTTGATAATGACAATCAGCCACCTCCTGTGGACAACACCAATGGGGGAAATCCGGGTGTTGATAATAGTAATGCAAACATACCTAATCAACCTGAAAATAAAAAGGCAAGATTAGTAGTTGAACTCACCAATGATATAAAAAGAATAATTCCTCCTAAGTTTGATGGAACTACACTTAGGGATGAGGCTGAGAACTGGCTCAACGAGATGGAGAAGTACTTTGCAATAAGAAACTTCTCCGAGGAAACAAAAGCAATATGGGGAGTGTATCAACTTTCCCATGAGGCCTCTTCATGGTGGGACAACCGTAAGGCTGAGGTGAATATTGTTGAAGTAGACATAACTTGGGATCAATTTAAAGGTTATTTTAGGCAATGATGGTTGCCTCAAATTTATTATGATCAAAAATTATTGAATTTCAGAACTTATCTCAAGGAAAGTTAACTGTGACAAGTACTAGGGAAAGGTTTACTAAACTCCTTAAGTATGTGCCTCAGTATCAAACTGACGAGAATTTCAGGATACAAAAATTTATCATGGGATTAAATCCCATTATAGGTGGTGAGGTGGATGTTCACATTCCAACCACTATGGAAGGGGTTGTTGAAAAATCCATAAGGCAAGAACATAAATTAAGAGCAATCTCTGCTCATAGGAGGAAATTAGAAAGAAGGTTCCAAACTCTTCATCATCTCTTGCACCTAAAAAGGGACCCTGGAAGAGGTTTGGCATGAAAAAAAAATTTTCCATTGATAACAATAAGAAAACAACAACAAACAAACCTGTTGCTAGTATGCGGAACAACTTTGTCAAGAACAATAACAATGGACAGAAGTCCTATGGAAGCCAGAATGATAACTTCAAGGCTAGAAATAAATTTGAGCCTAGGAAGGGACCTGTCGGAGGTTGTTTTAATTGTGGTAAGGATCATTACGAGTCATTGTCCTTTGAAGAAGGATGACCGTAATCAGCAAAGATAGATACATGTTGCGAGTAGCTAACAAGCAAGTTGAAAAGCAAGTCACACCCATAGAATTCCGGTAAGTTATTCGGTATACCTGTGACTATAATTTTTGATACTGGAGCTACTAAATGTTTTATTTCTACTAGGTTAGCTTCAAAATTAAAAATAAAAAATGAAAAAATGGATAAAACATGGGTTGTGCATTATGGAAATAATGTTGTTCATACAGTTAGTATGTGTCTTTTTGGAGCAGTCCTTGACTTGCCAATTTTTTCCACATAATTTGACCTTTATGTTGCTCCTTTGGGGTCTTATGATGTAATCATAGGTGTTAATTGGCTAGCAGAGCATAAAGCAAAGGTTGATTGTTTTTTGAAAAATAGATTAATTTTTTAGATGACTTGTATTCTTGTAAAAACAACAATCATTCAGTGGTGTAAAACATGAGATTTCGATTAGGAAATTGACAACTATGCAACTTAAAAAGGCCAAAAAAAGAGGTTGTACCTTATATGCAGTAAAAATGTCATAACTACTGAAGAATGTAATAACTTCATGGAAAGATATTCATTGTTGAGAAATTTTAGTGATGTGTTTCTAGAAGAGTTATCGGGTCTTCCACCCAAATGAGAGTTTGACTTCACGATCAAGATCAAACCAGGAACCGATCCTATTTCCAAGGCACCTTATAGAATGAATACCATTGAATTGGTAGAGCTTAAGGCTCAGTTATAGGAACTTTTGTCAAAAGGTTTGATAAGGCCGAGTGTCTCGCCTTGGGGAGCACCGGTAATTTTTGTGAAAAGAAGGATGGCACACTTAGATTGTGCATTGATTATAGAATGTTAAACAAAGAAACAATTAAGAATTGATATCCACTTCCTAGAATTGATTATTTGTTTGATCAGATGCATGGTGCATCAGTGTATTCTAAAATAGATCTTCGGTCTAGATATCATCAACTTGAGAATAAAGGATGAAGACATACATAAAACAACTTTTAGAACAAGGTATGGGCATTATGAATTCACGGTTTTACCTTTTGGGTTGATGAATGCACCTGCCACTTTTATGAATTTGATGAACAATATTTTTCAAGAATACTTGGACAAATTTGTGCTTGTATTCTTGGACGATATTCTCATATACTCTAAAATCATTGAAGAACATCATAAGCATTTGAAAATAGTCTTGGAAATCTTAAGAAAGAGAAATTTGTATGGTAAGTTGTCTAAATGTTCTTTCTATGACACAAGTGCACTATTTGGGCCATGTTATAAGAAAGAATGGAATAGCGGTAGATCCCTCAAAGATCGTAGCTATAATTGAGTGGCCTGCACCCAAGAATGTGCATGAAGTTAGAAGCTTCATGGGCCTTGATGGTTACTATAGAAAGTTTGTTAAGGAATTTTCCAAGATTGTTGCACCAATAACTTCATTACAAAAGAAAGACAAGAAATTTGTTTGAATGAAAAATGTGAATCTGCTTTTAAGATTCTAAAGGATCAGTTAACTACAACACCTATTCTGATTGTACCTGATCCCAATGGAGACTTTACTGTTGTAACGGATGCATTTGGGGAAGGTCTCGGAGGTATTCTGTTGCAAAATGATCATGTCATAGCTTATGAAAGTAGAAAAATCAAGTTACATGAACAAAATTATGCTCCACATGACCTAGAGCTTGTTGCCATTGTTCATGCACTTCAAATATGGAGGCATTATCTTCTTGGTAAGCCTTTTGAACTAAAAACTGATCATCTTGGGTTGAAGTATATTTTTACTCAACCAAACCTGAATGCAAGACAACGAAGATGGTTAGAATTTCTATCTCAGTATGATTTTGATATAAGTTATATTAAAGGCAAGGAAAATAGATTAGCAGATTCTCTAAGTCGTAGGAAGCATATTTCTACTCTTATAACATTGAGAACTCAGTTTAAAGATGAAGTGAAAAGTGTCATGGAATCTGATTCTTATTTTCAGCAAGTAAAGACAACACTTGCTGCAAATCCAAATGATGTGAGATATAAAGGTTTTCATTTTGACAATGAAGGAATCTTGCGGTTTGAAAATAGGGTATACATACCTTTGGCAAATGATTTAAGAAAGAAATTATTAGTTGAATTCCACAATTCACCTTTTCTAGACATCCTGGCATTACAAAGATGTTTGCTGATATAAAACAACAATATTTATGGAAAGGGATGAAAAAGGATGTGATGGAATTTGTGACACATTGTTTAGAGTGTCAACGTGTTAAAGTAGAACATATGCATCCAGCTGGTTTACTGTATCCTCACAACATTCCGTAGTACAAATGGCAAGTGATAAGTATGGATTTTGTTCGGGGTTTCTATGTCAAAAAATAAACATGATGTTATTTTGGTTGTTGTTGATAAACTAACAAAGGTAGCACACTTTATTGTTGGTAATCTAAAGGATGATTCACCTGTTAGCAAGAAGATTTGTGCATGAGATTTTCAGGTCTACATGGAGTACCTGAATTGATCATATCGGATAGAGATCCAAGAATGACATCAAGATTTTGGCAAACGCTTAATGTAACCCTAGGAACTAAATTGAATTTCAGTTCTACATATCACCCGGAAACGGATGGGTAGATTGAAAGAGTTAATCAAGTTTTAGAGGATATGTTACGAATGTATTACATGGATCAGCAATACAAATGGGAGGAGTACCTTCCATTAGTTGAGTTTGTTTATAATAATACTTATCACGCCTCTCTAAAAATGGCACCTTTCGAAGCATTATACGGAAGGAAATGCAAAACCCCTGTTAGCTAGGACAACATTGAGGATAGAGAGGTAGTTGGGCCAAAAATCCTTACGAAATGGAACAAGTAAAAATGATTCGTGAACGCTTGAAGGAAGTTGCAGATAGGTAAAAACATTATGCAGACTTAAAGTGGGTTGATAAGAAATTTGAACTTGGTGAGAAGGTCTTTCTTTGGGTTAAGCCGAAAAAGAGTTCTATAACTTTTGGCAAGGCTACCAAGTTATCACCTCGTTATGTGGGACCCTTTGAAATTGTTGAAGTAATCAACCCAAAGAGCTTATCGCTTTAGCCTTACCTCCGCCTTATCACGAATGCATGATGTTTTCCATGTTTCTTTGCTTACGAAATACGTTTCAGATTTATCACATGTGTTAAATTGGAATTCCTTGTAGGTTCAAGACCTAGGAATAATCATGGTTAATCCCATTCGAGTGCTGAAACTTGTCTAGTTGCACTTAATAAATCGTGAAATAAGTCAATGTAAGGTCCAATGGGACCAATTTAACGAAGAAAGTGCAACCTGGGAAAATCTTAAGAAATGAGATTTGCTTTTCCATATTTGTTTGATCAGAGTTGATTCTGAAAACTGATAAAATCTGAAAAAATTATTCATGTTTTGATGATAAATCTACCAAACTTGGGCAGTTACTGAACTATTCAATGGATATTTTAAATAC
Organism: Taxus wallichiana var. yunnanensis; assembly: GCA_018340775.1. NCBI lineage: Eukaryota > Viridiplantae > Streptophyta > Pinopsida > Cupressales > Taxaceae > Taxus > Taxus wallichiana. The sequence goes on from CM031238.1 coordinate 38,996,705, forward strand.
TATTTTGAAAACTTGAATTTTTCAAATTTAGTTCTATTATGAACATATGAATGGAAGGACAATAATTAATTTTTGTCCTAAAACTTTAATGGTTTGATTAAGTTAATCATCGGGACGATGATTCTTTTAAGGAGGAAGGTATGTAACGTCTTGGTCATGGATTGTTACTACTATGATGACTTCCACTTTTGACATTGCAAACATTGACATGTGATTTGTCTTAGGAAGGTGTATTCTTTTGACATTGAAAATCATGTTTGCAATGGATAAGTTATTATTGTTTAGAATTCATGCTTGTTGTAATTCTATTTACTTGGAAATGAAGCCATTTTGCTCTGTGAATTGTAAGTTACAAATTTGTACTATTGTTTTCATACTTACCATATGATAACAAAGACACCTTGAATCAATTCCATTGATCCAAGGTATGCTTCGGTTCTTCTCTATTGTCATCTTGTTAACTAACATTCTGAATGAAGGGTACAAAGGAACTGAGCTGTGTTTTGGTTATAATTTTAAGGACCCGGCTTCAGGTATCCTTTCTTGGCATCATGTTGCAAACGGTAAGTTTGGACCTCCTTTATAAATGTTTTATAATGCCGAGCAACATTGAGAGGTTAAGGATTTGTTATTGGGCTATTAAGGCAAATACCTTAGCCTTGGTTTAGAATGGTTGGTGCTATTTGGATCTGACCTTAATTGAAATGTTTTATCCTAGTTGGATTTTAACCTAAGGTAACAATACTTACCTAGGACCTATTACTAAACTACTACGGTTTACGCCTTAACCTATGTTGAAGTGTCCTACCCTATATGGATTCTAATCTAAAGGTTATGACCTAACCTAAGGTGATATGATTAGTGGTTGTGGGATTTTTGAAATAACCTAAAGTAAATTCTAATGACCTAAGAACTAAGGTGGAAACCTAACTAATGTTAATGTGACCTAAACTATTACTAAGCCTAAAGGGGACCTAAGGGTTACGTGGCAAGTGGGAAGTTGGTGGCAATGGTTTCTAAGGTATTAATGTGGATTGATTTCAGTCCTTACATCTTAAATTTGCCAAGTTGGTGGAGGAATGGATGGATAATGGTAAGCCTAGCTGACACCAATGCTAAATTTAAAATACATGCAAAAATTTGAAACAGACCTTGCCAAATTTGGTTGGCGGTGGTGTGAGGAAAGAGGAGGGAAAGTAACATTCAATGCATTCAATGGTATCAATTACGGAAAAGAAACCACCTAGGAAATTATTATGCAGATTTGGAGGAATTTGTTTGATCATTTGCTCTTTTGTTTTTTTCCGCTCTGCATAAGGATCCTAGTTCTTCAAACCAACAAGTCTATTTTTGACCCTTTGTGATCTTTGGCATCTTTGAGTTGTTTCTAAACCTGTGGAAATATAAAGAAAGCTGGGAGATTTGATTGTTGACGTTGTTTTTAAAAGAAGAGGTTTTGGGAGGCTCGGCTAGAGATCTTCTACAAATCAAAAGAAAACACTATCAGGCATGATAGGCTCTTCTTATTAAATAGTTCTGATTTTTACTAAACGTCTTCATTAAAACAACTATGCTCTTAGAAACAATGGTTTTGTTGAAATGTTTATGGTGTATTTTTGGCGGTATTCTCCTGCTTGGATTGTTGTTTGGAAAAGATTTGATATGGGTATTTTCTTGGTAAATGTTTGAGTTGATTGTGCTATATCTTTGTCTGAAACTGGAATGTAGCCAAGGTTTTGTGAACTTCTGATTTCCTGTGCATAATGGATTAAGGGAAAACATTGTGTGATAAAGATTTTATATGGGTTGTTTTTATTTTGTTTGAGGGAAGTATGAAGTGTATTGTCTTCTCTACACTCGAGTCACTTTGAATCTTGTTGCTTCTGTTGAGGTAAGATGGAATAGTTACTGGATTCAAATTCTTGTGAATTTAAACTCATTTGAAAATACCAAAGTGATACATTTAATCCTTCTGAGTTTAATACGTTTGAGCCTCGTGAAATTTGTGGGATTGGCTTGAAATAATTTCGTTTTAGTTTTTTGTTCTTCCTTGTTTGAAATATTGTTAAATATGCTTTAACTTCTTTTCCTGGACTGTGTGAGGATATTGTTGTTTCTCTCACCTGCATGTATGAAATGGTTTGTGGATAACCTTTTGATTTACATCTGTAGATGTTGTTGTAAAAATGGATTATCTTAGTGGAACTTGAGATTAGTTTAGTTTTGGTTATCTGAAGGAAATGAGTTGGAATGTTCGATTTTACTCTTCTCCTTTTTAGTTTGATTTTGAGAACCGAATTGGGGTTAAGTCACTTTTATTGCCTTCATTTGTTCGAATTTGGGTTGGAGTTCCTTCCTTCTTACCCATTGGTTGTTTCCTTGATTACTGTAAAGTGGGTACGTGGTTGGCTTGGCTGTAATTTGTATTCATCTCCCTTGGGTGCATAAGAATACATTGTAGGTCTTTCTCTATATGGGAATTAAGGGAACATCTGGGTAGATGCTATCTTCACTGAAATGAAAGTAAGGAACCAGTTATTGAGCTTATTTCTTGAAAATTTGTATTAGTTTTCTGTTGCAATGGTTGTTCTCATTATTGGACAAAAATCCCTCTCTTCGGGCTCTGCCTTGCTAGTTTTAGTTGTTTATCTTATATCGATTCAATTTTGACTATGTTGTTTGTGTGGCAATGGTTGTTGAATTTTGATGTTGTTAGGTAAGGAACAATTTTGATTTTCTTGGGATATTGATTGTGTTTTCTTTTTTTTAGGATTGATTATTGGGACCTTCTCTCTTTTTAAGCTAGGTATTCATCATTTTTTTTTTAAAAATGTGAAAGGATTTACATTTTATTATTTCTCTTCTCGATTTGTTGAAAGCAATGTTGTTTCCTTTGGAACTTTAACAATGATTAAGTTGTTTTCACTTTTCTTTTTCACTTTTCTTTCATCTTATGCCTTTTTTTGAAGATGAGTGGGTAATTAGAGGAAACTACACTTCTTTTTCTCCTTGAACCAATAACATGAAAATGAATTCAAATTGGTTTAGTGCGAAAGAAAGGAAATCTTGTTTTAGGATTATGATGATTCATCTGGAATTCCGTCCTTAAATTTTGAATGAATTTGGTCTTATGATATTGCATGAATAATTATGTTAAAGCTTTGTATTGTGATTCATTGATTCTTTAAAATAATTCTATTTTGGGAATTTCTAGAGTTAGTATCCTTCTTGAACTTTTCACTTAAATCAAGAATGAACTATAGATAACTATAGTATGAAATAGATAAGTAATTTGTATGTAATATTACTTATCTGTTGTAACTTTTCTTATGAAATTACTGATTGAAGAGTGTTTATTTGATCATGATCCTTACTTAATGTGACTTGGTTGTTCACATTGTTCTTCCTTTTGATCTTTATTTCTTTTTGAGACATCTATCTGAATTGCTTTATTGTTTTGTAAAAGCAAAGTTCTTTTTATGAGACAGTTAGTTGAAAGCACATCGTTTTAATGCTTAGTTCTTATAATGCTCAGTTCGATGAACTGACCTATGCTAGCAATTTTGTAGATGGATTTTGTAAGTGATAAAAGAGGACAAGTTCTTTTATGATGCTTCTTATGTTTACCTAAAAGTTGGATCTTTTATGAGGAATTATTATTCTTAATGAAACGTAATTGAAAAAGGGAAAATTTGTATTTCTTACTTAAGTTATTTTGTCGATTTGCATGAAAGATGTCCTAAATGTTTAGACTTGTAAAATGTGTATTTACCTTGATGAATGGGAAAAGGATTGAGTGTTATTTGTATTTGATATGCCATTCTCTTTGGGTATACTGTAAAGGGAATTTTTAAACTTGTCCCTATTCTCTCGTAATCATATTTGTTTTGAATCATTTCAGTTGTACCCAAATGAAACGGATTTAAAAAAAGGATTGGTACTCTATTCTTTTGTTAAACGCAACTTTTAAGTTGGCATGCGTAGATGAACATTCAACTAGGTCCCTATGGTTTATTAAATGACATTAATAAAAGAGTAATTTACTTATGGTTCTTGTATAAAGTAAATGACAACAATGAAGCCTAACGAATATAAGTTAAAGGAAAGGAAAACATTCTATGGGGATAAGCATTCTTTTAATACCTTTGAGAATCATACTCAAATGAGGTTCGGAAGGAAGAAGGTATACTTCTTCTTGTTAAATAAAAAAATCAAATAAGGTAACTAAAAAGAAATACATACATACATAATAAATAGACTTCATCTTAATGAAGTCTATTATTAAGGAATCATAATCTAAATTCAATCATGCTTAAACTTGGTTAAGCTAAGTAAGATAATCTTATTGTTGGTATGATGATTCTGTTTATAAGTCTGATCTTATAATAAGATACCAAAGAATGAAACACAAACCTTCGAGAAGAGGGATTGGTTGCAGATTTATCTACATGGAAATTATAAATCATTTATGGCTAGTAACTATAATGATCAAAGAAATTAAGGATTTAGCAGGGTTGCTGAAATTAAATCTTAATTAAGAAGATAAGTAAGTGTTTAACTTCTTAATTGGATATGTACCTCTAGATGAGGTGATTCCATAGGATGTTGGTACATGCCAACTACAGTACTATGACATCATGAAGATTGGGGTCTTCATGATGACATTGTGTTGCAACTGACATGGAGTAACACCCTTCCGAATTGGATTGTCTAGATCTACATAAACTCAGACTTGACCTTAGTTTTACAGGTCGGTTTAGGAACATACTTTGTATAGGGGGTAACTCACGATGACTAAAGGTAACTAGACACACACAATCGACTTGGGTCGATTGAGTATGTCTATGTACCCTTAGTCACCACGAGTGATTCTCTATACCAATCCATGTTGCTAACTTGGGTTAAGGTTAAACCTTGAAAGAGGATTGACAGGAGTCAATGAAGACCATTTTATAACAGATGGAGTGGGGTAAAGGATGTATTCTCCGTCGATGAGTATGACATCTAGGAATATGAACGTGCATAGCATGTTAAAGTATTTGCCCAAAGTATCGCAAGTTGTTGGTTGCGTTGTCTTGTGTCACCTAGTTTAAGATGTAAGATTTCAGATGAATATTGGTAACAAATATTCAAATAGGCCTCTTAAACAGAACACTTCAATACCCATAAAATGGTAAGAGAACCAAGTATACTTAGTATACAATACATTAAGTCATGAAATGAGAGATCGATGAAACTCTGAGTCATGAAATGAGAGATCGGCAGTTCATCGAGTCATTACAACTGCATATGGTTATCTGTTATGAGATTGAATGGCATGGAATGTGTGTTCTATATTATGATTATTAGAATAGAGAACATTATGCAAAAATTGGAATGTGTGTTCTAAATATTGATTATTTAGAACAGAGAACATTATGCAAAAATTGGAATGTGTGTTCTAAATATTGATTATTAGAACATAGAACATTATTTAAAAATTGGAATGTGTGTTCTAAAGATTGATTATTTAGAATAGTGAACCTTATCAAAAATAATAATAATAATTCCTTGTTTTTAAAGTCGCAAAGTGGGAATGTTACATTCTCTCGTGTTGCACTAAATGCTCCAAATATTCCAAAATAATATACAAGATACCAAAGAGAAGTATCAAAACCCTAAAAAGGGAAAGATGCGTAATGAATGGGTCGATGACCTCACCGCCACAACAATGGGCTTACTAAGCGAGCGATGCACTACATTTCAGACCTGGATGTAGTTCTAATGAGTGTGTGCATGTCATGCCCTAGGTTCTCTTTTGTTATTCACACTTTGTGAAGTAGCAAGAAATAACTAAATATAGAAGATGTAATAGTATGTGTGCATGGAATAGAATAGAATCCCTCCCCCTATGAAGTGTGATGTAGATGTCCTAGCTTGTGCCTTGATGATGGAGCTATGTGGATGTAAATGCAATAGATGGATGCAACTCTATATGGAGTGATAGTAGATAGTGATGTTAGATCCCTCATTATGGTCTCATAAATGTATATTTATAGGGTTATCTTGGTATAATTTCATAATTAACCCTAAAAAGGTTGACCACAAGAAAGATAAGAATGAAAAATGGCTAGAAAAGACCCAAAAATGGCGGGAAAGTGAAAAATAGACCAGGGCGTCCCCATGTGGGACTAGGCGCCCATGGGCCCCAGTTAGGGCTAAGACGACGTGAGACCTTCGTAAATGAATGGGTAAGTGGGTATAATAAGGTCACATAATACAAAATAAAATAAAAAAATGGCCAAGAGGAAGGGGGTTAATTAGTACTTTCTTCCCTTGAGAACCTTCTAAATAATAGTATGAGATCAGGATAAATAAATGTCTAAAGTGCATGATTTTGTGACTACATTTTCCCCCACTTTATGTTGGTGAGTGGAAAGCTCGGTAACATAAAGTAGATAGAGATGTGTACTTGATGCCATTGTAGAGTGATGAAGAAGGTGTGTCTTTGAAGGACTAGAAAAAGTGTGGAATGAAAAAAATATGGAGGAGCGTAGAAACTATAGATGAAAAATGCACAAATAAAAAGTGATGAGAGTGAACCTAGGATGAAATGCATGTGTGCATAGTTTTCGCAGTGTGTAGTGTACCTACATGGTTAGTAAAACGTGTCTTGTCGTGGAATGTTGTTGTTGTCGTCGTTGTTGTTGTTTCCCCCATTTGACTACTTATTTCTCATATAGATTGATCTACAAGGAGAAAATGATCAAGTAGTCAAATATGTATGTATGTAAGTGTAAAAACGCTATGTAAAAGATGCATGTAAGTGTAAAATATGCAAAGTGTAAATGTAAACTGTAAATGGAAATGTAAATGTAAATGGAACATGTGCACCTGATCCATGTCGAGAAAGAGTGTAGAAGGATATCATGTACTATGAGTTTTTGGGTGATCTCATGCCACCCTGATTTAATAAATGTAGGGAGGAAATGTTGTGTCCTCCAAGCTCTAACCGCTTCTATTGAAATGTGTGTGAAGAGATATTTATATTGTCCTGGTTTTTTTGGGCAATCTGATGCCACTGGCCAAAGTAGTGTAGGGAGGCACACCCATTGTAACCTCCAAGCTTGTAACTACTTCCCAATGCTAAGGACACCATGTCCTATAAAATTTGTTGTGTATGGGGTTCGTAGACTAGTCTGAACCCACTCACTGAATATAACTAAAAAAACAAACGGTGTAGAATCTATGTGTTAGTATGTAAACCCCCAAATGATGCCCCCCCTTTGAGGGGTGCATGTGACATCGCTGATAGGAGACATGCGGCCCCAAAAGAGACCAACCATGCATATGTTATGAAAGTGCTTGGTAAAAACCAAGGCACGCACAAACAAGAAGGCTAGCCAAAGACAAGTGTAAACATGCATGTATATAAAAACAATGTATAAGTTAGGCAAACAATGTAAAAGATATCAAACAATGTAATAAACACAAAAAGAAGAAAAAGTAAGCCACATGAAGTGGGCTGAAAATATGGGACATCATTCACGATGTCACAAGACACGTAAGGTCATCATGCCCACAAACAAGCAAACAAGTGTGCACACCAAACATAGGGAAAGGCCCAAATAATAACAAACAATGACAGATAATAACAGATAATGTAAGCAAACAAGTATGGAAACCAATATCCTGGATAACAAATGTTGCACATTAAGCACTTGTTAGCATGTTAAAGAGATAGCTAATATGTCAAAATCGTGTAAGAAGAAAGTAATGTAAAGTGCTAGGTATAAAAATGAAACAATAACACCTATGAGAGACGAATGTGGATGCCCCAAGCAACCATTATAGGAAGGATATAAGGTGAGCATCCATGTTGCATGTAAGATACTTGTATCTGTGATCACAACTAGAAGAAGGTGTGAACGCGCATGTGTGTATGATATAGATAAATGACATACAAGTAATCAAACTAGCATGTGTAATAAAGTGACCATGAACAAACAAAAGTAAGCAAGAGTATAAGCAACCATAATATGCAATATGTTGTGGATGGATGGAATGGAATGCAATATGGATTAATAGGAGCCACATGCCCCCCGAGTGAATGGAAGTGTATGCAATGAGGTTAATTTTTTTTTCCCCTCAGTAGTTAAGAATGAACCATAAACGAGAGTGTGTCATCGGGAAATGATCAAGTAGTGTGTGTTGTTTTCTATCGTGCCACGATGAAATGTGTATATGTGTAGTGATGATGATATGTGACATGTAGAAAATATGTGTGTGGACCCTATAGCCTAAGCATATACCACGATGAAGTAAAAATGTGGAGTGATGATTTATCCCTAAGTGTATATCACTACCAGATGCAATAGTAAGGAGTGGTGATGTAACCTAAGGTGTATACCACTATAAGATGATAGATTAGGTGATGATTTAGCCTAAAGTGTATGTCACTAAAAGATGATTGGATGAGTGATGATTTAGCCCTAAGCGTATATCACTATAAAATGACAAAAGGGAGTGGTGATCTAACCTAAGGTGTATACCACTACAAGATGATAGAATATGTGACGATTTAGCCTAAAGTGTATGTCACTAGCCTAACAATGTCGCATGATAGAATGTGGAATGGTGATCACGTGATGAGTGTAAGGTCAATTTGATTTGTAAACCCTCAATAGTCAAGTATGGACCGATGAACTAAAGTATGTCATCGGGTAGTGAGTGCATCGCGTAGAAAACAATGTGGTATGTGTAAGGACAAAAGACAATTATGTGATGAGTGGAATGTGTAAATATGATATATGTAGAATGTAATGTAACAAGTGTAGAATGTGTAAAGTGTAATGTGTAGAATGACATGTAATATATGTAAATAGACTAGTAATGTAATGCTAGACTCCTATGTGATGAAGGCTAGTACGATATAGGATGTGTAGGTGTTCAAATGTCATAATGTTGTAGACTAAATGTAGAATGTATGACGTAATGTATGATGAAATGCAATGTGTAATGCCTATACTGCAGTGTGTGGGGTTTAGTGTAGTAGTAATCCCTCAATAGTCAAGTGTGAACCAAAGCACAAGAGTGTGTCATCGGGTAATGGCGTTTGCTAGAATATATGATGAGTATGACTAATGAAAAATGTAAATGTAGTAATGGTGCTAAAATGAGGTGGGGGAATGTGAAGTGATATGCCCCCAAATGCGTGTGAATGAATGAGTTATCCGATGATGGTGAAGGACATAGGTCCTTCATCTGATGCATGGGAGGAAAGCGTATGAGCATGCTCTAATAGCAGTGGTATAGTAGGCATACGATGTATGGGCCAATGAAGTCTATGTGCATGTGAAGGATGAATATATGAAGAAGGTTGTGGTGTCACAAAATGTGTCGGTGATGGAGACCTATGTGATGTGGAATGCGAAGGTGATGGAGACATGTGTGATCTAGAATGCGAAGGTGAATAATATCCACATGGAATGAACTGATGTGGTGATCTATGCCAAGATGCAGTAATTATGCGAGGAATAGGCCTATACCTATGTGTAGGACTAGTAGAAATGATGTGGTCATGGATTCATACTGCTCAAGTAGGTGAAAAGGGGTAGATTGCGCTTTGGGTAAACATAGACTTGATGGGGTGGAAGAAATAGGTAACGTGCTTAGTGCTATGTGAGGAGATAATGACCATGGTTTAGATGGAGGGACACCATCGATAGAAATGACCTGATTGTTGTAAATGAATTTGAGTCATAAGTGGTTCATAGAAATGATAGATTGTGAACAATGAATCCAATTTAGACCAAGGAGCATGTCACATCCCTCAACTATGTTCCCAATGAGGAAAGGTACAAGCATAGTAAGAGGACCACTGTAACATGTAGTTGAACAACACCAAAGGGTTTTTCGAAAGGGTGGTCAATTTCCAATGGGGGATACCCAATAGCCCTAAGAAGTGACATAGAACATGCACTAATGGGCTAGGATGGGTCAACCTTAGTATTGTTAATGGAGGTCGAGCCAATAGATGCATGGATGTGTAAATTATTAGATGTAAATTTAGCATGATAATCAGCATTAGAGAAAGAGATGATAGGTGGTGAAACATCAGTGTTAGCAACTAAGAAATCAAGAACTCGCGATTCATACTAAGATACAATGTGTGAAATATGATTAGCGGTTGAATCTATTTCTTGTGTGTTATGCTTTGGCAGTGGTTTGTTAAAGATTTTAAGTTTATGGTTTTCATTGATAGAAGGAGTTGTTTCAGACTTGGAAGCTCAATTTGACCATTGTGGAGCAAGTCCTAAATGAGATGTCATCATAACCGGAAACAACGATCAGTGGGATGTCTTGTACATTGATGATAGTCACAATAAGAGTTTTCATCAAAAAAATTTCCTTTGGGCCATGATGGATCAAGTTGTAGAGGAGAAGGTAAGGTGATAAGATTACTATCAATGAGTTGGGGTAGCAAAGACACTCGGAGGTGTACTAAACTTAGTAAAAGTGCATCTATATGGTTGTGGTCAAGTTTCTTTGGAGTAGATATTTTGTTTATGGTGGTTTTTGTGTACATGGATTTAGTTGTGGAAGGTTTAAAGGTTGGCTTACTTTGAAAATGGGAGGATGATGACGCTTGCTCGTGATATTTGATTTTTCCTATGGTTAAAATTTTTGTCTCACGAAGCTTGAGAGTATGGAAAAGTTGATCAAACGAAGGAAATGTCTCAAAGAGAACACTCTCTTGTAAAGGTGGTAATAAACTTTGAATAAATAAATCTTGGAGTTCAAAATCTGCTAGTACATTAGACATCTTAGCTACGTTATTCTTATATCTCAAGACATAGTCGGATAAGTGTTCATTAGGCCCTTGCTTGAGTTTTTCCAGCTGAGCATAAGAGATCTTGGAGTCGATGTTGATATAAAAGTGAGTGAGAAAGGTATCGGCCAAATGGGTGAAAGAGACTACTGAGTGGACAGTAGGTCATAGAACCAACATATTGCATAGTCTTGTAGACTACGAGGAAAAATCTTAGCTAATACAATGTGATCATCCATAGTCAAGGCATGCTACATGAAATGCGCGAAGATGCTCTTGTGGGTCCTCGTGGCCTTTAAAGATTGGTAGTTTAATAGAGATGAAATTAGCGGTAATGGGTACACTGATATGGTAGGTGCAAAAGGAGTATGCAAAATATTTGTGGAATCTAAATATGGAGATGTGCATGAAGTAGCTAAAGTTGAAAATTTTGGGTTTGTAAGTCTTGATATAAAGAATTCAAATCCAGAGAATGTGAAGAGGAGCCGAGATGTAAAGGAGAAGCACCATGGTGGATGGTGGGAGCAGTGGTGGTGCCAATAGGAGCGAGAAACATTTGTAAGTAGAGTGGAGATGATAAGAGCTAAGACATGAGTAGGTGGGGTAGAAACCAAGTGCACAAAAACATGGGTAGGTGAAGTAGAGACCATAGGATCAGAAGAAGCAATGATGGAGGTGGAAGCATCATGAGCTCTCTTAGTAGTGATTAAAGCATGTAAAACATGAGGGAGATGGGTAGGATTTTCACGTAATGCTTGGCAAAAATCAGTGATGGCGTTAAGTTGATCTTGGTCAACATTAGTGTCCTCATCGTAGGAATTTTTGCTATCAAACACTTCAATCTCATGGAGAGGAACGATTGGAATTATCTAAAGGGTTGTCAGCCATAGATGTGGTTATATCAGCCATTGTCTTAGAAGTACAATGAGTAGATAAAGGGAGTTCACAGTATTGAAGAGATCCAAAATGACCACTATGGGTGATGGGCATAAAATAAAATAAATCAAAATAAGCCCTAGAATGAGAATGTAAAAAGGAAGATCTTAGAAGCGTGAAGGATCGGGTTCACCAAAATGATTAACTAAAATTGACTATTCTAGGGTAGTGCAAGATAGTTAATCTAATCTAGGAGGACATATAAACGCAACAAATAAATGTACTAAGATAGCGTGTAAATTAAATAAATGAAGTAAACTAATGTAATAAAAACCTAATGTGCAAGAAGAGAAAGGAAAGAACTCAAATTGGTGATAACTGGTAATGGTCGGACTGTGTCGCAGTGGTGCACAGAAAATCAGAAAGCAAGAATGACTATGCATGCGTTTCAAATGATAAATATGGATGATGTGGTTGGTGGCAACCTGGTGGATGCCCACGGGTGCTCTACCTTGGTCTAGAAAAGATGTCTGAAATGGTCTTCATAGGGTCGGAAGGTGATTTGAAGCTATGATTGGCTATCGCATTAATTTTTGTGTTGCGCTTGAATGCTCCAAATATTTCAAAATAATCTAAAGAGACCAAAGAGAAGTATCAAAACCCTAAAAAAGAAAGATGCAAAATGAATGGGTCAGATTGACCTCAACTACCACAACAATGGGCTTACTAATCGGGTGTTGCACTACATTTCAGACTCGGATGTAGTTTTGGTGAGTGTGTGCATGTCATGTCGTAGGTGCTCTTGTGTCAATCACACTTTGTGAAGTAGCGAGAAATAACTAAATGTAGAAAATGTAAAAGTATATGTGTGCATGGAATAGAATAGAATCTCTCCCCCTATGAAGTGTGATGCAAATTTCCTAGCTTGTGCCTTGATGATGGAGCTATGTGGATGCAAATGCAATAGATGGATGCAACTCTAGATGGAGTGATAGTAGATAGTGATGTTAGGTCCCTCATTATGGTCTCATAACTTTATATTTATAGGGTTCTCTTGGTCTAATTTCATAATTAACCCCAAAAAGGCCAACCACAAGAAAGATAAGAATGAAAAATGGCTAGAAAAGACCCAAAAATGGTGGGAAAGTGGAAAAGAGACCAAGGCGCTCCCAAGTTAGACTAGGGCACCCATGGGCACCCCAGTTAGGCTAAGATGACGCGGGATCTTCGGAAATGACTGGTAAATGGGTGCAATAGGTCAGTAGAATATGAAATAAAATAAATAAAATGGCCAAAAGGACGGGGGTTAATTAGTACTTTCTTCCCTTGAGAACCTTCTAAATAGTAGTATGAGACCGGGATAAATAAATGTCTAAAGTGCATGATTTTGTGACTACATTTGTGATTTCTTAATGTATCCAATGAAATTGTCTATGAGGATAATCAGTATATAAGTGAAGAACTATTGAATTCCCTTACCTAAGTTTTCCTTTCATAATCTTAGAATTTGTTCACAACATTTCTCAACACAGCGTACCATTGTATCTTATCCTGGGATTTGATATCATGACTTATGTTTAATAGTAGACGAAACTTAACAATCCATTTACACCAGAAGAAGCACATGTTTTCATAAATTAACACAACCAACTAAATTTTTGATTGTCAATTGCAGGGAAATACACCTTGTGGGTTCTCCGTAGGAAAATGCAAGGATGGGATACTCTTCGAAAAGCTATTGATGTAGCAAGTGAGGATATTATATCAGAAAGATTGATCATGGACAGATTTCCCCTAGATAAGAGGAGTGATGCAGATGGTCATGTCCAACTCATTGGTGATGGTATTTATTATGTGCCTTCTGACTCTCATATAAGTGTTCATCAAAGTTCATAACTTCATCCTCTCTTAGGCCAATGTTTGCAAGAAAATGTAATGACTATATTGTAATTTGCGACCTCGATAATAAGATGTAAATCTAATAAATTGAAGGCACATAAATCACTTGTCACTGTAACATTGATTATTTCCACTTGCCCAACACAACCTCCACCTAAAACCCTCCTGGCGTAAACTTGCTCCTCCCCAGCAGACCTGGAATAATGACAGTCTTAGACTTGCCTGCAATGCATTAACCACAATTTTGTGAGAAATTCGTAATTTAATCATCCCATAAAAACGTGTTGAAAATTCAAATTCGAGAAATGGAGTTTGGATTCTTACCACTACCATAATTTTGTGAATAGGAAATACCACCGCAGTAGCAGAAAAACGACGTCTTGAAGTAAGAACAATTTCTGCAATCTGACTCGCAATTGTGACAATATTTTTTGCAGTCAATCTCATTCACTGGCAGCTCAAATTCTGACCCACAAGCTATACTTATGTCTGGAACACTGAAATTATAGTACCCACGATACTTACATTTTGTATTGTTTACCGCCTCTGAAGACCCTGTAACGCATGTTTTTCATGTAATCATCGGCAATACGAAAGTGAGCGCCGCCCAAGAATTGATCATAGATATTCTCCCGTAGATTACATTAATCTTCGAGTAGATGTTTATCTAATATTCTCATGAATTATGGGTGTCCATCGATATTTAACAAAGGCAGAGCACCCTTGATTGTGTAATCGCATTCGAGCTGAAGAAGAGGGTCGCCGCAGCCGATGTTGTTCAATCCAAAGGGGTATAATTCCACACTTGAAAACGTCGCATGTTCCATCAGAGTGATGATGTTAACATGGTGAAGAAGAGCAGGAAGAGACAAAGTGGAGTACGAGAAATGTATGAGGCATCTTCTTCGTTGATCGTCACTGTCATCGTCAATTATTTATTTATTTGAAATTTGACTTCTCCAAATCTAATTTAAAATCTCTATGGGAGGAGGCTGGCTACATTGACAAATCAATAGTTCGCATTTTGTTTGAGTGTTGAATGCCTATACTCTCTATCTTTGTCGTTGAGTGCTCCATTACGTTTTCTTCGAAGCACAATTTTTAAAGTCAAATATGGATAAAACAAATAAAAAACGATTCGTATCAATATCATGAAAAATTTCAAATAGCATACTCTCTTGCAGGTGAGTAAACGTTATACCTTATCGGACTTTAACACAGAACCCCTCATTTGAAGATGGGCAAGCTGACAGAGAGAGTGGCAGCCAAAAGAGGCGCTGGTGGTGCCATGATGGATACCACGCTCAAAAAATAAAAAATTATTACCAGTATATAGCGTAGCAGGATCTAACAGCACATGCAGAAGCCACAAAGGAGACTTACCAATTATACTCAGGCCAATCTAAATATCTATCCCCCCTCTATATATATGGCCTCAATGTCGGGGAGGGGCGCATAGCGATTACCCGGGAGCGGTGGGTGGTGGGAATAGCAAGTTGGGACCCTTAATTTCATAAATTATCCTTTTTCAAATTTGATTTATGTTCATATCCTGGGGCGGGCTCCCGAGCCCTTCATCCACATAGAGAGATAGGGGGCCGCCCCCCGCACACCGCCCGCCCATTCGGTTATTCCCCCGGCGCTCTCTCTCTATTCTCTTGACTGCATAATTGCATCACGTTGGAGCACCACCTCGATTCTAGATGATATTGTGACATTCTGATTCTCCTTTCAGAGGTTGCTGTGTAACCATTGTATAAGGTCCACTGGAACGTGCATGAATCCATGATGATTAGGTCTCATGGGTCTGTACAGATTGGTATGCACCAGATCAAGCTTACCTCAATCCCAAAATGTGATTCTTGGGCATGGTGTTTGATGTTGTTTACCTACCAAACAATGTCGACACTTATTTGTGTCCTTATTAAAAGGTCGAAATCCTCTCAGCATGCCATACCAAAAGAGTGTGTCTAGATATTTGAAGTTGACATGGCCAAGTCTCCAATACTAAAATTGTCAGTTGGTTAATTTCCTGCAACAAAGCATGTAGTCTACCCAGGAAAAACTGCGATGAAAGGAAAAAACTGCAGCAGTACACAATGCAACAAATACACGCAAGTTTGAATGTGGCTTCTTAGTACCAATGCATATGGAATTAGCACAACCTGGACATCAAATTCTTGGTGGGAATCATCAACTCTATAATGTTTTAATAACATCTCACGCTTCTCCCACGACCTTTTTTATGGTGATGTCGGCGGTGATAGGTGGATTTGGGAATTGGTTCGTTCCGATTCCTATAGGTGCACCCGACATGGCATTTGCAGCGACTAGATTACGGATAATAAGCTTCTCTATCTCGATCTAACGGTCTGGTATCTTCTCTAACTCAATATTGATCTATCTAGCGCTGAGAGAGGCCTTCAATGTACATTCCATCATACCTTCGTCTTGTCCTTGAACACTACGAAATATTTACACATGGTACAGTGAAAACAAAACAAAATAGGATTTCAACCGATGCTTTCATGCCATTAACTTTGTATTTGCATTCTCAAGATCAATGAAATTTTCACAGCAATAAAAAACATGTCTAATGGGCAATCCCTTTTCAAATCACTTGTAACTATGAGTGACACATCTCAAAGGCTTGAACTAGCACGTCAAGGTTTCCATAACCGTTGCTTAGATGCTACATTGCAATATTTATATGACTAATACTGAGGTTGTTGGATATACATATATTGTAACGTCCCCTCAGCCAAAGACCCTTCGGCATAGACTTGCTCCTTGAGGAATTGACAATTGGTTTAGTGTCACCTTATAAAACAGATCATTATTGATGCTTATCAATTCTATCCCACAGGCCTTATGTTTTCCTGCAACTGGTTTATAAGCCGACTTTATAAATATCTATATATTTCAGTGAGATAAGTTGTTACTTTGTATAATCATTACATACATTTAACTATGCTCTTAATTATTATTATTACTATTAACAATGTATGTGGATTTAGACGTTTCGGATTCATCAAAGCATACAAATGCAGATTATAACTCACAATGGTAAATATGAGAGAATTAAAAAACAATTCCATATTTAGTGTATAATATTTCAATCTTTCACTTCCAGTTGAATTGCCACTTTTTCCCTTTTCCATCGGCTCTAGCAAAACACCACCAGGAAAAAGAAATTAAAGAGAATATTTACAAACTTTGAATTTTCCCAATAGTTTTCCCTACAATATCTTAAACCACTAAAAGATCTAAATTCAGGTCTTATGCATTATATTTATGAAAAAAACAGCACTGAAATTTAATCGGACAGCACTACTTCGACACCCTCCAAGCGTAGACTTGCTCCTTCAGGAGCAACCATTAATTATCAAAAAGGCTATTTACATGGGGAAGCCCATTGTCGGCGTCAATCTCATAAAGTTGCCAGTCGCTGCCAGATTTGTCAAATATGTCGGTTTTGTTTGTTAGAGAAATGTTATGTCATGTTGAAGATATTTATGTGCTCCTCTATTTTTCAAACATTGAAATAGACAATTTTCCAAAGTCAATCTCTGGTCATCGATTCCAGCAAAAGCATCCTATGTGAAATATCGTGATTCAAAGGGTCCCAAAACTTACAATAACAATGTAATGCGACTAGTCCCTACCTTACCATTGAATTGTTGGATTGTTTTTAAAGTAATTAGCATTGAATTGTTTTAAAATAATTAACATTAGATTATTTTCAAGTGATCAACATTAAATTGTTTTAAAGTGATTGATGTGGCTTTCGATTTAGGGAAGGCAAAAAGATGAAATGACAACCGCAATAAATATGAAGACATCATGACATCTAGATCGACGTGAAGGTAGAAAAAAAAAAAAGAAATTTGATATTCAATCATAAACTAGATAACTATACATATAAATATATGTTTAAGTTTTTGATAAAAATATACATGTCTGAATTTGAAGACATTTGAAAATCAACATTAAAAATTAAAATAACTTCTTATTTGTCAAAAGAATGAAATAATAACTTATGGGTGAGTGGATGAATTTAAGAATATAAAAATGTAAATATCCTAAATAGTTTAAATTATTAATTCATGCAAATAATTAGTAATGATTTTTAATTGTAGTAAGGTATAATTTACTTAATAAATCACTAATTGACATTGAATTGAAGAATATTAAAATATATAAAATATTTAATAGTCTATAAATAAATGGAATCACTAAAATGCTAGAAATTGTTAAAGAATTAGTTTTTTTCCCTTAAGTAGATGAAATTTATAATGCTTTAGCATTAGTATTTTAAAAATGACAAAAACTTATGTGAAGAGTTATAAATGTGGATTATGCGTTGAAGAGTTAATTATTATGAAGGTGATGGTAGTTTGGTAAAGTGCATTGATAGGAAATTAGGAATGAACAAAATTTAAGTGCATTGGTAAAGAGACTAGTATGATCAAAATTTAAGTGATTTGGAGACCACGAACGAACAGGACGGACGAGGCGGAGCGGAGAAAAAAAAAAAAGGAAAAACACGGCTAGGGTTTCAAGTAGGGCCGCATAGGCCTCTATTCGGTCACCCAATGTTGCCTCTCCTTTCTCCTCTGTCATGACGGACACGCAAACCCAGGGTTTATTCTAGGAAAATTGTTTCTAGTTACGGTGTGTAGGGCAAGGTTCTTCTGGGGCTCAAAGCATGTTTCAGGTATGCCCTACATTGTGGATAAATTTGAGGACACTCCAGTGGTTAAGCTCTCCATGCCCGAGGTAGCTTCCTCTATTTATGTCCTCAAAGCTTCTGCTCTTATATGTAGATTTAATGGATTTTGGCCTTAGATAGAGGCTTTCATAAATGGATTCACTCCACTTGGGTGAGTGCTTGTGAGATTCAACTTTGTGCAAAAGGGTTTTTTATTGTCTAGTTCTCTTCTCCTGTTGATTATCAACGAGTGCTTACCGATGGCCCATGGTTTTGGGGTAGGGCTGGCCTTTTTCTCACTCTGTGGTTTGAGGATTTTGATCCTTCTACTATGGCAGTCTCCAAAATGTCGGTTTGGGTCCGCCTCCCCAATCTTCCTCTCCCCTTTTGGCATCCTGTTGTTTGTGAAGCTATTGGTAACTCTATTGGTCATTTCCTTAAGGCAGATGATGAACGATCCAAGAAAGGGTTATTCACATATGCTCGTATTTGCATTGAAGTGGACCTCAGCAAGGGGCTTCCTGATAAGTTGGAGTTACTTCATGATGGTTTTAGATGGATTCGGTTCCTTGATTATGAGAACACAACCTTCTCGATGTAGATTCTATCACCAAATTGGTCACTGCGAAGAGGCTTGTGTGCTCAATAAGTCTAAAAAAAAGAAAAAAATGATTGCTCTCGTGCCTAAAGGTTGGTAACCATTTTCAGTGTCGGAAGTCAACACATGTTCTCCTCCCGAAAATTCTGAAAACATGAGTGTTCAGATTCCCCTGGTTGGTGGTGGTACCAAGCGGTCGCATGTCTCTGAGTCTTCTAGTTCTGACCCGAGTCTGATAGCCCTCGCCCAATCCCTCCACTTGCATTGGCTCCCCCGCAAGCTCCATGGATTGTTGTCACGAAATATAAGGAGAACAAGGGGCGCTTTGTTGCTCCTACCTCTCAGGGGTCCTTCGGTTCTCTTGGTCCTTATGTTCCTTCGTCGTTGAATGGTTTTGTTTTCAACAGTTTGTAGTTTTGTGTTGCTTTCCTAGGCATGGCCTAGTGTGTTTGTGGCTTTGGGGCATGCTCTCATACCACCCGCATTTTTGTTGAGAGAATATTGTATCATGTTTCATTTAATATAATATAAGATATTTTTCATCAAATAAAAAATTAAGTGATTTGATTTACATAGGGAGAGTCATAATTGCCAACAATCCACTAAATAATGAAATGACTCCATCATGCAGGTTGTTTCCAACTAGGCCTATTTTATTGGTACAAAAGTTGTAAATAAAAAGTACATTCTATGATTTCCAATGATTCATACCATCTCATCATGAGCCAACGGTTAATCTTCACTCAATATGCACCAGAGTCAATGCCGATCAACACACCATGACCGTCTATTGACCGGGTGCATATTAATGCGTTGACCGGGTGCATATTGAGTGAAGGGTAGCCTCTTCTTTTTGGTTGCAGCAGCCTTTTGCTAAGATGAACAAAAGCTACATACATATGTATGTATGTATGTATGTATTTGTATATATGTATGTATGGATATATGTGTGTGTGTGTGTGTGTGATTATTATATATAAGTTACACTTGAAATTTGGCGTTTATAGAATTGAAGGAAGTAGTATTTGTTTGGAAATGTAACCACGAACAAGGTCGCATAGCTATATTCTTGTTGGTGGAAAATGCATTAATGTTCTGACGACATACTCTTAGTGGGAGACTTTGTGACTTCTTGGATTGTCATTTGATATGTTGAAGGTGAAGGAGACTTTGTGATCATGACTCCAATCTATGTTTAACATTGATGACCATTTACACATGTTTGTGTTTTAAACTATAACTAAATTATATAGTTATTGATAGGTGACAAATAGTGTCACGAAGATTTAGACATGGTCATAGTGTATTGTGATCTTTGCACTAATAGAGATAATATTGCAATGGAGGTGGCCCTTTCACTATTACAATGTGTCAATATATGATGACACCTTAAACTATGTCTTTAACTCAAGCGATGTTGTTGACATCGTCAAGAACGCGGCAAACGACGACAAACATGTTATATATTTTGGGCTCGATGCACCTTGACATTACTTCTACAACCTCACAAATCTTTCGCACCTTACCATCTAATATCAAATAACATCTTCAATATAATTTAAAATCATTTTGACTTGACTCTACAAATTCTCATATTTAACCATCAATGTAACATTATATCTATTCTTTATATAATCAACTTTACATATATACTAGCAATCGCATGTGAACGTTGAATGGTATATGTTATTAGATTTAGAAAGACAATTAATATTTTTGTAGTTGATGTTGATAAGGAGTGTGATTGACAATATTGGTTTTCTATTAAAGCCAGAACAAATGTTGTGAAATACATTAGAAGGGTTGTTAGATAACAGTTAGTTGCGTAATAATTGAATACAAATGCAAGTGAGACATGTAAGTTTGCTAATACTCACTCTCAAGAATGTAGTGAATGTGAAGTGTTGTTGTCAAAGTAGATTGAAAGAATGATTAAGTGCTTTAACATATTATCTCTCCATGAAACTAAAATGAGACAGAATATGCAATTATATATAAACAAATCTGAAATGGTTATGGTACATTCCAAATTTCTTTATTACCTCAACGAGTTTGAGAGCATCATTGTCAGATCTATTTTGTGCATATCTTACAATCATAGCATTCCATGAGACCACATTTCTTTGAGGCATTTTGCAAACAAAAATAGTATATGTTATTTGTGTTATAGGGATAGTTTTTACTTTTGTAGTTGTGTTTGTTTAAACTATGGGTGATTGATTTTGTATGTGTAGAAATATAGATGAGTCACTTCATTTAAAAAGCGCAAACATGAGGTCTAACCCTTAAAACTATTCAAAATGCAAAAAAGTGATATAATGTACAAAGCTTTGGATGGAAACAACTATAAATTGCATTGTTCTTTCTCGGCATTTTAAAATTGTAGGTATTTGTGTGTAGATGAAGACATTAAAAATGTGTTGTTGTTGGTTAACATAAAGAAATGGGAAACAATAAAAAGGAAAAATTGAACATGTATGTTGAAAAGTGTAATTTTGTAATTGTAGATGAACCACTTCATTTAAAGGTTTCATCTCTTCATTTCAAACTTGTTACAAATTCATACATATACATTTACAAATATCATGTCATACCCCTTGAATGGAAATGGTGTCTAGGATAGAAGAAGTGTTGAGTAAAGTAGTAGCAGAGGTGTTATCAAAGCAGAGTGTAGTATTTACGAAGGGTTGAGTGATAGTAGTCTTGCTTCCTCCTTTCTTCTTGCTATAATTGTTGGTATGTGCGCCATTTTTTAGTACCTTTTGAATGAAAAAGGAGGTGAAATGTGCAAATTTGCAAGTGAGGAAACTCTGGAGAAAGTTATGAATGTCAAACCCTGCCTTTCATTGGTTCCAATGTCGACAGTTTCTCTATGCATAGTAAGTCCTTGGGATTTGTGGATAGTTAGTGCCCAGGCCATTTTAAGCGGCAACTATCTTTGATTCCCTCTCAAAATAGGGGGTATCATAATATGTAATGGGTTGGAGGGATCCCAACATGGGTCTTGTATCTATCAAATTTGACAACAACAAATAAAGGTAATGTTGATGGTGGCATTGATGTGTCATACACAATGTCGGTGATTGTTCCTATAGCGCCATTCACGAGGCTTATGTCAACCCATAAATTTGTAATAAGCATGATTTTTGTTGTTGTTCGCACAAAGAAAATTTTTGCTCAACCGATCATCATCGATTTCTTGGTCCATCAATCGCTTTGTTACTTTCGGCAATGGATTGGGCAATCGAAACATTCAATGCCTTCAACATCTGAAGGTTGTGGGAGTCCACAAGGTCATTTTTTGCAAACAAATGTGGTGCTTCCTTAAAATTTTTGAGCTCTTACTGAGTTAGGTGTGTGTCTATGCAAGACATTAGGAGTTCCTAGTCCTCAATAAGAGGGGTTGAATCTCACATGTTGAGAAGTAAATTCTGGAATGAAACTTGTGCACCAGTTGTTCATTGTTTCTGAAATATAGTTTGCAATGTAATGGAAGAATGAAATCCCTTCCAAAGGGTGGCTCCATAGGATTTACTTGCATAAAGAGGATTTTCCATAACCGGTGGTAATTTTCCGAGGTTTCCGAGGAGGATGACTAATCTGTTTCCAAATTCAGATGTTTTTGAGTGTGGGAAAGCCTTGCGTAGCCTAATGTCAATTTTTCCTAGCAACTTTGGGCCGATGAAACTCATTTCATCAATAAGAACATATTCTATATGTTTCAATGCATATTGAAAAGATGATAATGCTTGGCCTTCAAGGGGTTTTAATTCTTTGATTGGAATACGGAGGGTTGCATGGATTGTGGGTGCGAGAGATGTTGAATGCTTTGAAACACCGGTAGGGCGAGTAGAAGGAGAGGTGAGGGAGATGTGGTTGATGTTGTTGTAAATGAATTATGGATTTTATTTATCAAAATGATTTTCCTGTGCCATTGTTCCTTGAATTATCAATCTTAATGGAGGTAGAAGTGTTTTGTTTTCTAAATGGTGTAGTATGGTATCAAGAGCTAGTTGTTGTTCTGAAGACAAAGGTAGTGTGGTAGATGGTGGTGTGGCTTGCATGTTGGTGTTATTTATGTCTGCCTTTTCTCTCTCGATGAATGATGAACCAGTTATCTGCAAATCATGTGGAACACCATGTATGTTCCAATTATTGTGTATGTCAAAATCTCATTTCCCCAACATTTCAAGACTATCAAGACCCGTGTTGTTTCCCAGATGAAGTTGTGCGAAGACCTGTCATTCTTGCAATGGTTCGTGTTGAATATTACATTCAACCTCAGAGTCAAAACTAACATTTGTTTCATGTCCTGTGTCTGCGGTAGTGCGTAAAACATGCCATGGTTTGTAGTTGTGTTTGAACATGTCCCAAGTGTCATTGATGTCATGTGGGCTTGAGCCAAATTCGAGGCAATATTTTTGAAAGGCTTGAGGTCATACACAGGGTTCACTTAGTGAAATTATGGTATAGCACGTGCGTTCAAGGGTATTAAATAATACCCTTAATTCTAGTTTCTACCTCTAATTACTCAATTGTTAATACCCCTCTGTTATATTATTAGAATGAAAATACCCCTATTTTTCCATGTACCTTACTTACCCATTTTTCGATTACAATTTTATTTACCCCTTTTTATTTCTACCCTAATATATTAGACAAAAATATATTATATTTTTCACTCAATGTTTTTTAATATGCATTTCCTCTCGAAAGATAATTTGAAGCCATTGAAGACCTATTACAAATCACCTTATATATGTTAAGCTTTAATCATTTATCAATAGTTGTTCAAATAATTAAGATGGTGAAATAATATCACTTGTGTTGAAAAGCATACTCAATCCTAGTTTTCTACCATCTTATTATTCTTGGTTAAGAATCTAGATTTCTTTATTAATAAAGAGAGTATAATTTAATTTATGACCACACTACTTTTTCAATTTTAAGGTATTTAATTTTAAAAACTAGGGTTCAAATGTTTTAGTTTTATATTAAAATCAAACCTCCCTTTCCTTTGGCTCACCTCTCTAACCTACCCCCAATACCTGATTCAAAACATTAATAAATTAAACCCTTTCACCCCCTCATGTCTACCGGTATATTGACTTTAATTTTATTAATTTTAATTACCTCAATATGAACCCACGTGCTAGGATATTGCCTTGCTAATGAACCCCCGTGAGGTCATATGACATTGAATCCTGAGTTGGGACATTCACAAATCTTAGGTGGACCCGAATAATTACTTTGTTCGACCACAATTTCCATTTATCTCCTTTACGGTTCTTGTTGTAGCTCCAATATCAAGCAACCTAAATAAGTGGTAGGTGTTCCATGGTTGCAGGGTGAACTCTATATGCATCCAAGAAAGTGGTTGTTTCTTGTACATCACCTCACTTTCAACGACACCTCTCGAGATTTTTTGCCAACATTTAATGATATAAACAAATGGTTGCACATAACAAGTGGCAATTTTTGTAGCATGTGGCATGTTTCTTGTGCGCTTATGTCATGTTCAACAATGCTCTCTATGAGCATTTTTCAATCGCAATGTATGCTGGTGAATCTGCATCAGCATCTCTTGAAAATTTGGATAGCATTTGGTGATAGGTTTCTGAATGTTGCTCCACTTTTGAAGCATATTTTGCAATATACTTGAATTGCATGGCAGGAAAGTACTAGTTGGCAATCGACATTTTCTCTCCATATGAATATCATAGTTTGATTGTGTATCTTCACTCAATCATCATTTCTCGAAGGGAGGTACTTAATTTTCCCATCACTTTCAATGAGCAGGTTTGAAGTAGGTTGCGTGGCCCATGGTGCATTATACCTGCACTACAAATGTGATTACTTTCTACACATGCATGTCTATTCTATTGAACATTTTGTGTGGCATTGAACACAATTAAGAAGTCCTTCAAGGTCTACATTTGGGGAGGATGATAGTATTTGTGTTGTATTTAGCAAGCAAGGGTCGTCTTGCAGTGACCTGCGAACAAAATCCAAGCAGTTGCAAGTCGGACGGGGGTTCCAGGTAGACTCAAACTTATCAAAGTATTGTGGTGTTACCTCAATAATTGTTGTATCCTCACAATCCATTACGTCAACTTTAGTTGCATTCTCAAGCCAAATAAATTGTGGACGTGTGTGGAGCCTCTATGTTTCCATTCATACCTGCGAGATGAGAGAGCACACATATTAGCTATGTAGGCTAGAAAAAAGTTATTAAATAGTATATTTTATTACCTGTACCAATATTCTACCGCTCCAAGTTCCTTCTGCAATATTTCTTCACGAAATATTGTGAATCTGTGATGCAGGTATGTTGATACTTTATGAGGGTTTGAGACAATGTTAAGTGTTCTCCAATGTTGTGTGGCTCGAGGATCAATAGGGCATTCACCATACATAATATTGTGGAGATTTGGCCATTTAGTGTCTACAACACTTAGAGTGAAGAATAAGGTTGGTGTCCCCAATTGTTCCACCATATCTAAAAGCTCACTTCTGCTTTTTTCCTAGAATGAACGTGTCCCTTAAAGGCTTGATCCAAACCACATTAAACTGTCTGGGAGGTTATCTTTGGGGCATTCCAATAGTTTTCTTCACAGATCTCCAATTGTTGTAGGGATTCCAGATTCGATGTTTTGTTTCATGAAAATTGCAGTGTTTGGACTGGCTTTTATGCCGCATTATGAGGTTTAGAAGGAAGTAGAGAAATCTTGGGTGTGAACAAAGCGGCCATCATGGTAGCACATCAAATGAAGAGCATATTCATGCATTGGAACTTATTTTATGCGGGGTTGTTGCCACATTGCTTTTCCAATGGAAATAAAGTTTGGAAGGCCATTGAGAACAGGCCATCCGTATTGTATTCATTTATAGGCGAGAGCCCAATCTTTGTCCATGGCATGGTAAATGGGGTGTTATCATCGTGGTTGAGCAAGAACTGTTCAAGTTCCTCTTCTTCAGTTCCTAAATTGTGGGGTGTTGGCCTAAAATACGATGAGTGTTCATATGTTTCGTCAGAGTCATTGGAAGCATCAATACCATGAGTTGTAGATGCAGTTTGCATTTGGGGAAATTCCATTGTGGTTGGGTTAAGAGACGAGGAAACATTTGATGAATCAGATGGTAGGGAGGAAATGCCGTCATGGTTGATTAATACATAGTTGTAATAGGGATCGTGTTGGATTTAATATTGCAAGGCTTCCCAAACACGAGATCTACTGACGTAGAAATCATACTTTTGTAAATTATATCCTTCCCTTTGTATGAGTACTATGTCTAAATCTCCAAGGCATTGTGGTAGGTACTTTGTTATTAAAGTAATTTTTGCGGAAACTTATGGTGTGTCCCGAGTATATGTATTTTCCTCCACGTACTTGGGTGACCTGCGGTAATGGATTGACCCGTGCAATAAAAATCTCTTCTATTTGTTAAAGATGCAATAATGGTAGGCTACTTTTTAGGGTCCATGTTGTTCCACGAAGAGAAGCGATGGTCGTGTTTTTCAAATTTGCATCTGCTACAGGAGGGAAATCCTTCAAAGGAAATTGTTTTAATTCCAGGGTAATTTTCCAAACAGATTGAGCAAGTTTGGATGTTTGCCAACAAATCTATTCTTTTTCGAAACCGAGGTTGGGCTTGATATTCTACGAAGATGGTGGAAATATAGGAAGTATCGTGTATGGGGAGTGGTGGGTGTTATGTTTGTGGAGCCTATTTTCATGTTAGAGTGTGGTACACCTTCTATGTGTTACACTCGGGTATTTTTACGACGGTCCCGCTCACCGGTGAGCGGGTCGGGGGTTCGGGGGTGAAGCCCCCCCGATGGATGGGGGCTCGGGGGCAAAGCCCTCGAAGCAAATTTTCATGGGTGGTTTATTAACCCATGGGTAATGGGTAACCGTTATGGGTTGTTTTTGGGCCCATGGTTTTTGTACCCATTGTTTTGATACCCACGGTTTTTTGCCCATTGTTTTGATACCCACGGTTTTTTGCCATTGTTTTGATACCCACGGTTTTTTGCCCATGGTTTTGATACCCACGGTTTTGTATCAAACTGCTTAAACAATTGTCTATTTATATGGTCTTATGCATATGATAGATAGACAAGTAAATGTATTGCATATGTGTTTTGAATTCGGGTGTGAATTTTGTAGAGTTTGTTGAGCATAGCTCCAAACGGATCTGGTATTGTATTGAGAGAGTGGAGACTTGTAATAAAATCGAGCAAGTGATTTTGGTGGATGTAGCCCAAATTGGGTGAACCACGTTAAATCTTGTCTCTCTGTGTTGTGTTATTTATTCTACACTTTTATTTGAGATCTGTAATATTTTCTACATATTAGTTTCTACTGTTGCGATTCTATAAGGGATTATTTTGCATATTTTATCTCTTATTTCCTAACAATTGGTATCAGAGCCTAGTTTGGTTTGTTGAAGTGTTGAATCGTAGGGAAAGTTTTATCTTGAGTGGGAGCTATGACAGATGATGGAAGATCTAGGGTTGATAAATTCAACGGGTAGAATTTCAGTCTTTGGAAGATGCAGATGGAAGATTACCTTTATCAGAAGGATCTTTATACTCTATTTTTTGAGAAGGTGAACAAACCCTCGAGTATGACAGATGCGGAATGGGATTTGTTGGATCGAAGGCACTTGGAATGATCTGGCTATGTCTTGCATCTTCGGTATTATTTAATGTTTCAAAGGAAAAGACTACAAAAGATCTAATGGATGCATTAGGAAATTATATGAAAAACCCTCTGCCTCTAACAAGATATTTTTAATGAAAAAGTTGTTTAATATGAAGATGTCTGAGAATAGTTCAGTAGTAGATCATTTAAATGATTTCAATACGGTTGTGAATATGCTAGCTTCGGTTATAATAGAATTTGATGAAGAAGTTAGGGCTTTATTAATTTTTGCACTCTTTACTTGAAAGTTGGAATAGCCTGGTAATGGCGGTAAGCAACTCGGTTCCAGCTAACTCGAAGTTGAAGTTTGAGGATGTTGTAGGGGTGATTCTAAGTGAGGAAATGTGAAGAAAAAGCTCCGAGGAATCTTCTACTTCAGGGAATGCTTTGACAATGGAAACTAGAGGGAGACAGAAGAATAGAGGAAATCGTGGAAAATCGAAAGATCGGGAAAGGTCAAAATCCAAGAGCAAGATTGTATGTTGGAACTGTGGAAAGTCTGGGCATGCAAAGAAGGACTGTTGGGAGCTTCGAGACAAGAAGAAACAATAGGAAGAAAATAAGGAGGCAAATGTGGCATCGAGTAATGTATGTCAGGATGCTTTGATTCTTTCTTTGCATAATATTAATGAATCTTGGGTTTT
This sequence comes from Taxus wallichiana var. yunnanensis, assembly GCA_018340775.1. NCBI lineage: Eukaryota > Viridiplantae > Streptophyta > Pinopsida > Cupressales > Taxaceae > Taxus > Taxus wallichiana. The sequence goes on from CM031238.1 coordinate 39,024,951, forward strand.
AGATTCAGGGGCTTCTTTTCATGCTACTCCACATAGGCATTATTTTGTTGATTATGTTCAAGGGGATTTTGGGCATGTTTTTCTTGGTGATGATGAGTCTTGCAATATAGTTGGAAAAGGTTCTATTTAGGTTAAGATGCGAATGGGAATACATGGCTATTAAAGGATGTCGACATGTGCCTACATTAAGGAGAAATTTGATATCGATGGGGCAATTGGGAAGTGATGGTTGTATTGTGATATTTACAGCTGACTCTTGGAAGGTCACCAAGGGTGCTCTTGTGGTGGCAAGAGGTAAGAAGGTTGGAACCTTGTATTTAACCACTGATAGTACTAATGATTGTAATCTTGTGGCTTTAGATGCAGATACAACATTATGGCACTATAGGCTCGGTCATATGAGCCATAAGGGCATGGACATCATAAAGAATAATTTTCCTGGATATACATAAAAATATTTGGATTTCTGTGAGAACTACATATATGGGAAATAGAAGCGAGTAAGGTTTCTCAAGGTTGGACCTACGAAGAAAGAGAGTAAGTTAGAGCTGGTACATTCTGATGTGTGGGGGCCGGCTCAGGTATCATCTCTTGGGGGTTCAAGTTATTATGTTACTTTTATTGATGATGTAACAAGGAAAGTTTGGGTTTATTGTATTAGAAACAAATTTGATGTATTTGATACTTTTGTTAAATGGAAAGCCTTGGTAGAGAATGAAATAGGCCTTAAGTTAAAATGTCTCAGGTCAGATAATGGAGGGGAGTATTACAGTAATGAATTTGATTATTATTGTTCTAAGAATGGAATCTCGCAGGCAAAAGATGGTTCCAGAACCCCAGCAGAATGGGGTGTCAGAAAGGATGAACAGAACAATAATAATGGAACGTGCTAGGAGCATGAGGATACATGCAGGACTACCTCTTTATTTTTGGGCAGAAGCGGTGAGCACAGCTGTGTACTTGATAAACAGAGGACCCTCAAGTGCCTTGGATGGAGGCATACCTGAGGAGGCTTGGTACGGTAAGAAATCGATTACTCATTTCTTAGAGTCTTTGGATGTGAGGTGTTTGTTCATATTGACAAGGATGATATGACCAAGCTAGAGGCTAAATCAGAAAAATGCACTTTTATTGGTTATGGTGGTGATGACTTTGGATTTAAATGTTGGAGTATTAAAGACAAGAAAATCATTCGGTCTAGGGATGTGGTCTTTAATGAGAAAGTCATGTATAAGCAACAGTTGCAGGAAAACAGGGAAGAATCCAAGAAAGAATATGCAGTGGTAGAGGATCTTCCTGGATGGGAAAGTGACCCATGAATCAGTTCAGGAACCTACTCAACAGGAACCCCAAACTCCTACAATGAGGAGGTCTTCTAGGGTAAGAAAAGAACTTGAACATTTTTCTCCTTCTCTTTATTATTTATTACTCACTGATAGTGGAGAGCCAGAGAGCTTTGATGAAGCAATGCAGGTAGATGCCAGTAAGAAGTGGGAGCAAGCCATGGATGAGGAGCATAAGTCTCTCATGGAGAACCAGACTTGGGATTTGGTGAAGCTACCGGAAGGCAAAAGAGCATTGCAGAACAAGTGGGTGTACAAGAGTTAAAGATGAAGGAGGAAAGAAAAGATATAAGGCCCGGTTGGTGGTCAAGGGGTTTGCACAGAAACAAGGTATAGATTTTGATGAGATCTTTTCTCCTGTAGTAAAAATGACTTCTATTAGAACTGTTCTTGGAATAGTGGCAGCAGAAGACTTGCACTTAGAACAATTAGATGTAAAGACTGCATTTCTCCATGGTGATTTGAGGAGGAGCTATATATGCAGCATCCAGAAGGATATGAAGTCAAAGGTAAAGAGGAGATGGTGTGCAAACTGAAGAAGAGTTTGTATGGCCTAAACAAGCTCCACGTCAATGGTATAAGAAGTTTGATAGCTTCATGATGGAGCAAGGTTATATCAGATGTCATTCGACCATTATTGCGTGTATACAAAGAAATTTGAGGATGGAAGTTATATTATCCTTTATTTGTAGGTTGATGACATGTTGGTTACAGTAAAAAAACATGCAGGAAATAAAAGTACTCAAGAAACAACTAAGTGAATCCTTTGATATGAAGGATTTGGGGGTAGCCAGAAAAATCCTTGGTATGAGGATAACTTGGGATAGGAAGGAACGGAAGCTAACTTTATCTCAGGAAGAGTACATTAAGAAGGTATTGGATAGGTTTAACATGCAAGATGCTAAACTAGTTGGGACTCCTTTGGCAGGCCATTTTAAGTTATCAAAGGAGCAGTGTCCCAAGACAGAGCAGAAAGAAACCATATGTCCAAGGTACCTTACTCATCAGCGGTTGGTAGTTTGATGTATGTTATGGTATGCACTAGGCCTGATATTGCCCATGCAGTAGGAGTTGTGAGTAGATTTATGAGTGATCCAGGTAAAGAGCATTGGCAAGCAATAAAGTGGATCCTTCGGTATTTGAGAGGGACCATGGGGACAGTTTTATGCTACAGTGGATCAGACACCACTTTACGTGGTTATGTAGATTCAAACATGGCTAGAGATGTAGATAGCAGGAGGAGCACAACAGGTTATATTTACACTATAGGTGGGACAACATTAGCTAGATTTCACGACTACATAAGTTGGTGGCTTTATCAACCACGGAGGCTGAGTATGTTGTTGCCACAGAGGCAAGCAAAGAGATGATTTGGTTACAACAATTTCTTGAGGAGTTAGGGCATAAGCAAAAGGAATGTAAGTTGCATAGTGATAGTCAGAGTGCTATACACCTAGCTAAGAACTCTACTTTCCACTCTAGGATGAAGCATATACAGTTGAGATATCACTTCATCAGGACAGCTTTGGAGGAAGATAAGTTGAAGTTGGAGAAGATTCATACTAGTCAGAATCCTGCAAACATGATGACCAAGGTGGTCACAAGGGATAAACTAAAGCTATGTTCAGCTTTGGTTGGCCTTCACGGATGACAATGAAGGGTTGAGAAGCTTGCTCAGTGAAAATCAGTCTCCAAGTGGGAGATTGTTATGTTTGTGGAGCCTATTTTCATGTTAGAGTGTGGTACACCTTCTATGTGTTACACTCGGGTATTTTTACGGCGGTCCCGCTCGCCGGTGAGCGGGTCAGGGGGATTCAGGGGGTGAAGCCCCCGATGGATGGGGGCTCGGGGTGAAGCCCCAAAGCAAATTTTCATGGGTGGTTTATTAACCCATGGGTAATGGGTAAATCATTATGACCTTTTTTTTTGGGCCCATGGTTTTTCGATACCCATTGTTTTGATACCCACGGTTTTTTTTTTTTGATACCCACGGTTTTTTGCCCATGGTTTTGATACCCATGGTTTTGTATCAAACTACTTAAGCAATTGTCTATTTATATGGTCTTATGCATATGATAGATAGACAAGCAAATGTATTGCAGATGATGTTTTTGAATTCGGGTGTGAATTTCAGAGAGTTTGTTGAGCATAGCTCCAAACAGATCTGGTATTGTATTGAGAGAGTGGAGACTTGTAATAAAATTTGAGCAAGTGATTCTTGGTGGACGTAGCCCAAATTGGGTGAACCATGTTAAATCTTGTCTCTCTATGTTGTGTTATTTATTCCGTATTTTTATTTGAGATCCGTAATATTTTCTGCATATTAGTTTCTACTTTGCGATTCTCGTAAGGGATTATTCCACATATTTTATCTCTTATTTCCTAACAACACACACACACACACGAGATTTTTTTAGGTCAATTGTGGATTGCAGGTGGAAAATAGATAAAGGAGATGAGGAATTATCACATGTAGATGCGGACCAAAGCAAAGTCTTATTTGAGATAGCTTCATTGGCGGCATCATAGAAAATGTTGAGGCGTGGCGAGGTCATTAGTGAATATGGGTTTCCTAAATTCAAGGAGGAATTATATGTTCCCTCAAATTTGTTTCCATGGAAGTTACTTGTGGAATGTTGGCATATAAATCCTTATATATATATTTGTCGGCAATTTGGAATGATCAAAGAATGGTAGGTTGTTGGTCGATGTAAGTTGACACTATTTAAGATTTATCGTTAGTTTAGTTCTACGCTCTAGGTAACGTCTCTTCTCGAATTTATGTGAACTTTATTTTTGCATAGTTCTCTCTTCGTATATTTTTTTTCAGGATTTGACATGATTTAAACAAAAAATGACAACCATGGAGTACCACACATGTATCTAGAAAAAATGTGTGCATTGTGTAATGAACGATGCATTGTTTTTCGACACACTAAAAAAACTTTATAAGGGTTTTTGCAATCAATTCAATGCATGTGGAGATCCAATGGGAACTACAAAATCATAAGAGGTGTCATTTTTGAGGATTAAAAACCACATTGTTTGTTTTAAGGAAAATAATATTAGTTATATGAAAAGATAAAATACGTTCAAAATAGTATATATCGATGCAAATATTGACATAATATAATTTCAAGTAATTATCATTTATTTTCTTAAAAGATCTTTCAATCCACATAGTAGTAGGAGGCAATGGAGTATGTCGAATCAATAAACTATATACATTTGAAATGCATGTGGAGTTCTAATGGGAACTAATCATAAGAAGAATGGAATTTAGTAACAATTTGAGGATAAAAAACTTTTATGTGTTGCCTAAGGAAAATATTTTTATTTTATGGAAAGATCAATACGTTCTTTCAATAGTATACAAGGATGAAAATACGTAAGCATAATAAAAGTGTAAGTAAAATGCATTTATTTTCTTAAAATTACTTACAATCCACATAGTAGTAGGTGTTGAAATAGAATGTCAGTTTAAAAGGATCTACAAAAATTTTCTTTTGAAGCAGGGGAAAAACAAAGCAAAAACATATATATGAAATAAAAACATATCAAATGATAGTTCAAAACATAGAATGGGATGGGTGAGGGTGTAAAGTTTGAAGGGACAACATTAGAATTATTTGTGTAAAGAAGGTTATGGAGGAGTTACATCCCGTTGTCCACTTTCTTAGGTAATCAGGATGACACATTTCAATCATTGTTTCAAATGAAAGTATGTCTCTTTTTTAGGGAAAGTGTGAAGCGACCACTTGGGAAACACGGATGGCATTGCTTGTAATTTCATTGGTTGTGTCTTCATCTATAGAAAATAGGTGGAGATCGCTCATTTTCTGAAAACCCATGATTGACTCAGATATGTCTCATCAAAAACCACATCAAGTTCTCTTGTGGGTCCTTTAGATCGACCCTAAGTGTATATCATAATCATAGTTTTGTATTTATCGTAAGATACATCCAAACAAAACCATGAATTTATTACCATTCTCTCTCACCTTTTCTACATTGTTTATCACCTTTTTGAAGGTATGCCTTGTAGAAAAATTTCCATGTTGATATTTTTTGATTTTACGCTATCGATAACCATGGCCCATTCATTTCTCTTTGTTTTCCCCATCTAGTATTCCTCAAGACTAAATCATTGAAAATGAGGTCAAGATTTTGGAGGGCAAAATGGCTGATAGAGGTTACTAGAAGGGAGTAGTCATCCAAATGAGTCAATAAACTTGAAGTGTATTTGTTTCTAAATTTAGGGTTGATCATAACATTTGGTTCTTGAAACATTGTTAATGAGCTTTAAATGGGATGATGATTAAAAAATTGAGTATTTGTTGTCGTCCTCAAAATTCCCCTCTTTTGAAGTCAAGTTTTGAAAATTTTGAGTCTGTACCTTGGAGTATTGGATCGCATCGAGCCTGGCATTGTTTGTAGTTTTCCCATTCATGGAGAACAATTTAAAAGTCGGGCATAATGGTGAAGTTTCTTCCCTTCTTTTTATTTTCTTCCCACAATCGAAATGACAGGCATATCTTCCCCGTTAATTTTTTCCCCATAATCCACGGGTAGTACATGAGCATCTCTAATTGGATGTGGCATGGCCATGTTTCAAGCAATAGTGAAAGCCTCCACGCATTCAAACAATGCAACTCCAGGGGCAGGTCCAAGGATATTCCTCAAATAAGCGCAGGCTTTCCGCATGTCCCAAGTACAAAATGAAGGTAAAACAAGCTAAAATCAGCTAAGTATGGAAGGTTCAATGGATGGTGCCACATGCCTCATTAGCGTACAACTTCAAGAGTCAAAGTCGGGGTGGTTCTCAAACTTGCACCAATCCTCCACATGTCCTAGGTCCAAAAAGAGAAAGATTCGATCGTTAAAATTGACTAAGTATGGGTAGGTTGGCGGAAGTCTCCACATGCCTTAACGACACAATTTCGAAGTGAAATCAAAGGGTCAATCTCCAAGTAGCGCCAACTCGCCACATGGTTAAATTCAATGGGGAGACAAAGTTGGCCATTGAAAAGTCCAAGACCGGCGAAGGAGACACATGTCATCTCGACGTAATTTCAAGAGGCATTTCCAAAATGGAAACTCAAATGAGCGCTAACCCTCCACGTGTCTAGGGGTCAACATAAGTCAAGCAAGAAATTGGCCCGAATTAGCTAAGTATAAAGGAACCGCGGAGCTCTCCACGTGTCATCTTGGCACAACTTCAAAGGAAAAAAATGCAAAAGGTGTCTGCAGGCCCGCTCCAATCAATTTCTTCCACGTGGGTGGCCCAAATTTAAAGTTGTAAAAGCAAATCGAAATGGCCCATGTTTTAACTAGCAAAATAATGTAATGGCCGTATATTTAAAAACTAGTTTTTCCACCATTAACATTTCTTTGCAAATCAAGAATTCGAAAGGGCATGGATGATTGGAATAAGTTGTAATTGTTTCTTGCTTTCGAGGAAGTTGTAACCATCTCTTATGAGCTATATCATGAGCTTTCAAAGCCATTGTATGGGTTGGAATTTTGATATTCTGAAACTGTAATTTCTAATTGGAAGAAATCAATACAAAGGTTTTCCCTTTTCCTCTTTTTTTCTTTCCTTCTTGCTTGATCGATTTGTGAATCATTTAATCCTTGCATGCTTAGAAACTTTGTGTTCTAGTTTATACAATCTCAAGAACTTTGAGTCTATGGATTGTGCCCATTATAAATGTGAATGGTTCTATTCTATATCTCATTTGCTCAATACATATAAGGGTTTTCTCTACCATCTCTTTTCCCTAAAGTATTGTCTTCTTCTTCGCCTCCCTCCTCTCTTCAAGTCTTTTATCCTCATGTATTGATAACTTTCCAAGCATAAAACACATTTCAAGATATCGGGAAACCACCATTGAATGAAATATTGTATATTTGTACATAGGTTTTTCCCTGCTTTCAATAAGGGAACCTCTCCCATTAAAGAGGAGGGACTTTCTTGTCCCCTGACTGTGGTTTCATTCCAAGTGCAAATCTGAAACCCAATAGTTTTTGGTGACTCACTGGGGATTTGTTCAACAAATTTCCTTTCTAAAAATAACAACTAATTTGATCATTTATTTGATCTAGAATGACTCTAAGATACACTCATGGTAGAAGGGCTCTTGGAATTGAAGATCCCCAATTTCAACTCTTGGATCAACAAGGTTTTCAACTTCCTCCAATAAGAAGAAATAGAAGAGCTCATTCCACAAGCACACCTCATGTTGAAGACAAGCTTCTAGTAGTAGCATTCCTCAAGCACAACTTAGCCCTAATCTTTGTGCCCTAATTCTTGTTGGTGTCTCAGTTCCACTTCAAGAAATATTTCCAAGGATGGCAACACCTCAGCCTTAGGGACAAAGAGTTGGGCCTCTAGCTCTTCCTCAACCATTGCATGAGTTACCTAGGGGTAACATGAAGAATTTTCCCAAATTTAGAGGTGATGGAAAAGTACACCTGATGAACACATTGCAGCCTTCATTGTTGCATGTGGGGTCCTTGGAGTTGAACATGAGGATGTCTCTGTGAGGTTATTTGTGGAAACCTTGCAAGACAATGTTACAAATTGGTTTTACCATCTTCCTGTTGGGACCATCATTGATTGACTACTATGAGGATTGAATTTGAGCAGTGTTTCAAACCTGTTGAAGATGTGCATGCTTTGTTAGCTCATATTTCTCAAATCAAGAAGGAGCCACATGAGCCTATGAGATAATTTGTGGCTAAGTTCAACAAGTTGGTTAACAAGATTCCACTAGATACTAGACCTATTGATCATATTCAAAAGTGTTTCTTCTTGAATGCTCAATTTCGGAAGTAAGTTATGCCCTGAGGAGAGAAAATCTTGCAACTTTGGATGTTGATCAGAGATTGGTTGTCAGTGTGGAAGATGACTTGATCATGTCTAGCAAGCTGAAAAGGGAGTTTTTCAAATCCAAAGCATCTTCTTCTTCCCTTCTCCTGGAGGTAATGTAGATCAGTTGGTGTAAAATTTGGCTAATGACCTCATTGCCATCAAAAACAATTGGCTCAGCATGCTCCATATCAAGATGTTCCAAGGAATAACTTTTAGCCTAGAACCACTTTCCCTCTTCTCAAACCAGGTTGGCTATTGAAGGTCCACCCCTCAAGGTGCCTGTTAATGCTACTTGTGAAGTTCTTGAGCCTAATGATGAGGAAGAAAATGGGCTCTATGATGAACAAGAAGAGGAAGTTGATGAAGAACTAGAGGAGCCTGGTGGTTCTCGAGTTCATTTCCTCACCACTAAGGGTGTGGATGATGAAGATGACTATGATGATGTAGTGGCTGAGATGAACAGTGAGTCATATGTTGTTATGACCCGGGAGCAGACCAACAAAAAGGAAAAAGTGGTGCAACCTGCAAAAAGATCCAAGGAGTACCCCATCACCATCCCGGTGATTGCAAGAAGAGGAGCTCCTATTCCTACTACTTCCACCCGAAAGGTAAGATTTGCTAGTCCTTCTTCCTCTACTTCTACTTCTAAGAATTCTTGTCCAACAAATGATAAAGTTGATAGATCAAAATCTCCTCCTACTCCTAGTAGTGATTCCCCATCCACATCTAGATCTTTTGACATTATAGACCATCTTAAAAAGACCAAGATTCAGATTTATGAGGCAGAGTTCTATCAAACCCATCCTAAATCCTTTGCCAAAATGGTTAACTTTGTAAATTCTAAATCTAAAACCCCAACCCATTCTTCTAAAGGCCTTTTTCCCACTCCTTCTCCACCTCAACCTAGCCTTGTGGTTGTAGTCACTTCACCCAATGAGAAGATCAAACCCTTCTATGTGACTCTCCTCATAGTTGGCCACAAGCTTAGCAATTGTGTCATTGATTCTGGTGCATCTGATAATGTAATGCCTACAAAAGTGGCTCATGCTTTGGGTCTAACCCTAACCCACACTTATGGTTCTTTTTATTCCATGGAAAGTAGAGAAGTGCCTTTGGTTGGGAGAATCAAGGATGCACAAGTAGCTTTTTTGCTTTACCAGAAGAAGGTCTTGGCTACCATCTTGGTTGCTGATATCCCTCCTTCCTATGGCATGTTGCTAAGTAGGAACTTTTGCAAAGATGTTGGAGGTGAGATCCAAATGGATTGGTCACATGCCTTGATCCCTGTCAATGGGAAGATGAAGAAGTTGTTGCACTGAGAAACAAGCAAATTATATTATGCAAAAGACAGATGATCCTAAAGCACAAATATTGTATGAAGACATTGGGCATGGGAACTACATGATCATGTCACAAGAGGAGACAAGTCTACCAAAGGAAGTGTTGCTTGATCCTAATGGTGTGTGGACTTTGGAGTTTGATGGAAGTTGCTCTTCAACTGGTTCTAGAGTTGGTGTAGTGCTCATTTCTCTTGGGGGTAAGGTTCATCCTTTCTCTTTCAAATTTCAGTTTGAAAATACCAACAATATTGCCGAGTATGAGGCCCTTATTCTTGGGTTGAGCATGGCGAAGGAAATGGGAGTGAAGAACCTTCTTGCTCGTGGAGATGTTGAGCTAATTGTAAAACAAGTTAGAGACCTTTATCAGGTAAAGAACAAAAGGTTGAAACACTATAGGAATCTGGTTTGGGATTCCATTGAATTCCTTGATGCTTTTTCCATTGAAGTTGTGCCAAGGGAAAGGAACACTAGGGCTAACTCTCTAGCTGTTTCGGGGTCCTTGTTGATTCCTCATCCTAATTTTCCTCGGGAGAAATTCACCATTGAGCTGATCCATAGACCCAGTGTGCCTGACAATGCAAATAATTGGCAAGTTTTCAATGATGACCAACATTTTCTTTCTTTCTTAGAGTTCGAGACAACTTTGATCAATTGTACTTTGAAGGAAGTGACAATCTACCTAGAGAGTGTGTGTCATCAAATGAAGAGGGTGTCAAAGAAGATATGGATCAAGATGGATGCATCAAACTGAAAGGCAAAAAATTCCTAAAGGGTTGGTGAGTTTGGAGGATATTTTTGATAAACATGATAGATATATGAAGTCTAAAGTTTCCCAAGGAGCTCAAATCTACTGAAGATTGAGAAAGTGAATATTGGGAGTCTTGATGATCCCAAAATGGTCAACATTGGAAAATGTTGCACTCAGGAAGAGAAAAAGAAGGTGGTGAATCTATTGAAAGGTATGTTGATGTTCTAGCTTACTCTTATGATGATCTTAAGGCTTTTCATCCTAAAGAAATGTAACATTTCATTCCTCTTAAGCCTGGGATCAAACCCTTCAAACAAAAGAAAAGGAAATATAATCCAAAGATAGCTAATACAATTTTCCAAGAAATACAAAAGCTTTTGAAGGCGAGATCATCTTCCCCATCCACCATTCAATGTGGATTGCTAATATAGTGCATGTCAGGAAGAAGAATGGTGAGATCCGGATCTGTGTGGACTTCAAAATCTAAATCAGGGTTCTTTGAAGGAAAATTACCCTCTCCCCATGATGGACCAAGTATTGCAAGTTGTCACAGGCTCGGAGATGTTATCTATGTTAGATGGATTCTTAGGGTACAATCAAGAGAGGTGAATTTTGATGGCTCAACATAAGACTTCACTAAAGTGACACACTCTCCATAGGTCACCTTTGCAGCAAGTCGATGTCATTTGGTCTCATCAATGTTGGTCTACTTTCCGTGAGGGCCATGGACTTGGCTTTTGGTAGTTTGGACATCAAATGCATCTTTGGTATTTGGATCTTGACAGCAGTGTTTTCTAAAGCAATGAGTTCACACCAACATTGCCTTGAAACTAGATTTTTGGCACGATGTCAGAGATAATGGAATTTCTTTAAACCTATGAATTCTAAATTCTTGTGTCACAGTAAGAATGGAAAGATTGTTGTTGGGACACATTTTTTCAAAGGAAGGGATTAAGATTGAAAACCTAAAGAGAGTTTGAAGCCATCCAAAAAAATTTTCTTCCATCAAGTATGAAAAGTATCCATTCTTTCTTTGAGTTTTCAAGATAACTCATAAATGTAATTCATCTCATGATTTTGTAGAACTTACTATGAGCATTTCTCGCATGATGCAAGGGAAGAAAACTTTTGGTTGTGGTCTATTTGAAGGGCATAACATTTGAGACATAATGAAATCTTTGCTAAAGACTCCAATCTTGGCGTGCACGCCAAGATTAGAGTCTTTAATTATTTATTGTTTAATGTCTTCAAATGATTTCTTCCCTTGTTAGAGGACCAACCAAAAATGTTCTTCCTTGATCATGAGCTCCCAATGCTCATAAGTTATGTCTTGAAAACTCATGAGCTGAATCTCCATGATGGAAAATATGATCTTACCAAAGAAGAATGGATACCTTTAGGTTTTGATGGAAATTCTCATTTTTGGTGTTGGCTGAACTCTCTGATCAATCTTGATCCATTCTTACCTTTTGGAAAAAAGGTGTCCCAACATCTTTCCTTTCTTGACATCAAAACATAGAATTCTTTGGGGTAGGGTTTAAATAAACTCATTGCTCTCTACACTTCTACAATATTGTTTCAAGATGTTTGAAGTGATCCCTTTTTTCTTCTCTCACTCATTAGAAAACATTGTCAAGTCATCAAATACACAACAATGCATTTCCCTTTGGAATTGCCAAAATCTCAAGTCCATGGCCCTCTTTAAAGTAGTACCAGAGCCATTAGACCAAATGGCATCCTATTGTATACAAAGGTGCCCCAAGGAGTAGTAAAGCTTTGCTGAAATGTTGATCATAGATGGAAGTATTCACCTCTACTTGATTGTACCCCTTTCCTCGATCATAGCCGGAATTGAGAAGAGAGCCATCAAAAGAAGTCTGTTATGCTGGGAGAATGCTTTGTTCAAATGAGGCATAGATGGAAGGTTTTTAAGTGTGTAGACAAGGAGCACCTTGCATAGCTAACCATTCCAAATTCGCTTCTCGGAGAAGTGAAAATCATTGAGTGCACTTCCATCTCCGCTCTAATCCTCTCCATCGAAAGTGCAAAAAAGAAGTTGTTATCTACTTTTCATGACCAGGCGTCTTTGGTACTTGTGGAGGTCATTTCTCCTCTACTATAACAGCTCATAGCCTTCATGTTGGTTATTATTGGCCCACTCTCTTCGAGATGCATCAAAATGGGTTGGTAAATGTGAAGCATGCCAAATGTTTATTGGTAGACCTAAGTTCGCTGTTTACCACTAAATCCGGTAGTGATTGATGAGCCCTTTCAACGGTGGGGATTGGATTTCATTGGAACTCTTAACCCATCTTCTAGTGCTAGACATACCCATGTGTTGACTACCACAGATTACTTCACCAAGTGGGTGAAGCCATCCCAAACAAGAGCACTACTTTTGAAGTAGTTTACAACTTCATTAAGGAGAACATATTGATCAGGTTTGGGACCCCAAACAAAATTGTGAATGACAATGCTTCTAAAAATTTTCTTCTAATGAGATGATGGAATTTTGTTATGGGTATGGGATATCACTTGCTCATTCTTCATATTACTACCCCCAAGGGAATGAATAGGTATAATTAACAAACAAGAACTTGGTGAACATAATTAGAAAGCTTGTAAATGATTCTTAGAGGAATTGGCATAAGAATCTATATGATGCACTTTGGGATGATAGAATTACACCCAAGAGAGCAATTGGAATGTCTCCTTTCCAAGTGGTGTATGGTGTGGAAGCTCAACTACCAGTCACGGTGGAATTGCCAATGTTGCATCCTTTCCGCATGAAAACCATTAAAGATTCAAGTTTCAAGCTCTTTGGACAAGAGAATTTTGTACCTTTAGAAGCTTGATGAGGACAAATTTGCAAGTGGTTGATAGGATAGCAAATAATTGCGAGATCCATTGAAAGTGAAGGCTTTGTTTGAAAAGAAATCCAAACCTAGATTTTTCCAAGTGGGAGACATTGTGTTGCTTTAGGACAAAAGACATGAGCCACGAGGAAGCCATCGTAAGTTTTATTCTCTTTGGCTTGGTCCTTTTAGAATTAGACATTTTTCTGGAGAGAACTCTTTTTATCTGGATTACATGGATGGTTCTCCTCTCCCACTTCCTTATAGTGGGTAGTATCTGAAGTTTTTCAAGTCCTAGGTGACTAGATGGTCCTTCTGTATATTCTGTACAATGTTTTGGTTTTGGGTCATTCCTTTTGTTTCATTTATGTTCTTCCCTTTTGGTTTGTTTTGTTTCTTTTCCCATCTTCTGTGTGTTGCCTTGTATTGGTTTTACTTTTGACTCCTTTGCCTAATGGATAAGACACTTAGTCCTCTTTCCCGAGTTATCTGCTGCTCTTCTTGATCTTGCCTTGTGTCTTTGTTCCAAGCCATGTCATCCCTAAAAAGAGCTATTTGTTTTCATCCTCAAAATTCCCCTCTTTTGAAGTCAAGTTTCAAAATTTTGAGTCTATACCTTGGATTATTGGATCGTGTCGAGCTAGCATTGTTTAGCTTTTCCCATTCGTGGATAACAATTTAAAAGTCGGGCGTAATGGTGAATTTTCTTCCCTTCTTTTTATTTTCTTCCCGCAATCAGGAATGACAGGCGTATCTTCCCCGTTAATTTTTTCCCTAGAATCCACGGGTAGTACGTGGGCATCTCTAATTAGATGCGGCATGGCCATGTTTCAAGCGATAGTGGAAGACTCCATGCATTCAAATGACACAACTCCAGGGGCAGGGTCCAAGAGACAGTCCTCAAATAAGCGCAGGCTTTCCGCGTGTCCCAGGTACAAAATGAAGGCAAAGCAATCTAAAATTGACTAAGTATGGAAGGCTCGGCGGCCATGGCACTCAACTTTAAGATTCAAAGAAGGGGGCGGTTCTCAAATTTATGCTAGTCCTCCACATGTCCTAGGTCTAAAAAGAGAAAGAGTCAATCGTTAAAATTGACTAAGTATGGGCGGGTTGGTGGAAGTCTCCATGTGCCTTAACAACGCAATTTCGAAAGTGAAATCAAAGGGTCAGTCTCCAAGTAATGACAGCTCACCACGTGGTTGAAGTCAATGGGGAGACAGAGTTGGCCATTGAAAATTCCAAGACCGGCGGAAGGAGACACACGTTAGCTCGACGTAATTTCCAGAGGCGTTTCCAAAATGAAAACTCAAATGAGTGTTTCCAGAGGTAATTTTATAAACGTGAATGGTTCTATTCTATATCTCATTTTCTCAATACATATAAGGGTTTTCTCTGCCATCTCTTTTCCTTGAAAGTATTGTCTTATTTTGCCTCCCTCCTCTCTTCAAGTCTTCTATCCTCATGTATTGATAACTTTCCAGGCATAAAACACATTTCAAGATATCAGAAACCACCATTGAATGAAAGATTGTATATTTGTACATAGGTTTTGCCCCTACTTTCAATAAGGGAACCTCTCCCATTAAAGAGGAGGGACTTACTTGTCCCCTGACTGTGGTTTCATTCCAAGTGTAAATCTGAAACCCAACAAGATGCAAGCAGCTTTCAAGGCAAGGACCGGAAGAGGCAGTATAGAAAGAATGTCTTCAAGTTTTTTGTTTATCTCATCTAAGTGTTGTCCCCACAATGTGACACTTACACTGAATCCCGACATGTCCTTTAATTGTAGTGTTCTTCTCTTTGTTTTAGACTTGTCATGTCGATGAATTTTTGAGCATGGTGACATCGTAAGAATAATGCCAATCAAATCAACTATAGAACCTTCAATGCTTGCAGGTATGTCCTTGATTTTGGTGAAGTGAAAGTGATGGGAAGGTATTGTATCCTCATTTGCTATGAGTAGAGATATGGTTGAGGAAGGTCACAGGAAAATATCCAAAGCATTGTTTAAATGGTTGTAACATAGTTTTCCATCAGCAATCCTCGCAATCCTCCCATTGGAAATTGTATATAGCTTCTCATTTTCAATCTGCTCAAAGAATGCTTCCGTGACCTCTTAAAACAGGGAGATGTGGATTTCCCCTCCTTCCTAATCCACAAAATCAAACCCAAACACGAACCATCTCCCCTTGCATTGTGATATTCGCGAAGGGTTGTTTTTGCTAGGGCACAACCCTCTACAGACCACATGCGCATAGATGTATTCAATCCACTTATTTTAGTTGGTGTTCTCGCAAAATATTTGTTAACTTGATTGGCACTTGCATCTGTTTGAGGCAACTGAATTGTCTTAGAGAGAATTTGTTGGTAGTTGAGTTGGAGCACCAATTATCAAATGTTTTTCGACAAGAACATCCATTTCAATGATAAGAATAGTCTTGTAGTGGAAAAGAAAATCATGATAGAATTAGAATTGAGCAACGAATGAAAAAAACAAACATAAAGAAATTATAATTAATATAGGGATTTTATATACATTGGTAATCGAGCAAGAGATGAAGCTTACAATTCACTTTTGATTATTCTAACGCAGGATTTACATAAGCACACAAAGAAGCCTTCTTGTATTGATTTGTCAGTTACATGGCTTGCAAATTTGGAGGGTAGAAGTGTTGTCTGAAAATGTTTCCCATCTGAAAGGTCAACACAATGTTGGGAAGCCGTGTTGAGAATGGACCTTAAGGAGGACAAGTGCAGTATCTGAAATGTGGGGTCAATAATGGAACCGCCCTCAATCAACTGAAAAATGCCTTCGTGTGTCAAATTTATTTCCATGGCAACTAAAAGATGCTCGAGATAGTTGGAGTTTTGTAAATGTATGGTGGAAAATGTAAACTTGTAGTGCAGTCAAATATGAAATGAAGGATGTGTTCTAGAAAGCATGTGTTTGTAAGCAATGAGAACCTTTAAAGTTTGATTCCTTTTTAATTTATATTTTCTAAAAGTGCAAACATGAGGTCTAACCCTTTAACAATTCAATATGCAAAAAAGTGATATAATGTACAAAGCTTTGCGTGAAAATATCTAAAAATTACATGATTCTTTATCAACATTTTAAAACTATATGTATTTGTGTGCAGATATAATGAGGAATGCATTAAAAATGTGTTGTTTTTGGTTTACATAAAGAAGCGAGCAATTGTATAAAGGAAAGATATAATGACGAACCCATTAAAAATGTGTTTTTGTTGGTTTACATAAAGTAGCTTACAATTGTATAAAGGAAAAATTAAACACGTTTGTTGAAAAGTTAGATTTTGTGTTCCATATGTTCCGCCGCAATATATACATGCATTTATTTGAAATGAATTACAGATTATTATGTTAAGCAAATAGAATGGAAAACAATAAGAACAATATGTACACTTGAAGTGAGAAAATTATAGGTATTTGTATGGAGACACAATGATAAAGAAATTAGGAATGCATAGTTGTTGGATAACAAAAAATGAACATGTGTTTGATAAGTTTGATTCTCTATCGGATATATACTGCCACAATACATACATGGAATTATTTGGAACGAGTTATAGTTTCTTTCAAAAACACTTCTAGACAAACACTTATAAACTAACCATTACAAGCTATTTTTTAAAATCAAATTTCTTGTTTTGCTTGTGCAATTTTCTTTGCACGTTTCTTATATTTTTGTCCAGTTGCAGATGCCTCGATTGGAATTCCCATTCTCCTCAATTTGTGGGGTGGTTCATATTTCAGTGCATCTTCGTTAGAATCATAAATCAAGCAGAAGCCTCGTGAATGATCTCCAATCGTTTAGATTTTGGAGAGAAAAATTGGGGATGTTGGCATCAGGTGGAGGCGATCTCTAATCATTTCGGCTATCACTATTTTAGGTGGTTTCCTACAATGCAAAACATTAACAACACATTGAAGACGTTTAAACTCTTCTTCCCTCTGCAAGCGAGGCGTAGTTAATGTCAGCCCCGTTGTAGGGAGGGGAATTGTGTTTCTAGTCTGCATCATATTAAACTGGAGAGGGAAAAGAAGTATGTTAGTTCTAGAAGATGTTTTTAGGTATGACGGGTAGCTTAAAAATCCTTTTCAATGATCAGTCTAACGTCCAACTTGGGATGCTTCAAAATGGCCTCATTGGGAACAAGCCCCTCAGCACATAACGAATCATGTCATTGACAAAGGCACATGCCCCACATGTCACTTCGGAAAAAGGATTGGAGTCTAAATATAAATGTAACAATCAAAAGAAAATAACATGAAAGCACTCTACAATAATTTTTTAATCCATAACATGCAATAAACAAAACAAATGAATAAATACTTCAATCAATATTGAAACCCACTTGAAGTTCATTTAGAGACGACACTCTCTTCTTTACTGTGGGAGAATGAGAATCACAAATACCCTACAAAAAAGTGAAAAAATAATTTAATAAAATATCTAATATATATATATATATATACTTAATTCAATTATTCACATAAAAACAACCCTATTTTCGACGAGATTATAAATTGATCAATGAATAGCTGAGCACCAATTTTCAAAGGTACAAATTAATATAGAGGTAATTTTACAATATTTTAAATGAATTATATATGTAGTGTAGTTCAAAACACTTCTAGAACATAAACAAGGGCAAATTTAATACACTGAAGATGAACTCCATGAAGTTTTTGGAACAAGGACAACAAAGAGGTGGTGGGGATGGGGGAAGATGAAAAAGTGACCAAGTAATAAGATTTAGACAAATTTGTGTACACTTGATATCTATTTGTATCTGAGCTTGATAGGTGAAGGTCCTTAATAATGTCATGTTTCTACTAAGCTACCTTGATTTAACACTAGTCCATAGTTGTTGTTACTTTAAAGTTGTACATAATTGTAGTTGTTTCTTCTTCCAGTATATAACACCATGCTCGGACACTGTTGATTCATCATCGTTGGGATGTCAAAAGACTGATTGATGTATTTCTTGATAAGGGCATCTAGGCCCTTCTTTCACAAGCAGGCGTTATGGATTCACCGAAGCCTGCAACAAACCCATCTTTTCCTCACAATGCACTTGTCATGTGCAATGTTTGTATAGAGGAGAAAAGAGAGGAGAAATTTACCAGAATGGAGTGCGCCCATTATTTTTGCAATGATTGTTGGATGGAACACTTTATTATCATGATAAATGAAGGGAAGAGCAGGCGCGAGAGATGCATGGCATTTAAGTGTAGTGCCATATGCGACGAAGATATTGTTAGAAATCTTGTGAGTGAGAAAGATCCTCGACAATATGAGTATTTTGAGCGGTTTTTGTTTGAATCCTATAATGAAGGCATGACGTGGTGAAATGGTGTTTGAGCGTTCCTCACTTTGGAAACACCATACATGTTTAAGGAGATGCAGTGTATGAAGTGGAATGTTTTTGCATAGAACAATTTTGTTTTAATTGTTTGAGTAAAACCCATTCTCCATGCTCGTGTTACATATGGGGGTTGTGGGATAACAAGTGTAGGAATGAGTTTGAAACGGTTAACTGGATCACAGCCCACACAAAGCTTTGCCCAAAGTGTTGCAAACTAGTTGAAAAGAGTGGCGGATGCAATTTGGTGGAATGTTTATGTGGTCATATGTTACTGTTTTGATATATGGTTGTGATACTTTGATCTCAAACATGCCCGGATGCCATTGATGGGCACAACTATGGTGGATACACACCAGAAAAGGAAATAGAATCAGAAGTGGCAAAAAACAATTTGAAAAGATTTATACATTATCATTCATGTTGGAAATCACATATGGATTCTTTCAAACTCGAAGCACACCGATGGATTCAATCAGAGAACAATTTCTAGTTTGCAAAGTAAGAATTTGGTTTTTAATGATTACGGTTGGCTAACGAACACAATGGAAAGGCTATTTAGAGCAAGGCGCACCCTTTCCTTTTCTTATCCTCTTGCATATTAAGAAAAAGGTCATTTAAGGTCCATCATCAAATCTTACAACTTAATGTATTTGTGTTTGAAGCGTGAGGAGATATGATAAAAATGGCTCAAAAGCTAAACAAGCACAACACAAAACAGAACCTCATTGACCAAGAACCAAAGCTATAGAACTGGTCATAAGAGGAGGCTAAGAAATATAGTTCTACTGCTACATACAAGTATAAATAGAATTTAAATGCATACCTGCAGAATTCAATTTAATGCAGGGGATTGACTGGAACTTGGAGAGCCTGAAGAATGAAATTATAGTGTTAGTGACCAGTATTTAAAGGTTAATGCATGCAAAAGCTATAAAATAAAATTTAAAAATAGTAAAGCCAAAGCAACATGCAAAATTAGAAAAGCAAAATTGTTAAAAATAGCAAAAGCAAAATTGTTAAAAATAACAAAAGCAAAATTGTTAAAAATAGCAAAACCGTCATTTAAGCCGTCAAATTTGACACAGTCCCATGAATGTCTGCAAAGCCTTTTCCCATAGGGGTAATGCCTTCGGCATAATAATCATCAAAAACTCATGCGTAATTCATATATGATACATAGTTTTAAATATAATGTTGATTCCCTAATACATAAACCACCGATGTAATATACATCGAGCCACAACCTCTAGGTAAAGGCATTCTATTAATAATATATATAATCTCATTCAAAAAATACCTATCAAAATTTTTAATAAATGTTTGTCAATTTGTTAGCTTTTCCACCACATAACGGTCAACATACTATTGCAATTTCAACTAGAGAGACAAATCAAGTTTTATTGACATATGTGGTAATTGATCTAGTTCTGTTTTTTAAATATAAGATGATAAGCATCAATGGACAAAATAAAATACTCAAATGGATGGCTTATATATTGAGGATCATTCCTTCATACATATAGATTTTACCATTTAAATTCAATACTTTCTTCATATAGATTTTGATGAACAAGAATATATTGATGATAAATTGAGACCCATCAACCAATCCATAGAATTATATTCCTTGTATTATTTAATAACAAAATTGTAGAGTGTTGGCGAAATAATTTGTCACAAGGAAAAATTAGTTGATTTTCACCAACACTCGGGACTATGTCCCTCCTGCTTGTGAAAGGGGAGGCTCCCTTTATTGAATGCAGATAAAACAAATATTGTGGGTGGCCAATACGTCGGGGATCACACAGGGACACTCCATTGAACCTATGGCAAATGCTTGCACATAATGTAAGGGAATAATTTGCTAGAGAGGTGAGATAGTGGGAGTGAGAATTTTGGGAGAAAGGGTTAATCTTGTAAATAGGCACTAGCAGATTTTTACAATTTTTAACCAGAATTTATACACACAATTAGAAAAAAACAACTTTGTTAACAATGGCAAGACAAAATGAATCATGAACACAAAATTTCAATAATCCATTCATCAAAGGCTCTAACACCTTTCTTGGTTATACAAGATTGTCACTTTCACAAAGTTGAAGAGAAATAGAGAAAACATATAGAAAAGAGAATGGAAGAATGTCATCTTTTTATTGCTTTTTAGTAGTGCACTAGTTATCTACTCAAAGACTCACAAATTGACAACCCTTTGAAATGAGGGAGTCATACAATATATATTTTTCAAAATGACTCTTTGCCTACCCCCCACATGAATTTTCACTAACCTTTACAACTTGTGACCTTTCATATCCCTAGGAAAGAAAGTGAGTCCATTTTTATTAATTGGAGGAAACTCATTACAATGTTTAACTATAGGTCACATTTAAATGAATAAGACAAAAGTGAAAATTAAACCCCCTTAATGAAGAAATAAAACATGAGAGAAGAGAAGAAGGGGGTGGGAAAGAGAGAAGAGAGGAGATAGCTACTTTGAAGAAGATGGTGCATTTGCCGATGAAGATCCACTTGTTGATAGAACTTTGGGAGAGTGCTCCTAAAAGATCTCAATTCCCTTGAACTCCTTGCTTTAAACAAGTTGTTGCGCACGCGGCAACCTTATCTCTGTTTGAGGAATGTGCACAAATCTTAGAGCCTTAAGCCAATTCTCAAAGGTGTTGTTGATACTTTTGCATTTTGTGAACCAGGTTTGATGCTCCTTTGTAGTGTTGGAGATAACACATCTGATCTTTGCAAGAGATTCCAAGGTGTCTTCATTGAAGGAGAATGGGTCTCCTACCTCTTTCTTAACCAATTCTTCAAATGGCTTCACGAGATCATTCACTGAAGTGTTCTCATTTACCGTAGGTACTCCAAGCTTCTACACTTCCATGTTGATGTCTTCCTACATTTTTGAAGTGAGCTCATCACATGAATCCAACTCATCAAGAGCTTGATTCAACATCTCATATCGAGCAACCAGAGTTCGGGACCAAATTGGAGACATGTTTTCAGATGTAGAGTTGAACACATTTTTGTCTACCAATACGAAGAATTAATTTTACCCATCTCATTCACCAGTGGAAATACCTGATCCTAATTATCTTTCTCCTTTTCAATCTCATCCCTTGTCATCTTCACTTTTGCGGTGGTGGAAAGCATGAATTCAAACAGTGACATAATTTCTAGAAGCAAGGTCCTACCTTTCTCAAGGATTTTGTTCACCCACCTAGTCATTAGCCCTGCCTTGCATTGTGAAGCCTTGTGTCCTCCTGATTGATTTTAGATCAAAGCTATTGCTTTGAGTGACTTCTTCAATCGCGAGGGATGGTTCGACATTAGGTCTATGAAGGATTGAATATATGAGGTGAGAGTTCTCACGTGTTCTTCCAGTTGTTCAATCTTCTCCTTATACTCTTCATTTCTTACAAGAAGGTGAGTGGAAGATTATTTGAATAGATGAGTGTCTCCTTCGTGTGTTGTTGTCCCTAGAGGAATTGTGGTCATTTCATAGTCAAATGGAGTCATCTCACCAATAGGATTTACCACCTTAGAGTGAGCTACTTCCACATACTAATTTCTTGAAGCACCGATGAAGAAGCGAAGTAGTTTGATCTTTCTTACATCGATTTGTTTTCGCCATCATTAAAATGGCTTGCAAATTTGGCACCACCGCTATTGATCATGCAAGTCTCTCCTCTAATCATTTCTTATACCCAAGGGAAGATTTCAGTTGTCTCGGGTTGGGCATTAGGTATGATTTTTGTTTCAGACTTAGTGCAAGAGGGTACATCCTACATTTCTTGAGTTGGCACAGCTACAGAGGAGATGTTTGGAGAGTGATGACGAATCGATAGATGAGAGGGATCAATTTCTCCTTGCGCTAGATCTTCTACATGATCTTGAATGGCTCTTGCTTTCTTGTGCAGCCTCCTATAGTCGGGAACCTCAGTTTCCATTGATTTTCTTTTCACAGGATCTCTTGAGTGAGCAGAGATCGCAGTCCTCTCAATTGCCTTCAATGTTGAGATATGAGATGCATGTCTCCTGAGAGTTTAAATACCTCCTGATTCAATAAGCGGAGCCCTCTTTTTCTTGAACCATTCCTTGGATCTTTGGATTACCAATTCAGTTCTTTCATTGATGTCTCCTGACTCAATAATGCTCCACGAAATCTACGTGGGAGGCGAGACCTTCACCACTTGGTATTCAAGATCATACAACTCAATTCCATCATCTTCTACTCCATCCTCGAACCAATCAAATATGAAATTTTTCATCCGCTAATGGTCATTCTCATGTGATCACGTTCCCTTACCTCAAAATCATCCAAGAAATTTACCCAATAATCCTCGATCTATGGAACATGGTGCTAATCGGGAAGATATAATGTCTCGAGGTTTCTTTGGATGTCAAAATATGCCTTGTGTATATGAATAGAGATTCAATGGGGCAAAGGAAGCTTCAAGATTCGAGGCATCATTGACATTCTTGCAAGACAAGATTCCGAGAGAGATAAGAAATGACACACCTTTCTTCTTGTGGTTTTTGATTTTGTCATTGACATGGGCAAGTTTGCTTAGAAAGTTTTTAGTTTTAGTAAGTTGTTTTTAATTTTTTGTTTTTCCAGGAAAACTGTCTATTTTGCCTAGTTTTCCATTTTCATTGTTTCTCCGAGTTCTCTCGAATGGTGAGGTCTTGTAATTTTTGGAGGGTTACTATTTTTAGTAATTGGCTGCAACAAACACTTGGTATTTTTAGAATGAGAACTTACCAAAGGTGTCATTTGCAACGAAAATGCCCTCATCTTTGACTTGTCTCCGGGATCCCGTGCTCCAAATTTCACAGGTGATTCGCCCGCCATTAAACTCTGCAAATTGAAAAAGCAACTTCTAGGGCAAGGGTTTCAAGTTTTTTGTTAAAAACTAGGGAATAAGTAGGTTTGCAATAACAACCTTCTTGAAGGTGCCTGGTATGGAGATCTACTAAGAAAATTTCACTGGAATCCACCTTCAAGTTTGCAAGTTATGAATTTTTCTTCGTTTTCACATGCATGGCTGCCCTAGAAAAAATTTGGCAACATGCATGGTGTTTTTGTAGATATTTGGAGGTTTATGACATCAAAAATGGTAACAAGGGTCAAATTGTTTGAAGAAATGAAGTTAAAAATAGTTACTTTATGTTTTTGAGTTACACCGCGGTTGTTTTTGGTTCACGGATGAGGTAACAACATGTAATTGAAGTTAGGGTTTTCATGGCTCGAGTGTGGGGCGCATTTTTGTGTCCCCTTTTTCACATTGGGAATGGAGACAAGGGGGAAAAGAAAAAATCCCTCAAGTAGATGAGGACAAGTGGCGTTGTGTGGTGAAAGGATGGAGAGATGACAAAAACAAGCATTAACACTCGGGAGCATTCATCAATCATATGAAGAACCTAAAGAGAGGCTAGGATGGGGCACATTTTTATATCTCCTGTCTCCTTGGGGATGGGGACAAGAGGGACAAGAAAATGTGCCCTCCCCAGATGATGCCAAGTATCATTGCATTGTGTGATGAGAGGGAGATGAGATTGGCTTGATAAGCACTTCGTCGAGAGCCGAGTGGGTCATATGGAGGATCGAGATGGAAGGATCTGGGGTGGGGCACATTTTTGTGTCCCCTTGCGAATGGGGACAAGGGGGACAAGAAAATGCACCGTCACTAGAAGATGGCATGTGTCACCCCAAAAAAATGACTATGAAAAGTGTACTGCATAAGAGAGAGCTTGAACACACGAATCCCGAAGCTCTAGAATACCTTTTCACATGAAGCTTTATATGATTTTAACTCCCAAGACCATTTCAAGAACAATGGGATAGGTTTAAAACTTCAATTTTGCTTGCATCTTCAAAAATTGGCCCCTTTTTCTTTGGGACAGCAGGGTGTGTCTACCAAGATTGAGTTTCCTTGAGAAATAAACATGTTTTGTGAACAAAGTGATGTTTTTATCATCTAGAGAATTCCTCCATATTTCCAATGCCTATTTGATTACCTCCTAACTCCTTATGGAGCTCCTGGAATCATCCGGTGAAGTTCAGGTTCCAAATTTAGCTCTACACTCCTTACACTTAAAAACCACGTTGTTACACAATATGTTCATAAACCTCCAAATCTTCCCTAAATCTTCCTAAATCATTTCCAACACCTTAGCTCTCCAATACTACCTCCGAACGATTATGGGCTTTGAGATCCTTCCCGGAGGGTGTACACTTGCCTTGAAATGGCCGAATTAGTCTTTGTAGGCCTACTGAGAAACTAGCCTTTGGAATCACTTTGCCGAATGAAACGAATGTCCTTGATACCTTACTTCAAACACCTGCACAATCTTATTCAACACAATTGGAGGACCTACAAGGGCAAGATGGGCATGTTACAAGGGTCAAACTAACTTGGAGAGGGGTTTTCAAGCAATTTTTTACATTTGGGCTTAGTTGTCATGGTTCAAGTTTGAATTTTTGGGCGTGCCAAAATACATGACAACATAAAGTAAGACCAAGACCCATCAAACAATCCATAAAATACATCCCTTCTATTATTTGATGATATAATTGTAAAGTAAGACCGAGACTAATAATATCTACAACTTAGAGGGAATGGCCTCACTACAAATATAATCAAGAGTCAAATCTACTGCAACAAAAGTGGTATGGACTTTCACTTTATTTTCACTAACACACCACACAACATATATTTAAAAATGAAAATTAAGGCCTAGGCCCTCGTTTACATCGTCTTCTCGTGATCATTACCATCTAAAACTATCAACAACTTTAGTCAATTAGACAAAAGACGTTTTGGTTATGTCATTATTACAAGGAGTAGCCTTTAAGTTAACGATACACAAGAGGTCGCTTATTAGCCTCCAACCTCCATTGACCCCTTTTCATTGTTGTTAACCCAGCAAATTTATTCATGAAATTCAATTGTTTGTCATTTTAAATAACAAATAGCCTCCCACACACAACTCACGTGTTTGACTTAGGACATTAGGTTTGTCAATAATACGTCCTTTATAATAGAAAATTTTGACGATTTTCACTCTTAAGACAAATTGATTTATTACGCCGAAGACGTTTTTACAATGGGGTCGAACACTCCTACCTCTGACAGCTGATAAAACGTGAGCGGCTAAGATTGCATATACATTGTCGACATAATATATTTTAATTCGATCTAACAATTCATTTCCTATGTACCCGTCCACCAATATAATTAAAAAAACCACGCCACCAAAGCAACCCTGGCACCTCCGCAGTTTGACGTCACTGGCAGGCTTTTCTTTTGCCTCTGCTAACATCGATCACACAGCCAAATCCGTGATGACCACGTTGTGTATCTTTAGATTCTCGGCTGGGATTCGCATCGGCGGAACAATACCTTGTCCACCACCATCATGTTTGAATACACGAACCAAAAATGCGAGGAGCATTCATTGTAGAAATGTTTGCAATGCGGGGGTTCGGCATTCTTGCAGCGGGGATGCAATGTCGGTTACTGTGTCCGCCACATTCAAGAAATATAAAGCAGCGTTTAATGCTCATATATATTGCTACAATTTCATATGAATGAATACTTAAATATGACTTAGTTTTAAGGTCGAGGAAGTATATGAATTAGTTATAGTTTTCATACTTTAAAACATATGAATATGAATGTGTATATGAATTAGTTTTAAGCTAGAGGACGTATATGAATATATATATGTATTCATATACTTCCTCTAGCTTAAAACTAATTCATATACATGTTCATATATATGTTTTGAAGATAAATATGAATATATATATATATATATATATATATATATATATATATATATATATATATATATATATATATATATATGAATGAATATATATGAATCAATTTTTCCTTCAAAACAAATTCTATTCTAAAATTCGATGGGGTTCTACTTGAGTATTTTTTACTTCTTATAATTTAGTGAATAACAAAAAAATATATGTTCAAATAATGTTAAAATGTGGCATTTTTGCAGTTTTTGGAATTATATTTTTGTTCCCGTCTAGTCTTTTTCCATTTCTTTGCACAGAGTCCTATGTTCAGCCCTCAGAGAAAGCTATTTCTCGTGAAGTTCAGTATCGCACCTACAACCGTCTAAATATTGCATAAACCCCGGTTAATGCGATGGCGAATCCTATGAAGCCATGGAAGGCGGAGTATGCCAAGTGCTCAAGTTCGTCATCCAAGGCCTTCAAAAGACCATTGAGAAAGACATTTTCAGAATCGCTAGAATGGTGCAGCCTCAACATTTTCTTTACTTTCATAGAATTTTTGGAAATATTTTTAGTGTCCGTAAAGCTTTAGATAATGATGTGTGTGATTGAACCTCGTCCCTTTTTTTCAAAATGACATCTTACAACTATTTTTAAAAATATCTTAAGGGTTTGTAATGCATTAGCACTGTGATGCTCTGTATATCTTATGCTCTGTTACAACTGAAACTTAGCACTTTTGGAATTATATTTTTATCCTCGTTGTGGAGCTTGTCAACCGCAAGGGGAATTGTGCAGTAGAAGTGGTTAGAAAATAGGTCCAAATATTTCAAATTCTAGAGCTCTGATATAAAATTGAGGAGCGAGCTGCAACAAAGGAGTAGAAAAATAAATCGATTACTCGAGCCTCCTCCATGCATCACACCTTCTTCTTGGACGAGTGCCACAATAAATTGTGTTGACACCCATGTTCTTTAAAAAATAACCGTGCAACTAATTGATCATGGATTATATTGTTTCATGTTTCTGTAGGGCAGTCTTTTGGTGAAATTATACAGTAACATATATGGTGTGAGGAATGTTTTGTCATCATTGTTCACACATTGCTTGTTTTCATTTAATTACTCGAGCTTAAAACTATAACAAAGTGCTACAATAAACCAACATTGTGGTTGTGTTTCCAATGTGGAACCAATTGGATTTACCCCATTTTATATTTTGGCTCATAAGCGTAAATCACATTCGCTTGAATAATGTGAGCTTAACGATAAAGCATAGCATAGATAGCAAATAGAGCGTCATAAAGTTTCCCCGATTATTCTACTAGATGCAATAGCCACTAGAATGGGAAATCTAAACCATGACACAATGTCAGTCACTAAAATCTACTAAAAAAACCCATAATCACTAAAATCATTCCCAAGTAGTTTTTACTAAATAAACTTGCAATAGAATGAGAAATTAACAAACAAATTTGTATATCATGAGGTCATACAACGAGCAGATTGCACTAAAGAATGTAAGAAAATGTATGGAGTCTAAGTTTATAGTTTACAATTGGAAGATAAATTCTACTTAGCAATCATATTCCTACCTGTTGGAGGGGTTCAATTATCCTCGATTATCCGTGCATCACTTGTTTTTCTGCAATTGATCGAGCTTAAAAGTGAAAAGGGGAGTACACAGTGGTACAACAAGCCAACATTTTGGTTGGGTTTCAAACCTAGAACCTATTGAAGTTTTCCTCTTCTTTGGCCCTTTTAAGCGCAAATTGCACTCATGTACATAATGTGAATGATGTCAAGAAGATAAAATGAGCACAGATAACAAATATATTTTGGTGAGGAACAATTTGAGCCATGTAATAGGTGTGGGACATGTTTATATTGAATTCCCACATTCAAGTCCCCAATTTTTATTTTTATTTTTCCATTTCTTTCAGTTGTGTAAGGGTCAGTTGTTGGCACCTAGAAGTGAAAGACAAGTTAACGGTGTTGACTAAGCGACCCCTCTATATGTCCCCATTAAGATTGGGTTTCAAACCTGCATCCTGTTGGAATTTCCATATTTTTTTTTTACCCCTTTAACTACAAATTCCACTCATGTGCAAAATGCAAGTGGCATGCAGATGATAATGTGGAGCAAATAAAATTCGACAACATGATAGTCATTTTAATACCTGAAAAATAGAAGCACTGAAATTATAACCTATTGACATTGATAATATTGATTGAATACTCCTTACCTTTTAACATATCTCTAAAATATGTTACCTTGTTTCCTTGCACACCACACCCCTTTTTCCCTTCTAAAGATTGACACAAAATTACAAATACGATGCAGTTATAGAAAAGAAGATTTTAACATTGTTTCCCCAAACTAGTTCCCCAAAATATGTTACCTTGTTTTCCTTGCACACCACACCCCTTTTTCCCTTGTAACGATTGACAAAAATACGATGTGGTTATAGAAAAGAAGAGTTTAACATTGTTTCCCCAAACCAGTTCTCTTGACCTACAACTTCTCCTCCCTCTAACCCATCTTGATTGACCTTGTTCCTTTCTTTGATTCGTTCTGCAGTATCACTTTTTCGATGTTTCCCCTTCGGCATTTCCATCATACACTTCGCATGTGATTGCTAATTTAGACTTGACCAACAAGACAATTACTCTCTGATAAACATTTTGAACGACAAACCTAAAATACGTTCAATAAATTTTAAATGGCAAACCACTTTATTGGTTATAAATTCGAGATCTAAGACTCTTGTTTATTCACCACAACCAAGAACCTTATTCAGCGTTATTTTTCCAAAACAGCTAGCATTTTTTACATATCTTCAAATGTTAGTTGTTTTGGAAAAAAAGACGCTGAATTTGTTGATAACGATTTGCACTGGCCATAGCAGGCTGCAGCAAAGATATGAGACGTAAACTGCAGAAAGGCGATGAATACACAAGTAGTAATCGAATCAGGCATTGGAATGTCTACAGTCTATGAGTACATCACCTCTCAGGCTGCAGCTGTTGATAAAAGATGCACAAAACTTCGAACAGTCAACAAGCATGCCGCTCACGGTTCACCTCTTAGGGTGCATTGATAAATCATTTGTCATGTTGGGCTGCAGCAAAGATATGAGACGTAAACTGCAGAAAGGTGATGAATACACAAGTAGTAATCGAATCAGGCATTAGAATGTCTGCAGTCTATGAGTGCATCACCTCTCGGGCTGCAGATGTTGATAAAAGATGCACAAAACTTTGAACAACAAGCATGCCGCTTCACGGTTCACCTCTTAGGGTGCATTGATAAATCATTTGTCATGTTGCAACTCACGAGCCTTTGGTCAGTCCAGAGAATTCTTTTGAGCTCCACAATGCACAAAAATAATAAATATAATTGCTTATCCTAAAATGTAAATCCCTCGATACAAGTCTTAAATCTAAAAATTATATTCAAGAAACTAGGGCATTCAGAAAGTAATGCCCCTAATTTTGTTAAGTTTCCATTACTACCAAATTGTTCTAATATTGTTAATTTTCCATTATTACCAAATGTGAGATTTGGTTAGAAACTGAACAAAGAAAACATAAATTTAATACTCAATACGCAAAAGCATTCATTGAATGAGAAGTATCTCTTATGAGTTGTCTACATAACAACTCATTTACACACAATAATATAGCTATTACGCACTAAAGTATTTTTAGAATGAGTTGTTACAGCTTGTCATTCACTTGCACCCATTTCATTACCAAAATAATCGCTTTTGATATGAAGCACTAACATCCAACACAAGTCGCAGAATTGAGGAATGAGGTCGGGTGCAAGCCCCAAGCAACTTTGGCTGTGAAATAGACACCCTCAGACCTTGGGTCTGAACTATAGGAAGTCAAAAACAGTTTCCATGTGCAGTCCATACCAACCCTGGGTCAAAAGAAAGCCAATGGCTAAAATTATAGAATAAATTGGCCTATTGATTTAATTCATCACACCAACTCTGCAGAATGTGCATGCGGTTAAATAACTGCACAAATTAAAAGCTATTTGCCAGATTTCAAAAACACAGTAAGTCCAAGCTTTGCTTCAGATAAAGAGAACATGCAATATTTCCTCTCGCTAAGGTTTAAGTTATGTACAATATTTTGCACTTTCCAAGTGAAAAACCCAAATGTTTGCATTTGCATAAATAAACCATCATCGCAAGTTTACAAACCATTCTCAATGTGGGTCTTTCCACAAAGCCTCTCATTGCATACATCAAAAATGCTCACTGACCTCTCACAAATTCACTACTTCGTGTACAAAATTGATTTGATGTTATAAGTACCTCTGACACCTGCATTTCACATATTTGTCAAACTACTTGACAGTCACCTATGGAACAAAACCTTTGTAAAGCCATCAAAAACTAAGTGCCCTAGTTAGCACTTACATAATTTCTACATTTATTTCCATGCAGCAAGACTGGGTGGAGGTTTAAATCTTCTCCCATGCAACTACCAATTGCCAGGTAGCATCTTTGATTAGGAACAGGTACCTCTTGTATTGCTTTAGTAGTATATTGATAAGGTACGATGATGTGGTAGAGATGTACATTTTACACCACAAGACCAAAGCCACAGATCTAATTGTACACTTAGCACCTGAAACAATGCAGAAGTATTAGTCTAAATTTAAAATCCTCGACTTTAGAATATAAATGCTAGCCTGTTATGTTATTCAAAACACTTATAAAGTTAAGGAATCGCTTAGTCAGTTAACAGGAACATGGCCGCAGCGCACTTGATAAAGGTCCATCAATGATTCAAAATGGAAAATTAACATTGAAAGTAGCAACTGAAAGACTGACTTCAAGATATATTATACAAAAAAGCCTATTAACTTGCAGGTATTGCTTATATTTTATGTTGGTGGTGCCACAAAACCCTATGATCCAAACAATTCTTGGCAACGAATATGCATGATACCACATCCCCAGCTAGCCTAGATATATAAGTGCAAAACTATATAGGGGTCATTTTCCACAAGCGGACAAGGTTGAATAAAAGATTTGTTGAATCATACCTCAGAGTAAAGATAGCTAATTTATAAGAAGTAGATCATTAGGTACTTACGAGAAAGGCAATAAAACAAGTTTTCAGCTATAAAAAACAGCATGCCCGACTAGCATATAATCAGGACACGCAACGGAGCATATCAAAGAGGAGCTCAATATTTTGGACGCAACAAGGCTTGTTTGCACATACCTCTTTTCCAACCTTCACTCCAATCAATTCCCTCATTTTTTCAACAGCATAGATAGTACAGGCCCGTATTTCTACTTCTTCTTCTTCGGTACCTGAAGCTAATTCCTTGTTGCCATCCACAATGGTAGCCAATGTCGGACTATATGTGAGCACACCCAATTGTCTCAGAACTGCTGGTACAATATAGTCTGCAAAAATTGTTACTGAACCAATGTCATGAAAAGATCCATATCCTTGACCTTTGAATGCCCCCCATAGGTCAGCTACAAATATTTGAGCTCTCTTGTACAGAAAAATTTGGTGGCCTTTATACACTGAATGATCCCGAAATCCTGCAGGCCACATGCCAGTCAGTTATAATTATAAGTATCACAGTAAAAGCAAGTACAAGCATTCCTTCTAAGTCATGCAGAGTAAGAATATGTTCTCTTTGTCCTCTACTAATGATATCAAACGCATTTTTTTCTCACATTATCAGACTCTATTACAAGATTTTCCAATTGAAGATGCTGTTCGGTCTGAGCTTGATAAATCAATTCAAAATTGCACTTCCCAGAAGGTGCCTCATAACGTCAGCCACGAGCTTAATCAGCTTCTCACTCCCGAGGAACTCGAAAGAGCTCTGTTATCAATGGCTAAATGCCAAAGCCCTAGCCCTGATGGACTTCCTGTGGAATTCTTCCAAACATTATGGCCAATCATACACAATGATTTCTATTAGCTTTATTTGGAGGCCGAACACACTGGTTTGTTGGGGAAAGTAATCAATAGTGGTCTCATCAAGTTGATACCTAAAGGAAATACTAAGGACTCAGTAGCTGGTTGGCACCCTATCGCTTTGTTTAGCACTACTTATAAGATTATAGCCAAGGCAATAGCATCAAAAATAAAACCAGTGGCTAAAGATATGTTTAGACCTGAAGAAATTGGCTTTCTAGGTGGAAGATTCATCCTTGACAATCTTGTCCAAGCTTGGGAAACTGCTGATTGGGCCCTCTTATTCTTAACAAGACTCCATGCTTACTGAACTTGATTTTGATAAGGCTTATGATAGGATCAAATGGTCATTTGTTCTCAAAATGCTTCATTGGCTTGAATTTGGAACAAGATCGATCAATCATATCAAACTTCCATTTGCTGATACCTCAGCCAGAATTGTTGTTAACAGATCTCTCACTGAATCATTTGATCTTCAATGATCCATTTGGCAGGGCGGCACCTTAGCTCCCTTTCTTTATGTACTAGCAGCTGATGCTTTAGGATACATGTTTCAAAATTTCATTCTCTTGGGAAAATCAAAGGAATAGATTTACCACATCAACATTTTGTGATCAATTCTCACTTTGCTTATGACAACATGTTCTTTATGCAAAATGAAAAATGCTTTGCAAGTCTTGGATTTGTATGGCATGGCTTCAGGGTCTAAACTTGCAAGCATAAAACTGAATTCATTCTTACTAGAATGGAAAAACCACCTGATTGGGTTCCCAAAAATGGAAACAGCTGAAAATGGGAAGTCATGAGATACTTGGGCATCCCCTTTGGCATTGGAATAACCCTTTCTCAGATGTAGGATTGATTCCTTCACAAATTCAATAGAAAGATTGACAGCCGGGAGGTTAAGTTCTTGTCATTGGCTGGGCATGTTCAAACCGTTAACAGGATCTTCTTGGCCACTTTGGATGCCTTTCAAATCTTGTTATTTTAAGCTCATTCAAAAGGTGAAACGCTTCCTTTGGGCTCAATGGGATGGTCAGAAAGGCGCAGCAATGATTTCTTGAAATTTTTTTACACAACCCAAAAGTAAGAGTGGGTTCGGAATCATCGATCCTTGGACCCAAGGAAAATGTCTAATCTCCAAGTGGATAGTTAAGGCTCTTTATGGCAATGTGCCTTGAAAAGTTCCCTTTAGACACAAAATTCAGCTTCAAATGGGAGCATACCAATTTACAAGATAAATTCTTAAATGCTAAATTCTTCAAAATCAAAGGCTCTCCACCGTTGATCAGCTTGTGGAAAGCTTAGTAAGACTCCTCTCTAAGGCACGCGATAAGTTTCCCCTACTCCTTGATTTGGGGGAACCAATTGATAATTATTAATGGCTGTCCCTTGGCTCTTGAGAATGCGCTACGAGGGTCAGAAAAATTAGTGCAGGAATTTGTACTTTTTAAGGACCTTTGGAATTCTCTAGAGATGGAATGGTTATCTTGGCCAGCTATTAAGAACTCTTTCCTCTTGCTGAAAAGAATAAGCCCGTCACAAACTTCATTACTTCATTGGTCAAAGATGATCTTTGTATTACAATGTCTATAAAAACTCCTTGTAATTTTATCATAGATTGGAGGTGGTCTAATGGCAATAGAATTAATCAATTCCCTCTTAAAATCGCCTATCTTAAGTTGTTGCCTGCTATTTCTATTCAAAAAAATTGAACCTTAAATGGAATTGTAAGATGACTGAAAGCAGCTGGCTTCAAATATGCAATAATGTTTGGAGATCGAAGCTGAGTCTAGTGCCCAACTTCTTGCTTGGAGAGTAATTCATTATAAGCTGCCTGTTGCTGATAGACTTGGGTTTCTGCGGAGGTTAAACTGCCTTGCCCCTTCTATAAGAAGAAGAAGACTATTATGCATGCTTTTGGATGTGCAATTCAGCCAAATCAATCTGGAATCAAGTTCAATATGATTTGCCAGCCTTATTTTCAAGCAAACTGTCTTCAAAAAAAGCTCTTCTTGGATTAGGAATATCAAATAATGTGATTTGTGAAACATTTAGACAGATTACAATTAAGCACATTTGGAAGAATAGAGATGCCATTCTTGCGTCTTTAACAAATTAACAGCAATACTCCTTAAGCAGTTGTTATTCACTGACTTTACTCTGATTTCTTGCTTCAGCTCTCTTCTATGAAACAGGTCATGCAATCTATTTTTCTTGCCAATGAGGATTTATCAAAACATATGAAGGATGTCAAAGTTCAAATGAAGCACCTAGCGGACAATGAAGACCTATACAAAAAAATATAAGGTTTCAACCATATTACATGACAACCTTCTAGTATAAGGTTCATGTTTTTCAATTCTGTTTGCGCTGTAAATTTTGTTGTACAACTGCTGTTTTGTGCTAGTTTTTTTTGTCATTTGTTCACTGCTGTAACTATGCTAATCTTGTACAGCAGCTATCATGAGTTAAGTTTGTCGCAATCTTCTAGTGACTCTCACCTTGTGGCGCTGTTTGCTTTCTGGATTTGTATTCTTTTGTTCATTCTTTGATATATAAAAACGTACATGCATTCCTTACACAAAACATAAACCATGTAGAACACTAAAGGTTATCCACAAAGTTCAAAACGATGACATGAAATGCAAAAGAAAAGGCTTTCATATCAGTATCACAAGAGCAGGTAATGCCCTTTGGAATGTAGTTCCATTTAGAAAGTTGCTAGTATCGTATTTATAAGCAAAAAAATTAATTAAGATCAAGTGTTTATGACAAAATACACAAAACATAAACCATGTAGAACACGAAAGGTTATCCACAAAGTTCAAAACGATGACATGAAATGCAAAAGAAAAGGCTTTCATATCAGTATCACAGGAGCAGGTAATGCCCTTTGGAATGTAGCTCCATTTAGAAAGTTGCTATTATTGTATTTATAAGCAAAAAAATTAATTAAGAACGAGTGTTATGACAAAATACTCTCCATGTTTTCCTTCCATCTTTCAGCCTGTCTGTCAACAAATTCTATAAAATGTTCAGTAAATTTTTTAAGTTTGATTACAATAATTTCCATAAAATTCAGATGCCACTTGGTAAAAACTCATCTATAAATGTTGCAGAAAGAATTGCTGATTCCTGCACAGGCAACCTGTTTTTCTCTACAAACTTCCCAAATGGTTTAAAGATCTTTCACAAGATAAAGATCAAACCCCGTACAGATTAGGTTGGTGGAGATAATAAACTCAAGTACAAGCAACAAGCAGAGTACCATCAGTGAAGCTCAATGTACAGTTCACGGCAAAAATATCAGCTTGCCAAAGATTTTCTAATCAAAATTGCACTCTCAATTCACTTTCCAGATTGCGACACAATACACTGCAAAAAGCAGAAAAGACACAGTAGAATAATCTTCAATGATATGTTCTTCATGTAGTTAATATCTGTTTTCAAACAGGGCCCTGACATACCCTTTAAAATAGCTAATAACCAGATTTGACATCATTTGAAGAGATAAGACTAGCCTTTTTATTGCCAGCCACTAAAGAAGTCCAGAAATGACCAATTTTGCAAACAAAATCAAACCTAGGTATGCGTATAATTATATACGTTGTTCCTAAGAACCATTATATTGGGTAATTACTGCATTTTTAGCGAGTTTGTGTAAGGTCTACAGCAAAGGCCATACCAGGAAAATGACGAGTAACCAGCTCTACCAGAGCCACTGCAGAATTTCCAGCAGCAATGACAAGGTTGGCTGCCTTTCCCCCGAAGCTTTTCTCCAACTCTGTTCCAACCTGAAGAATAGGTATAACAGATCCCAAAAAGCATTGCTAATAAGAAAGTGTAGAAATGTATTAAATAAAAGATGGTCCCTATCTAAACATGGCATCGCAGCATATTACCTCCACTGGAAAAGATGATAAGGAAATAGGTACTGCTACAGAATAGCATGCATTTGGTCAAGAAATGCTTCATTGTAAATAAGAGCAAGTTGACATGAATAAACCAATATTACTAAACCAGAATAAACTGCATGCTTCGTCTTTCAGATTAAAAAAGCCATGATAACATAAAAAACTTGCCAATGCAAAAATAAAAGGCATTGAAATTAAATGCAATACACGAACCTCATGCAACAATCGAATGCGTTCATCCTCCAAAGGAAGAGGACGTGACCAGTTCAATAATTTCCTTAATTGAGGACCTGGGAACAGTTTCCAATAAATGTGTGTCACGAGTACACTAAAGGAAGCTAATATTTTTCTCAAGTACTTTTTATAAGTTGATCTTAACTACCACCATAAAAACATATTGTTCTCTTTAAAACAGGCATACGTAGAGGAAACTTTAAAAGTTGATGGAACTACCACCATAAATACTTTTATTCTCTCTAAAACAAGCATACCAAGATGAAAATTTAAAAGATCAATGAAAGATAAAATCATTTCCTAAATGCACATCTACACCTGTAAAACTTCTCAGACGATCCGCATCAAACACTGAACTATCATTTTCCAGCGCTCCTTTCAGACCAGCAGCCAAATGGTCATAATTTAGCTCCTCATCTATTGACAGAAAACAACAATTGTAAATTAAAGGCATAGCTTGATAGATAGAGACAAACAAAACAAAAAGCTTTTAAAATCTTAAAACCGATTCATAAATGATTCTATTGATAACGAACATTCCCTGTTAGAAAAAGTCACTAGATCATCATTAAACAGTAGTTGCAGAGCTTGCAAACAATCGATCCAAAAACATAAGCATTTATGTTGAAAAACATTAAGTGCATTTAAAACATAGAAATTACCAAAAACATTTGTATCTTTCAAAAAAAGGGCTTTACAACAAGAGTTATCAAATTTCTCATACAGGACCAATTTCAATCCAGCCAATTACACTGTATACATGTTTGCATCTTTCAAAATCTTACCCATAGGCCTTTGGCAGAAAAACCGTGATTTTAATCCCACAAATTCGTTTGGTCGGAAAAAAATTTGCCATTTTTGGAAAGGGTCCGGGAAGATGTAGCACAAAAACTTGCATGGACCAATCCAGTTGCATTTTAGTATCAAAAGTATCCAGCCAATTGACACTGTATTTTCATAAAATCCATTTTTGTACCTTTTGGACAACAACTTCTTGCAATCTTTTGAAAGAATCATGCTTTTTTGTATTTTGTCTCATTACACTGTATATATATTCTATTTTTCCGTATTTTTCATTTTTTCGAAACTCCGAATTTTCGGATTTTTTTGCCCTTCCGAATTTAATTGGATTTCCGAACCTGGTAACTATGATCTTACCACATAACTCTACTCAAAGCGTTGTAGAGTTGTTCGCATTGTTCTCCAACCCAATTTGAAGCATTGATAAAAACTGAAATGCAGCCTTTTTCTATCATGCACTTTCCATCCACAAGATGCACTTTATACCATCATTCCATTTGTCACAGCAAGTATTTTCCGTATATCTGCTTCATTGGACTCCACTTCACTTTTTACCTTGGAGAACATTGAAGGCATTCTAATTGTTTTCAACTAGCCATTCATAGGTTGTACATAGTTGTATCTCCATTGATATCATCATGCAATGCTTACTTAAGGTTTTCCTGAAATGAACCTTCAATAACTTCCAGGTGTTTGATGTTAACTCCACAATGTCATGATTTCATCTAATCCACAATTTCATGATTTCATCTAATCCATTATCAATGTTTAACATAGCTAGCTTGAGCATATTCTGCTTGAGCATACACTGGCTTCCACATTACCATATTCTGCTTGTTTTTTTAAATCTAGCATGGCCTGTGCAATGGTAGCACTTTCCATGATTATGGCAATATGATATGCATGTGTCCATGGCACTTCAAATCTTTAAGGCTTATGCCATTGGCATTTTTTTACAGTTTTACTCTTCCCTTGATGACATAACTATATTTTAGCCATATATAACAGCTAGCAAAGTTGCAACAATCATAATCATCAAGGCAAATTGTAAGCATAATTTTGTACTCGTACTTGGCATTCTTGGGAGTATTAGTTGCCTGTGTCAGAACCCTTTGACCGTACTCCTAGGTGGGCCTGCTTCAGCAGGTGTTATATGAGCCATACCTAAAACACTCATCGATTGTTCACTGAATGAGCATGCTTGAGAAACACGAAATTATGTGAAGTATACTTAGAGATATAGCAACCATGGTGGCCATATGAATTTTTTTCTTTGGACAATTACTATGGGATCTTGTTGAATTCCATCTAGTACCACATACAGCTATCCTTCTTGCTTGTTCTTAACGGATACATTTTCTTGCTTAGTACACATCCACATTCTTTTCTGGTCAATGTCAATAGGTTGAGATCCTTTTATATGAGACAAATACAGATCAGGCAAAGGCAAAAATCCTAAATTGTCATTTTTGCATATCAAGATTTGGATTAAAATTGGAGCATTGAAAAATACTTGCATTATTACAATATAGTGCCAATCAAAGGCACATAGGAAGTGTAAAATTTGATGTCACAGATATTACAAAATCGATAATACTTTCTATACATTATTATTACATAGGCAAAGGCTTCTGCATGATGACAAAAACAGATCAAAAAATAATGCCTATGTAGCCGGTACGGGTACAGTATGGGTACACAGGTACGAGGATCTGGTATGCTGGTATGGCAATTTTGAGGGGTGTAGTACAGCCATACAATATATATATATATATATATAATTTTAAAATATTGAAAAATTCATTCTTATTCATGAATAAAGTAAACAAATTATTAAATAAGTGAAAGTCAAATAATATATTAACAATTCAATGCATTTTATCGTGATATTCATTGATCGAACTTAGAACAAGTACATTGTTCAAATTCCAAAAGTTACAATGTCCAATTATAATCATAAATAACAAGTTAATAACAAATCACATAACTGGACTGTAATTCCGGCTATTACCAGCTCCCTTCAAATCTGGCAGTTCAGATTCCTTCAGGGTTTCTTTATTATTCCTGCATTAGTCTTACTTGCTAGCGGAGATGCTGCCAATGCATTTTTTGATCCTACATTACCCAAACTCATCTCAATTGTTGCAGTTTCAGCCATTGTTTTAGCCTTTAGGGTACTTCTGTGAATGCCCTTGTTTTACCACAATTAAATCATTCACGTGATCCCATCTATTGACCTTTATTGACCCCAAAGAAAATTTAAAAAACTAAAAATAATAATAATTAAAAAAATTGCTGTTTTTACTGTGGGTATGCCCAGGGTACGTCCTGCAGTACCCGGCACGTTACCCAGACGGAAGTACCCAGACATACCCGGTACTGCAGGATGTACCCTGGGCATACCGTACCCGTATTGTGTACCGGGTACGTAGTGTACCTGTACCCATGCCCTGTAGGGTACGTACCATCTACCTAGAAAAATACTAACAAAGGAAGATTTTCCTAATCAGAAATTGATTGACTAATATTTACTAATTGTTGAGCAAGATTAAGTCCAAGAGTATCATTTTAGAAAACATTTAGGAATTTTGTCAAGTGAATGAGTAACACTTTGGGTCAGACAACCATAATTGATATATAAACCTGAGTCTTGCAATATGTAAAATGGCTTCTCCACTGAACTAACAAGAGAACTGCTGCATTAATTCATAGCCAAAATAAAAATGAATCATGTCAACCAATTTAAAACTCTCTTATCAGTTAAAAATATGCAAGGCCTACTAAAAACTTGTCACTAAAGTCATGAAGGTAGAGTAAAATGCAAAGCCGTAACTGAAAGAACTGTAGCCTAAATTTTACATGTCCTAGGAAAAATGGATACTAACAGACCAGTACTATGAACTTTTCTAACTTGATGTTAATTACAAGATGCACATTCTGTGTATCCTTTTCCAGAGGTAGCACATTACATATTAAGTCACATTATGTCAACAAGAAAGAGAGAGAAAAGTGCCACAGCATAATATTGTAAGCCACCCAGTATTAAAAAAGTCCAAAAAGTAAAATAAGAATTTCTCACCAGGCCAGAAGCAGAAATTCAATGTGTCCAAGACAAGAAGATATTGAACAGTGAGTGGCCCATTATCAAAATAATGAATTCCCTCAAAGTCCCAAGTAATTGAAGGAACAGTACCATGTAGTTCATCGACCACTTTCTCCAAACCTGCATCCAATAATCAACAGGAACATGTTACACATGTCTCACAATTTCCAACTGTTAAAAGCAAAAGAAACTGTCACTCTCAACATAACACTGAAAAATATATCTCAAGCATTCTGAGCATGTCACAAGTCTCACAATTTCAAACCATAAAACAACCATGGAAACTATCACTCTCAATATAACACTGAAAAAGATCTCAAGCATACAGAGGTCATATCAGCATTAGTACATAACTGTGACATTGGATTCACATACCTAAATTCATTGGAAATGATGAATCAAAAAAATTAAAATAAACCAATGTCCACAAATGACCAAAGCAGGTCACAGAGATTCAAAAGCACATCCAGTTACAATAAATCAGTACTAGGTTAAAAAGAACTGTCAAATCTGAAAAGTAACTAAACACTAATACAGTGCAAGTGGATAAATCCAAAACATGTCATCCAAGTACATGTTCAACAATCTATGTGAGGGAAAGACCCCTCAGGGAAACAGGGAGCCAATGAATACCAAAGCTGCAGACCAAGGTTGGAAACCAACACTATGACATGCTTGTAGCAAAGACTGAAGCAAAGAGAACAATGGCATCATCATCTAAAACCAAGAAAGGGTCAATACAGGATTTGAATATGTCCATAGTGAAAGCCATGGGCTAAGGGAACCAATACAAACAATTCTAGGAAGTAGGATACTCCCATAGATATAACCTCTACTTGCACCATAGTTACGCGGGGACGCGTCCCCCCATTTTTGACACATCCGTAACGCCCTAGGGACGTGGGGACGCTTCCCCTTTCCCACAATGCAAAGGAAGGGAAATGTCCCGGGACGTGGAAACGTTTGGGAAATACACCAAGAATTGTCTATTGTCAATATTACCAAAAATGAGCCCATAATGTAATTCATAACATTAAATTGCACTTTTAGGGTTAGGTTAGGTTAGTAATGTTGTTTTTATGTTATAAGTGATTTACAATTTTTTTAAAATAGTTTAGAGTGTAAAAACGGCGTTTTTAATTTAAAAGGCGGCAGACCGCGTGGGGAACGCCTCTGGATGTCCCCGGGAAGTTCCCCGGGGACGCCTAGCTTCCCGGGGACGCCCCCACGTGGTCTGCTGCCTTTTTTAAATAAAAGGAATTGTTTTTACACTCTAAACTATTTTTTTAATTGTAAATCACTTATAACATAAAAACAACATTACTAACCTAACCCTAACCCTAAAAGTGCAATTTTATGTTATAAATTTACATTATGGGCTCATTTTTTGTAATATTGACAATAGACAATTGTTGGTGTATTTGGCTATGAGATTAATGATATGAATATCAGCTATTGTCACTTGATCAATCGTAGTTTAGAATGGTTTTACTTTTATATTTTATAATATATTTAAAATTTCAGCTTGTCTCAAATTCAAAATTCAAATATGTATTATGAATTTTCAATTTATGACATTAACATATTGATATTATAGTATTAAGGAAT
This sequence comes from Taxus wallichiana var. yunnanensis, assembly GCA_018340775.1. Taxonomy (NCBI): domain Eukaryota; kingdom Viridiplantae; phylum Streptophyta; class Pinopsida; order Cupressales; family Taxaceae; genus Taxus; species Taxus wallichiana. The sequence goes on from CM031238.1 coordinate 39,066,901, forward strand.
GTATTTGATGTTTATGAGTTCAAGTTTCACCTTATTTAAATCTCAAATGGTTTTATTTCAGCTTATTTATATAATTTAGTCACTATATCTTTATATTTTAAATATTTATATATTTTTTAATCTGCCGTCCCTAAAATTTAAAATTTTTTGCCGTCCCGGAGTCTTAGGTAACTATGACTTACACCCAAGGTCAACAGACCTCCAAAGAAAGAAAAACAACTTGAAATGCATGCCCGTCCATGACTCGGGATGCAAACAAGGTGAACTAGATGGCTGGTGATACCAACATGAAACAAATCCACGACACCTAGCATGACAGTGAGAGGACAGGAACACCCTACTAGCACCATGCAAAGACAACGGTATCTCACTGACCTGTCCCACTACGTTTGGATTGGTACCATCCAAAAAGAGTTTTATACCTTCCACGTCAAAGATAGATTGAAAGGAGTCAATTGGCCATCTTCAGGCCAAATTACCAAAACTAAAGAATCACTATCTCCTCACAAGAAAATCAAAACTAACAAAATGTCAAACAAAAAATAAACCTTTCAAAAAAACATTTCACTGCAGAGATTGAAATCAGAGTCATGATTAAAGATGAACATTTGATGTCACTTTCTAAAGGAAACAACTAATATGAAAACTGGCATTTCAAAATACATTTGGTAAAAACTTTTTTAAACCTCCAATGGGAATCTCAGAACGATTCAATTGATAAGAAATGACATTTTTCAAAACAGCTACATTGTTTTCCAAAGACTAAAAAATAAGTTATTTTCAAAATAACCATATTGCTTTTCACAATGCTGCATAAAGTGACACTATAAAAGCTTACACGACACTGAAAATTTCTGTCTATGGTTTATAGATTAGATTTTAATAAAACAGATAAACTGAAAGAGCAAGGATACAATCAAAATCATTTAACTAGTAGCAAAATCATTATTTAAGAAGTTCCAAAGAAGAAATCTTCTAGCCATAATGGATATGTACAGATGAGTTGATAGATGGCACGGCCACACATGCAAGAAAAAATGCTCAAGAAGTTCACCCTATCTATTCATTGCTACATGATATAAAGTCAACAATATTTCATATACTTCACAAGACTTTATGTAAGCATTAGAACCATAGTTGCGAAGGTGGCAAACAATAACGAAAATCCTTTTTGCCCTTTCTGGCTTGAGTGCATAAAAATGTCCATTCGTTTCCGAAAATGGGTCATTATAAATCATTTTGCAATAGAAGAATATGCAAGCAAGTGAAGTAGTGATCCACACCACAGAGCAAAGAATGGAAACGTGGAGGACAACCCAATAACTTATAGAGTAAATCACTGAGTTGTAAAATATGCAATAAATAGTAAATAGAAAAGTCAATGAACCATTACAAATTTAAATGCAAGAGATATCATAATAATTCTCTTCTATTCAATGAGAAATGAACAGGTATGGTACCTATGTGTACAATGTGCAACAAGGCTGAGAATGATGATTCTCGTGATCAAAAGGGTGGAGACTCTTCCTAACTGATTTGCCTAGATTGAAATGTTAACAGATGACCATTCAATTTGTCCCTTTTGGGGTCAAATTGTTACAGTATATCATTATAAGGAAGCAGTTACAAAAGAAGATAGTTGGGTGTGATAGTTCAGTTTCTAGATGTGTGGTATGTTGACATGTGTGCTAGCATAACACAAGCTTGTAAGTCATGCCTAGAATGGTGCACAACGGTACAAAGCCTCCATGTGGTTGATGGGTGTTCTGTGCAGATGCTGAGTTGCACAGTATGAAGGTTGCCATTATGTGAGGCACACAGTATGACTCGGTGTTGCGCAGAAGGCACATGTTGGCATAGTTCTACACAGGCTGCACGGAATGCAGAGAGTGTGCAGGACTCCTACAATCAGAGTGGGTCTGGTGCAGCTGCACTCGAATCAATTGCCATTTCTTGAGGAGAGATGGCCCCCATTGCATCTTTGGTTATCTTAGGGAAATGAACTTAAACTCCTGAAGGTTGTACCCTTAGCCTGATCAGCATATTATCCTACATTGGCTACTCAATAAACTGCTGAAAGTTGTATTACTTAACCTGATCAGTGTACTGTCCTACATTGACTATTGATCAGTGTGCTTTTGACGGGTGCACGCCCTTGTGACACAAACAATGTGATCTTTGGACGTAGATTGCAAGTGTTCAAGATCCAAGTTTGAAGGGCACTGACGTGTTGTTAGCTCAAGCAAGGGTGGAAAGTATTGCTTAAGGAGTTTCGCATTGAATATTGAATGAAGACCCACGTTTATGGTAGATCAAATACAAATGTGCTCTGTCCAACTATGAGCAGTATGGTGCATGGTCCATAACAAGGCTTTGTATTCCAATGAGGACCGTAGAAGGATTTCTTCTAAAGATGCAACCAGACTTTATCACCCACCTTGAGCTCAAGAGGTGTGTGATGTGCATTGTTACCCTCTGTACTTTTGTCAATGACACAAGAGTAACTATTGAATTTGTTGGTAAACATGTTGGATGTGTAACTGACATGATTGTGCCTTCTCAACTTCATTTTCTTGTGTGTGCAACTCTATGCCTGATGGCACGTATTATGATATGTCAAGAGGGGTGACTAGCTAGAACCCAAGACATGTCTGGAAAGAACATATGCCTCAGAAAACTATGACAAGCTCTATTATAGGTATGTTGAATGAAACATAAATTGTCATTCCGCATGCCTGGGTGCACACTGTTGCACATGCATAGAAAATAGACAAGTGTGAGGTCAACAACTTATGTTTACCCATCTTAGGATGTGTATCTAACATCTACTACAAGGCATGCCAAAACTAGCCAGCCAACCTCAGGTCACAAATCTAAAACATAAACCAAAACATGATTGAAGAAGCAACACACAATGTCTTGCGTTGTGATGCTCTTCCTACATGAAACTATGATGAGCATCTCAAAAACCTACATGCTACAACGAACACAAGCCATTTTGACGCTTTGTCATTAATTGTCTAGACAACAATAAATCCAAGTAGATAGATTCCCTAAGGTGTAAATGGAACTTGGAGAGGTATTTAAACCCTAACTTCCTATTTATGGTCTTGACAATGCAAGAAGAAATGTAGGGCTTAATGTGGCACCTTATGTCTATACACATGACACCAATAGAAGAGTTGTTGAAGCGCCACAAGTTTTTGGTAACACCGAGTTGTGTTGTTGCCTTGGAGTAGTGTGCCTCCATTATGAGTCTTTGGCAAGGGTGCACCGGTAGAACACAAAGATGCTTGCACTTAAAGAGAAGCTGATCGAACAAATAGAAAGCGGCAATTTACTCACCCTATGCTAGGCAAAATGGGCCTGCACAAGGTCTTTGCCTTTTGAGTAGAGTGATTCCTAATCAAAAAGTTGTGGCTACACATGTCAAACACTATGATAAGTGCCCTAAAAGGAATCCAAGGCAATTTTCTGCCTTATTGTTTTTCCCATCTTGTGCTTGATCAGCAGATGGAATTACTACAAACATATCATCCACTTCATGTGTCGTCCATTCTCTAGCTTGCTCTTTGTATGAAAGAGTTGAAGCGAATTATGGTCTACATGAATGATTGTCTCCTTTCCCGAAATGTAGTGGGCCCATTGCTTCACCACTTGCATAATGGCATACAACTCTTTTTATAGGTGGAGTATTGTTGACCATTGTTGTTGAATGTTATAGAGTGATAGGAGATTGAACATCTATGTTGAGTGGGCATTGTGCCAAATGCATAGTTCAAAGCATCATTTCCGATTTCAAAGGGTTGAAGACAATGTCATGCATTGCCACGATAAGCATGGCATACAAGGTTGCTTGAGCTTCATCTCGAGCTCCTCGAATGTGCGTTGTTGCATGGATGTCCATTGGAATGCAAATTTCAAGCACATGATTTGACTAAGTAATCAGGATATGCACGAAAATTCAAGGAAAAAGCTAAAATAGAAGTCAACTAGGTCAAGAAAAACCCCGAGTTCTATGAGATTGAGTGGAGTTGGTCAATCTTAGAGCACTTTGATATTTGCTAGCTCTACATAGAGCCTATTGTTGCCAAAATGAGCCTCCAACTCATTTTGATCAACTACAACAATCCAAGCATGGTTTGTCCTGTTTTAACACTTATACAGCTTTGTTTCAACATTTTGCAACTTGCATGCAAGCATGCAAGGTTTCAGAACTTCTCTTCTTTGCTGCCAGCCTTAGACAGATTCAAGTTTTCAATTGTGTTGTAGTCGGCTATGGGATGCATCCATGCCTCTAAAATGCACTTTTAGTCAAATGGAAGCCTTAGGAAACTCTTTTGCCACCCGGCTCAAAGAGATAGTCGCTTAAAAGCTTTGTGATGGTGACCTTTGAGTTTTGGATTTGCAGAAATATCCCACATTCGCCAAGGAAGGGAGCATTTTAGCATTCATATAGAAAAGCCCTCTCTTTTTAAGTGGAGCAAATGGGCTTCGTTGACTTAAGGTCCCTTTTTGGCAAAGCGGCTAAGTGTTCGTCCATTGGGAAACAAAGAAAATTCAACTAAGGCTTGGAAATGAGCCCGCAGCCCAAAAGCCAATTGTGCCACATGGCATGAACCTGTGTAGTCAAGTGTTGGGAAGATGAAGATTGAGGGGCGGTAGGCCGCAAATGCATGCACCTAAATGAGTGCCACGTGGCACAAATTCGGTCTCGTGAGTCCACAGCAGCTGAAAATGTGAGCACCCAAATAGGCAACACATGGCCCCAAGCTCAGGCCAAAATCGGTTAAGGCGAGAAGTCGGGATTGTGCCATGTGGTGCAATCCTGTGTTGTCGAGCATCAGGAAAATAAGGATTGACTGGCAATTGACCCAATAGGTAACCACACGAACATGTCCCACAATCGGGTCATGGAAACATAGTAGAGTTAGCACAAAGTGCATATGCCCGAATGGGCAACACGTGGCCCCAAGCTCGGTGAAATCAACTAAGGCATGAAAAGTCGAGATTGTGCCGGTTGGCATGATCCCATGAAGACGAGTGTCCTCCAAAAGGACAACAACAAGTGCAATTCAATGGAGTTAAGCCCTCACAAATTCACACACGATCCAAAGGGAGACAAAGTAGAGAAGCAATTTCAAGCCTAAGGCAATCACAGGTCTACCATGTGGCAACAATCCAAGGGGGGCACAAAATCAAAGAAAGAAAAAGGTGAGTCACCCTTTTGAGTGACCAATCAAAGCCTGACACGCGGCCCAATAAGGAAAAGGGGGACATGACTATAGTTCAAAAATTAAAAAAATCTCCAAGTTTCAATGGCGCAGGTGGGCAGCAATTTTTGGGCCATATCTTTTGATTCAAGGCACCAAATCAAGCAAAAGTGGATTCATTGGAAAGCTCTCGAAGAATGCTATTAAATGGAATATATTTTGAGCTTTGAGCCAATGTGTTTTGACAGCAGTTTCCAATCAAAGCCCCTGCTGTTGTTTTTCTCATTCAATGCAAAGTCAGAGGCAAATGCAAAGCTCGAATGGAGGATTTTGAACTCTTGAGCCCAACACCCATTTATGAAGAGATCCCATTCACTAAGGCAGCACCCTTTAGAATTTTGACATTCCTTTTGCAACGATTTTACAGTTAGGAATTGGGTCTGTTGCATGCAATGTTTGCAACCACATATTGAGCGGGATTTTGGCTTACGGGATTCAACTTTTCCCCCTTTTTGCTCATTTTCCTCTTCTTTGTTCTATAATATGAAAATTATGTTCATTGTAAAGGGCTACTCCCCTTGGAATGTGAGATGGCTCTCTTGTTAAATGCCAAATATTTCTAAGTGTTCCAACCTTTGTCTCTAATCTTTGTAAGGCCCCAAAGTGCCTCTCTCATGACCATAATAAACTATTCATATTTTAGACATTGATACATGGTCAATCATGGCCCGTATCTTGACAATGTGTTTTTGTGATCTTGACTTTTGTTTCTTAGTGAATATAGTGTCCGTGGGTAACACTTGCAAGGTTGTTGTTTCACTATGTTGTAAAACGACAAAGGGGGAGGTGTCCCTAATTCCTCTAGTACATCACCATCATTTTGTTTCAATTTTCTCCTTCTCCCTTTCCCCTTGCAAATTGTTAAGTTTAGGGCTAGCTTAGTGGTCACCATTAGAGTAGTTAGTTGAAGAGCCACTTTCTCTAGAGATTTGTCTCGAAGGAGCCAAGGTCCCACACCTTAAGAGGCACTCCCAAGCTATTTATCTATTTCCATGAGACAACACCTACATGGTTAATGATGTAGCCAAGGTTACCGATCTACATTGTGTCTAATGTACATTTTCTTAAGTTCACTTGTAACTTGTGTTTGCACAAAGTGTGTAAGAAATGTGATGTGCCCCACATGCTCCTCTCGTAGTCTTGTTCGAGATGAGAATGTCAACCAAGTAGACAATGACGAAGGAATTCTTGTTGGAATTGAGTATGGCATTCATCAAGAACATGAATGTTGTTAGTGGATTAGTCAAACCAAAGGGCATAACCCACCCTTTGTACAATGAGCGGACCATGAGTAGTATAAACTTCTACATATGAGAAACAAGCTTATGACACCACTTGACAGATACTAAAGTGACTTTGATCTTTTAGAAGACTCTAGGATGTTGAATATGTGGTCGTTGACTCCAATTGTCCATAGTTGTGGTTTAGCTTGGTAGGTACCATCATGATCATACACATATGGCTTGTCATGCACAATGTCACAAACTTTCAATGGTGGGATGTCACAAGTGACTATGTCGCACAAGATTGACTCCATACTCAAATGTGCATAAGCGTCAAACTTGAATATCTTTCCTCATATAGCCATTCCAAGGGGTATGGAGGAGGATGTGCTTGAATGGTAAGAACTAGGTGTCGAACTCCTTGCACAACAATGTTATTTTGGCTCCCACTAAAAATGATGACATGAAGGAATCAACCTTAACCAATTACTTATAATGGAAGAGGTGCTCTCGTTTCTTTGAAGTATCAATATCAAGGTGTTGGTGCTCAAACAAGTAGCATTTGGATCAATAATTTATGCTTGTCTAGGATCTCGATATAGGTTGCACAATCAAGGATTGTTTTGTATGATTTGTGGGGATGATTGTTGTGCATGATCTTGTGAGGGTCTACTTTTACTCCTTCATGCTAAACAATATGACCCAAGTTCTCCACCTCCACCCTAAAAGCACATTTTGAAGGCTTGGCATAAAGCTGGTGATGTTCCAAAATGAATAACGCCTGATCCAAATATTACAAATGTTCTTACCATGTTTTGTTAATTCCAAGAGAAATTTCTACAAAAATGGGCGAAAGACAATGTTCATCAAACTCTAAAAGGTAGAGGGTGCATTTGTGAGGCCAAAAGGCATCACCAAAAATCATAGTGGCCCTCATGGGTTTTGAATGTTGTCTTATGTATATCCTCATCCTTGATCCGGATTTGATGATAACCAAAGTGAAGATCAAACTTAGTAAAACAGCAGACAGCCCCATTCAACTCATTTAGCAAATCATTAGTTGCAAAACTAGGAAACTTATATTTGATGGTATACTTGTTGAGTTCTCTATAATTTGGGCACATCTACCATGTCTCATCCTTCTTACACACCATTACAACTGGAGAAGAATATGCACTTTGGCTATGTCAGATAATACCTACCTCCAACGTCTCTTAAGCCATCATTTCAATCTCACTCATGTTGGAAGCACAATGGACTGAGGGGGATGAATCAGTCCTACAAATTCTTTATTTCATTTACCATTAATTGTAGCATCCATTAAAATCCATTCATTCACATACATTCAATGAGAGCTTATTAAGTGTGCACAATACATTCAAACAACCATAACACATGAGAAGAAGCACATAGACACAAGATATAAGTGGGAAACCCTCATGGGGAAGAAAACCCACTGAAACTCTACTTATATTACACAAAGCAAAGAGATTTAGTGAAGCACCAACCCCTAGTTGAGTAGAGCACCATCCCTACAAGGAGCACCAACCCCTAAACCCTTGTTGATATGACTCACAACAAGAGACTTGCATGAATATATCATCACACAAGATTTTGCGTAAATATGACCATTGAAAATATGTTGATACCACAGCTGATAGTGATCCCAAAGTTCAGCTCCAAATTCCTTCAAACCCTCATTCAAACACACCTTCAACTCACTCTCTCTAGGTCTTCTTAGACTTGTCTTGCCTTTAAACACTTACGCACATGCTTTCAATCAATCTTCAACCCGTAACACACTCTTTCGTAATCACAAATGATGCAATCATACCTATTACACACTCACACTAGGGTCTCACTTTTCCCTCCAAGAGCACTAGTTCAAAATGAACTAAACAAGCACTTAAATACGTTTTCTTCCTCCAACACACAAGAGAGGTCGGTCTTATAACTTTAAGACGACCAATACAACTTAATTACATCCCATTACATTCATAAAAACGGTCACATATGACCCATATAGGTCAGCCATGCTCAAAACCATCCATCTTGCACCAAAAAGACTCAAAACCCCATCACTAGGATGAGTAAAATCCACTAACACCAAAACCATGATTAGTCAAACTCTAAAATTCATCACACATGTATAATATAACATTTAAACATCAACCATGGTCGCACTTTTACTTGAACCAATCAAATAAATCATAATATGGGCCCACAAGCTCATATCCTTCACCAAACAGATGTTTCCAGCACCTGTCTTCACCTTTGGGCCTCAAGACCACCCAAGATCAACTCAATTATAGCATGTGACCACTCTATGGAATCCTCAAGACCTGTACATCACATCCATGCATGTTAGAGCTCATGAAACAATCATATGTTCAAACCACAACAACTTTCCTCTTCTCCAAATCAAGCTGCCCAGAAAAACTTGTTTTGCAAACTCATCTAGTTTGCACCCTTTTTTTCACTTTCAAGACCTCTAAATACCTTCACTAGGAACCAAATTCATCCTTCTTCAATCTCTAGGTGATAAAGCAAGCATTAACCAATCAATTTCATGCCTCAACCAACTCAATCTTTCAGCTTGAGCAAACTTGTCTTGAAAATCAGCATACCTTCTTCCTCACAAACTGACTGAAAGAGCCATCAAATCAACTCACCAAGACACAAAACCTATCCCATTAGAAATATCTCTAAATCACCTTTCCAAAACATATTGTAACTCCTTCCAACTCCAAGTGGAAGGCCTTCAACCAAGCCAATCTCTACAAACTGCTTCTTAAGCCTTCTAGGACTCAAGAACTGACCATTAGCCCATATTGTTTCATCACACCAAAACTCACTTCCACACTAGATCAACTCAATTATAGCAAGTGACCACTTCATGGAATCCTCAAGACTCAGTACATCACATCCATGCATGTTAGAGTTCATGAAACAATCATATGTTCAAACCACAACAACTTTCCTCTTCTCCAAATCAAGCTGCCCAGAAACTTGTTTTGCAAACTCAACTAGTTTGCACCCTTGTTTTCACTTTCAAGACCTCTAAATACCTTCACTAGGAACCAAATTTATCCTACTTCAATCTCTAGGTGATAGCAAGCATTAACCAATCAATTTCATGCCTCAACCAACTCAATCTTTCATCCTAGCAAACTTGTCTTGAAAAACAGCATACCTTCTTCCTCACAAACTGACCTGAAAGAGCCATCAAATCAACTCACCAAGACACAAAACCTATACCATTAGAAATCTCTCTAAATCACCTTTCCAAAACATATTGGAACTCCTTCCAACTCCAAGTGGAAGGCCTTCAACCAAGCCAATCTCTACAAACTGCTTCTTAAGCCTTCTAGGACTCAAGAACTAGACCATTAGCCCATATTGCTCCATCACACCAAAACTCACTTCCACACTCAACCAAAGCATGGAACACCCTTAGACATGATGTCTAAGCACTCAAAGAACCTTCATTTATCAAGAACTCAAACATCACTTTACCTCATGTAGCTACTTAGCACCCTGCTAGAACAAGCATCCTCCAAACTTGACCCTCAAAGAACAACTCATAATTTTGTCATACCATATCAAAAACATGAGTTTGATATATCATTGAAAGCTCTTTGAATAGGATCACAACAAAACTTGAATGGATTCTTAACTCCTCCTGTAGCTCCTACAATGTCAATTTTAATTTTACCATAAGCTGCTCCAAACTGCCCCAAAAACCAATCTTCACAAATAGGGCACACTTTGCACTTTTTCCTCAACCATGACCTGAAACTATCATGGACATGTAGTACAACTCCAGGGCTCAAAATAATGTCAATTTAATCTTTACCTTCTTTGGAAAACTTCTCCAAAAACTAGACTTCTTCCGAAACAAACATTTTCAAGTGGGACCCACTCATCACCACATGCTCTGTCATACCTTTCTAGAAAGCTAGAAGAGTCCTCTACAACATCCAATCATCACATTTGCAAAACCAATCAAAAATGGGTTGATACAAGCAATCTTCTTCAAGTTGCTCCTAGCTAGGGTTTTGCTAGGGTTTTAAACCAACTTACCTTGTTAACAATCATTCATAAAAACGTGACGATCAAACCACCTCATTCTTTTTGTGAAACCTTCATAACTGACCTAAGAAGTTATGTCAAAGAGCTCAAGTCCCCATGCAAAGCATACAACCCACAACGAGCATCAAAAGGTCAACTTTTGTCACAAAACACACTGTCACTTACCCGGTTTTTCCAAAACTTGCATATCTTCAAAAATCTTCAACACTTTGACCTGAAACTTGTCATGAAGCATCATGACAACATCCTCTACATGTCCATACTCACCATCTATCCCAAATAGCTCTGAAACTCTTGAACCAATCTCATTTACCCATGTTTTCTAGCCTATTCTCACATGTTTGCTTCCCAAGGACCCTGAAACACCACCAAACCTTTGAAAACTAACCTAAAACTCACCATACACCTCACATACAGTGTCACCATGTTACTTACCATGCACCAATAGGACTCGATCAACTCCATATCTCATGACTCCAACTCATCCTACATCCTCCAGGCTAGGAATAGGCCTGGAATGACTGACTCAACCATGTAACCTCATGACCTAACCATGTTGACATCATGCAAACCCGTAGACACCCATGACAAATCTTTCCATGACACCCTTTGCCATCAATGGACTTGATATCAATGACAACACAAACACACAATGGTCAACAACTCTCTTGGACATATGGTTACCTATAAGGACGAATGTTGGGTGGCTAATTACTTGGAAGCGCTTTAATGGCCATGATCATGCGCTCTTCTTGGCAATAGACCTTTTGGCATCACTCCAAAAACAATTGAGTGGTTATCCTAAACTAAATGTATATCCAACGTTGTAAATGTTTTCACTCTAACCGCTTCCATGGAAAACAATTGTGCCACGAACCCATCCGCTCCCTTCTTGAGCATCTTTTACATCTAGTGCGAACTAACTAATTGTGGGGATTTTTTTGCAAACCATAAAGTTTAAATGTCTTTCCCTCATAATGAAATCTCATGAACAATTCCGAGAAATTCATCGCAATCATTCCCAATGTTGTAGGCCATTGTACTCTGAAACAATGTATGCTCCTCCCATTGGAATGGCAAACATGGGAGAGAAGATAAGATAAATATATTAAATGTCCAACAAATGACCACAAAAGTAGGTCAAAGGGACTGCACCATACAAAGGGACCAGAAACTAGCCGAGGAAACCAAGACGGGTTTCCATGAGAAAACAAGAACAGAAAGAAAGAAAGAGAAGAGAGAAATGAAGCGAGGGCCAATGGCCAAGAAGTGCCACCACAGAAGCGTGCACTGACCCATGACCCCAGAGTCGGGGGACATGGGGAATACAATGTAGAAGAGAGAAGAAGAGCCAGAAGGAGGGAGAGAATCCGAACAGAACTCTCTCATCTAGCATCCAAGGCCGGCTGAAAGAAGCTAGTAATGCGTTGATGTCCAATGGAGGACGTAGTGGAAGGTATGGAACGCTGATGTCCGGAGTGAGAAGCTCTCTGAGCAGGTCTGGTGGATCTCCACAGCGGATGTCTGTGAAGGGATGATCTCGGCCTCGTATGTGTCTGGAAGCTCTAGGCTGGAGGAAGGTGCCTCGGTTCCGCACCGATCTAGTTTGGGGCTTGGACTAGTGTCATCTGCGCTGCTTGGTGCCCCTCCCTAAAAGGATCACTATAGAGGAGGTGATCTATATGGTAGTAGTCGAGGAAGGGTCTCACAACGAAGTCTGAGAGTCTCCTACATATATAAAGCTAGGCACCTCTGGTCATAGTAATATAGAAGAAACTAGTAAGGGTCGGATGCTCTTTGAAAAGACAATGGAATCTCCCTCTGATCTCGTAATAGATGGGACACCGAAAATGAAATGGTCCTCCATCTCGACCTCCTGAAGGGAGCAAAGCTGGCAGATCCTATCAAAACGTGGCATGATGATTTTTTGAAGCCTGTGGGAGCCTACTCTGAATTGGCCAAGAGGAGCGCGGAGGGCATGCATCCAGTGACGGGAGATGTATTGGGGTCGAGCGATAAGACCATTGTTAACCACTAGGAAGTGCGTAGCATAGAAAGCCATCTTAGGACGTAGCCCTCCTAAGGGTTAGTCCATGTGATCTAGACAAACTGTCTGTAAATGTCATCTCGGATGATTTTGTTCAAAGTTTGCTTACTCGGTAGGAGGCGGGTTGGAGCGTCCAAGGAGTAATCTGAATGGTGGAAGGTGGTGCATCTGAATGCCAACAAATCCCAGTAGGCTCGAGACTCGACATACCAACAACGAGAGCGACCAGGGTGGTCCGATAAGGCTATGGCCTCCGAGGAGCAGTATGCTAAATATGGGTACCTGTCTCTTCCCACAATAGAATCAGCAAGTCTCCGGACGCGATGCAGAGCGAGACGAGGCCAAAGATTGCTTCTAGTCGAAATGGACGAGCACCAAACTCAGCTAGGATGATATTGTGGGGTATGGTCTCTTTGCATCTAATGATGCGCCGGAGCAAAAGAATCTGAATTCTCTCAACAGTAGCCCAATCTGACTCAAGTAAGGACGGCCCCCAGATCTCAAAGCCATAGAGGACCGTGGGCCTAATGAGGGAGTCCGTGAGGGACATCTTAGACAAGGTGTCCTGAAAGTGGTGTCTGAAGCATTGTCTTTCCAAGAGAGCTAAAGACCCATACCCTTTATTGACCCGGGGTTGAAGAGTTGGCCGCATACTGAAGCGAGGTCCAAAGAATAGCACTCCCAAGTAGGTGTATGAGTTGGTGATCTCAAGCTCCTCCCCTCTGAAGAAGAAATGGAAATCAGATGTCTTCAACCCATTGAAGAGCATAACCTTGGTCTTGCCAAGGTTGACCGTCAATTGCTTATGGTCACAAAAAAGAGCTAAAGCATCCAGTTGTCTTTGTAATCCTTCCGGGGAAGAGGCGAGGAGTACCACATCGTCAACAAAGAGGAGAATGGATATCGAACCCGATGAAGAAGAAGACAACCATCACCCTCCTGGATATGATCACGGAGAAAATTCTCCAACTCATCAATGTAAATCCCGAACAAAGTCGGGGACAAGGGGCAACCCTGTTTGACCCCAATGGTGCTCTGATGAAGTCTGACAACCTAGTGGCGGTGCGGAGGCGGCCAAGGACCTCCTCATAAAGGCGCATAATGGCAGCAAGAAGGATTTCGGAAATGCCAATGTCTCTGAGCCTACGGAAAAGGGCTTCCCGCGGAACAAGTCAAAGGCTTTCCGAAAATCAACAAAGCAGCAAAAGACTTTGGAAGAGCGGTGGCGTGCTTCCTCAATGATGGCTCAAGGGTGAAGATGTGATCAGTGGTCTAGTACAACAGACGAAAAAACACGCTTGTCCCCTGGCTCTAAGGTGCCTTTGCTTCAAGAACTCAGAAAGCTGCATGTGAAGCATTGTCACATAAAGCTTAGAAAATGTGTGACCCACCATAATCGTTTTGTAGTTATTGGGATCTGAGGTGGGGCCCGACTTATGGATCGGGTGAATAATATGATGGGACCAAGTACTCGAAAGCCTGTACAAACCACCTGGTTAAAAAGATCCACTAAGTAGTTGTTCAGGACGTGAAGACCATGCTTGAAGAACTTTGCTTGGAAGCCTTCCTCATCCTCTGCTTTGTTGTTGTTCATAGCTGAAATAGCATCTTTGACATTCGTGTAAGTGAAGAGGTGGCAAGACGACGGTGGAGACACAACCTGAATCTAAGATTGCCCTGGGATATCATAAAGATTGGAAGTATGGGCATACATAGAGTTAGGTCTCAGGTCTTGTGGGAGAGGGGAGTGGCGAGGGAGGATGGTACGCCGAAACGTTTAGGGGAATGAATCAAGGAGGCACGAAGCTCTTGTCTCCACAGGGAAATGTAGGTACGTTTCTTGTGGCGAAGGAGGCGATAGGAGGTTTTGAGTGAGGGATAAGAGGGGTGAGCATGGGTGAAGGCGACACGAAGCTGGGTGAAGGGCCTTGCATTCCTCGTCATACCATTGGTTCATGGGGCATGTCCTCTTACTTGGGGGAGTAAGAGTGTAATGGGGATAAGAGGCAAGGGTTTCATGGATAGTGGAGGAGAGGAGGTTGTATTTAGTGTCGGTATTAGCAAGTGAGATGAAAAGGGGTTCGGGTGGAAGAAGTTGACGAAGGTGTGAAGAGAAGGTTTTGGGGTCGCCTTCATCAGACTTAAGTATAGTGCGGGGTGGATTGTGGGTGGGGAGTAGCGAGGGGGAAGACTATCCTGTAGGGGAAAAGGAGAGGATGGAGTGATCAACAAGGGGGATGGGGAGACCGACAAATGGCAGATAAAAGGGAGCAGGTTGGGAGTAGACATGACGATAATCCACCACGCTTGCCCCACCGCAATGGGGCCTATAGGTAAAGAAGCGGGAATCGGGAAAGCACGGATCCCATTCAAGATCAACAGCTCATGTGATTCCCCCAACTATAAAAGATGTCGGCCATAAGATGTCAGAGGTCCCGAAATATCCGTTGACTCTCTCTAAAGCCCTACGAAATCAAGGTCCACCTCATGGGCGCAAAGCACGTCACATGTCCTATCATGAAGGGGAATCTGGAGATCTCTAGTACGGCGTTGAAGTCCCCTAAGAGGATAACCTCACCAACCGCTGAGAACTAGGAGATGCCTGTATATAGATCAAAGAAGGGGTCTCCTTCCGGGCCATTGTGTATGGCATAGGATGAGGAAACAAGAGGGAAATAACATACCACAACGAAGATTCCCTGGGGAGGAGTGCACTACGTCTGATCCGAATCCATAAGAATCGGGCGAACTCATCCTCGGCAACCACAAAGATCCTACTCGGAGAGACTCCCTGAGTAGGCAAGCAACTCCACCAAAACCTCTGACACCACCTGAACTCCTTGTCTCTTGCCTACAAACTGAAAGCCAGTGGTATCCTCTAATATCTGGGAGAGGACGAACAGGGCTCGCATGGGTCTCTGTGACAAAGAGGAGATCTGAAAGCCCAAGAGCGTCGTACAGTAAGCCTGGAGATGACCAGAAGGACCCATTACCATTCCAACAGGTGATGGAGATGCCCCTCTTCCGTCGTCTCTCACAACAAAACCGTCATTTTGAGGATCGACCCGGGGATCCCAATCCGAGGGGAAGGAATCCCGAACAACATGTTTGAGGTTATGAATTACAACCCATTTAACCTGCTTTTTCTTACTACCATCACCACTTCCCAAGATTGTTTGATTCTTCACTTGAGCTCTTGTGAGGTCTTCGTATAAGAAGACTTTGTTAGGGAGGGAGAATAGCTTGCGCTTGGCTCTGAGGGCCCTAAGCCTATCCCCGTTGATTTGAATTTGAGGAAGAGGGTAGAATCCAGCCCAATCCATGCTTTGTCCAACGGTACATCCGAAGTCCCAAATTTTTTGTGAGAAAATTTATACCCATGGCCAAAGGATCCGAAGGGGGATGTGGGCAACCCTCTCACCTTAAGGTTAAGTTCTCTGGCGCGTCTGGTCCTTTCCTCAACCAGTTTAGCTTGTACAACCTCTTTAACCGTAGCCAAATGATGAGGGGTTTTGTCCTTCCCTTTCACAACTTGGGCCCAGGAATCTGTCTGTTGTTTAAGAGTATCTTGTTGATTATGGATTTCCTCTTGTTTGTTTTTTAAATCTAAGATTTCAGCTTACAGCTAGTCGTTGATGTGTTGGGGGTGGTGTGCAGTGTGGTATCAGCTTGCATTCTCTGCAATGATATGTTTTCCACGTCAACTTTTTCCATCCGGGTCGTGAGCTCGAAGACTTCCATCCTTAAGGCCCTGTTGGAGGATTCAACAATTTCGAGTTTGTGGATTAATTCCTCAAGTATGTTCGGCAAACCCTTGTCATGCTGACCCTACTATGATTCACCTGTGATTGAAAGGACCTGCAAGTTAATGGGGGAGGGAGACATCGAACGAATCACTTAAGTGGAGTCAGTGAGAGAGGTGGGTCGGTGAACCCCCAACAAGACCATACCACAGGCATAGGGTCTTGTATTTCCACTCGAAACAAGCTTTAAATGTGTTCCTCAATCATGGTATTTAGGGCTCGAGGGTAGGCCTATATATCCCCTCCACCACAAGTCAAGCTAATAACTACAAACCACAAAGCACCACGAAAGTCAAGCTCGCAATGAGTCCAAGAAACAACCAAAAAACCATAGTCGTGAAGTCCAACCGTAAAGTGAAATAGTCACAGAGCCCAGATTGACACGAAGCACTAAAATGCAAACATGAAGCCAAAATTTATCTTGTTGCGAAAGGTCAAAAAGACAGGTCAGAAGCCCAAAAATACAAAAATGAAGCCCTAATAACAATCACGAAACTCAAATATATTGACACGAAGCTCTACTTTACTGACAAGAAACTCTAACATACGATCGAGAGCCTTAATTTATCGAAAACCATTTCTCACAAAAGACATCATAGACTCGGTCTTCAAGGACCCATCCAAAAGAGAAGAGGTAACTAACATAATTGAGCATTGAAAGTTTCTTTTGTTTATTGTTTTGCTTGCCGTGTTTAAGACAATGTCAAAAGAAGACATTTATGACCTCGGCTATACTTGTTGTCACAATTGAAACACAACCCTTTTAACTTGTTTCTTCAATTTATTGAGGTATCAACATGATAGGGAAAATGGTGGTGGCTTGCACTCTCTACCTATGGTGATTGGTTGCCTTTCAACCAAATTTTTTATTTTACCCTATGGGCAAAAACAATGGATTCTAATACCAAACTCGGGTTAAACATGTGAACATCATGTTGGATGTTATCCTTGAGCCCTCCCAAAAACAAATCATTGAGGTTATCCTTTGTGATGTCCTATACACTCAAGGATAAGTTTAAGAATTGTTGAATATAATCTTTAATAGGCCCTATTTGACTCGGTTTGCTAGTTGACTAAAGTAGTTATTTGTCACACCGATTTTGTAGTGCATCTAAAGTTCATCAATGAACACCGACCATGTGATAGTCAAGCCTTTCTTCTTCTTTTGAGTGTGCTGAGCATCTATACCAAATGAACTACTCCATAACACATATAAAGATGTTATGATCACCTTTTCTACACAAAGAGTTTGATGTAGAGCAAAGAAATTCTCCATTTCATTGATCCAAGTCACTGGATTCTTCCCCTCGTACTTGCACATCTCCACCTTCGGTAGCATGTTTGAAATCCCATATTAGCTCTACTGAATTTTGAAGCAATGTCACGTTCAATGTGGGTTTGCTAGAAGAGCTTGTGTTCCCCAAAGTGGAAGTATTGGGCAATATCTATAAATCAGCCAAAGATGCGAGAGATAGATGTCATTTGTGTTTGTAACATGTTGAAGTTATCTCGAAATTGATCACCAACCTGCTGCAAATCATCTTTTTCGCCCATGTTTTGAAATTTGCTTGGAATTGTGAGATAGTCACTAACACCTCGAATCAAAATTCACTCCTTCCTTGTTTGGTGTCCTTCCCAGAGTGATGAAACTTTTTCATTGAGCTCTAGTTGAGCACCCTCTGTTGGTTTAGGGAAAGGGTTTAGCATTCAACGTTTAGGGTGCAAGTATTAGGGTTTAGGGTTTAGGGTTTAGGACTAGGGTTTGGGGTATGGGATTCACAGTTTGGGGATTAGGGATTTGTGGGTTAAAAATAGGGTTACCGAAGAAATATATGGTTCGATTTTCTTTTCGAATCAAATAAAGTGACTACTATCACGAAGTGAGACGAATCCAATCACTGTTGTTTTGCAAAGTCCAAAAAACTTCCAAACTTTATTTTTCCTTTTTCTTTATTTCTAAGAAAATAAAACTATTGCGATGACAGAAATAAATAAAAATTCATGATAGCGAGTTTTGGTTTTTGGTCCGACCACCCTCAATACAACTGCTAAGCTAGAAAAAAAATTGGCCAATGGAAAACTTTCCCAAATCATAGCTCTAGTACCACTTGTAACGAATTTGCGTGGATAATTTCAACATATCACCAAACAAAATACAAAAATGAAATAACAACAATATGTCACAATTATAGTAGCAAAATAGAATAGATACTTGATATTAAATTAAGACTAGAACAGAATATATAACTCAGCGACTTCAAGGAGGCAACATCTACAACCTTACAATAAGAATAAAATACGCAATGGTAATCTAAGTACTAACCCCTACCCCTATATATACCATAGTTACCTAAGTCTCGGGACGAGGGGCGGGTTTTGAGACGGCAAAAAATTTCCCAAATTTTGGGGACGACTTTTTAAAATAATACATAAAAATTAATATTTTAATATTTTA
The DNA here is from genome assembly GCA_018340775.1 of Taxus wallichiana var. yunnanensis. Lineage (NCBI taxonomy): Eukaryota > Viridiplantae > Streptophyta > Pinopsida > Cupressales > Taxaceae > Taxus > Taxus wallichiana. The sequence goes on from CM031238.1 coordinate 39,085,794, forward strand.
ACTTTTTTCAATGAAATTTAGGGATTTAAACCGTATTTAATGTATTTTAGGTACTTTCAAGATTATAATTTGATGTTCTTGGTAAAAATAACATCTTTTTAAAAGTAAAAATATCATAAAACTTTTAAAAGATTTTTTAAAAATTGGGGCGTCCTCCAAGTCCCCAAACGTTCGAGACGTTTGAGACATCACCAAAATCTAGGGGACACGTCCCCCGCATAACACCGATATATACCTACTTAGGCTAGGGTTAATCCATAAGCTAACCCTACTAACAATATAAAAGTACGAGAGACATGCAACAAGTTAAGAGATTGTGTTAGCCACAAGTCAGCTATACATGTTCGGATACATGTAATACGTTAAGGGTGTGGCAAAAACGTGAGAGTCTGCTTGTGCACTTCAACACCTCATGTTGCTCAATTGTGTTTTCACACACACAAGCATGCAACGTGATCATCAAATTCGTTGGTGTAGTACTAAACCAACTATGTTTAGATTAACTTGGTTGTGAAAGGATTTTGATGTTGAAACAACGGCTTAACAAGTGGTGCAAAAGAATGAGATAATGTTGGACCAAGGTGCATCATGAGTTTGTGGAATTGCAAAGGTACAAAGTGTTATTCCTCGAGGGTGTCCCAAATGAGTTGATGGACGTCTAGGGATGCATAAGAAGGTTGCTTATGAGAATCAAATATCATACTCATGTCAATATTCTTCCTAATACTCTAAAATGTAACCAAGTTGGCGTTATTTTTGTTTATGTGCTCACATGCTTATAGGCACGTGAAAGCTCTTGCTCTCGATACTAATGATCCGTACCATGGGGCTCATAATGGTGGCACAAATGATAAACCAATAAATTATCTAGTAAATCGTTAAGTTATAGAATATGCAATGGTGAACATGAAAGACATTAAACCATTATACATTTGAATGCAAAGAGAGCAAAATAATGCTCTTTTATTCAATGAGAAATTAATTAGTATGTTACCTACTACCTATGTGTACAATGTGCACCAAGGCTGAGAATTAGGATTCCCGTGATCAAAACAGGGGACTCTTACTAACTAATTTTCCTAAACTAGAATGTGAACAAATGACCATTTCATGCTTGTCCCTCTTAGGGTCGAAATTGTTATAATATATCATTAGAAGAAAGCAATTACAAAACAGTTCATCTTCTACCACAAAAGACAGATCACCTTCGTGTAGGTTTAATGGTTAGGTTCCAAACATGTGGTGTGTTGATAGGTGTGTTCGGATGGGTGCAAGCTCAAAAGTGACACCCGGCATGGTGCAATAAAGTGTCGGGTCTCAACATGGCCGATATGTGTTTTACGTAGATGATGAGTTGCATGGCATGAAGAGTTGCACAAAGTGCGCATGACTCTTACAATTAGAGCATGATCGGTATGGTTGTGATCAAATCAAGAAGTGAATTGAGAATAGAGCACAATCGAAAAGGGCGACTACGAAAAGATAAAGAAAGGATTTTACTCTCTTTTCTTAATCTCTCTGTGTCGACATTCCCCACTTCATGACCTTCCTCATACCACTTTTTGGTTCAACGAGGTGGACCATGATACCTTTTCCTCCCACATCCGTCAACTTCTTCCATCCGAGTCCCGGTTCTTTGCCTTAGATTGTGTTATAACCAAGTACACATGTCTCTCTTCCATCATCTGGGAGGTTGCCCTCAAGTCTTTTCCTAACTCCACCAGATCCACCGCCGCTTCCCATCAACTCTCACTTACTAGATCTTGCCCCATGAACAAATGGTACGATGACGAATGCAAGTCCTTTCACCGCCAACTTCATCATGCCTTCATCCATGCTCATCCCTCTTATCCCACCTTGAAAGCCTCCTACCACTGTCTCCTCCGCCGTAAGAAACGCCTCTTTATTTCTCGGAGGAGACGGATCTTATGTGCTTCCCTCCAGCACTCTCCCAAGCATTTTTGGCACACCATCCTCCCTCGCCATTCTCCCCTTCTTGTAGAGCTTAACCCCGATTCCATGTTCTCCCACACTTCCTCTCTCTATGATATTCCGAGGCAGCCACATATCAGGTTGTTTCTTCGCCCTCGTCTTACCACTTATTCACATACAGGAACATCAGAGAGGCGGTTAGAGTGATGAATAGCAGCAGGGCAGCTGATGAGGAAGGATTCCAAGCAAAATTCTTCAAGTATGGTTTGGGCGTGCTGGGTAGCTACTTGGCTGATATCTTGACCACGTGGTACATTCGGGTCACACCATGTTATTCACCCAATACATAAATCGGGCCCCAATTTAGATCCCAACAACTACAAGACGATCATGGTGGGCCACACTTTCTCAAAACTATATGTTATAGTTCTTCATGAATTGCTTTCCAGGTTTTGGAGCATACGCACCTCGTGAGCTAGAGAGGACGGGTTTCCATCTTATTCATCGACTATTAATCATATCTTTACTCTCCGAGCCATCATTGAGGAGGCTCGTCATCGCTCATCGAAAGTCTATTGTTGCTTTGTAGACTTTCGAAAGCGTTTGACTCGGTTCCAAGATGCCCTATTCCAGAGGCTCAAAGACATTGGTATATCTAAGACCCTTCTCACTGCCATCATGCGGTTATACGAGACAGTTCTCGGTCGTCTCCACGGCTCATGGGGTAAGGATTTCATCAAGAGCACCATTGGGGTCAAACAGGGTTGCCCCCTGTCCCCACTCTGTTTGGGATCTACATAGATGAGCTCGAGACCTTTCTTCATGAGCATATCCAGGACAACGATGGGTGCCTCCTCCACCAGTTTTGATCTCTATTCTCTTGTTTACAAATGATGTTGCCCTCCTGGCCTCTTCTCCCAGGGACTTCATAGACAGGTTAAATGCCTTAGCTTTGTTCTATCAACAGCGATTGGCCAACCTTGGTAAAACCAAAGTGATGGTCTTCAACGGGTTGAAGACCTCACACCTCCATTTCTTCTTCAAAGGGGAAGAGATCGAGATCACCAACACCTATACTTACTTGGGAGTACAGTTCTTTGGTCCACAGTTCAGTTTGAGACATGCCCTACAACCACGAGTCAATAAGGGCTATGGTTCTTTAGCCCTCCTCAAGAGACAGTGCTTTCGAAACCACTTTGAGGACATCTCTTCCAAGATGTCTCTCATGGACTCCCTTATCAAATCCACTTTGTTCTTTACGGCTCGGTGGTGTGGGGACCTTCTTTACTTGAGTTTGATTGGGCTTCAACTGAGAGAGTTCACACGCTTCCCCTTCATCGCTTCATCAAGTGCAAGTAAAAGATCCCCCAACACATCATTCTAGCTGAATTTGGGGCATGTCTTTTTAGGCTAGTCACCATTTTTGGTCTGATCTCTTTCCTGCACCACATCTGGGGCTTCGTTGACTCGGCGGAGGAGCAGACTAATACCTATACTTGGCATATTGTTCATTAGAGACTATTGCCCATTCTGATTCTTCAAGTCGTGGTCTCTCTTCTTGGTATGTTAGGGTGTTTGGTCTCTTGGAGTTCGTGAAAATATTAGATGGACCCTCTCCCTCCTTTTAGGTATTCCTTGGGCGCATTTGATCACCTTCTACCTACTAAATAAGTGCTAAACAGGATCGTCGGGGATGATATTTACAAGCAATTTATCCACGCCTCTTGAAGTCGTGTTTGATTGCTAGTATGTTGGGGTGTTTGGTCTCTTGGAGTTCGTGGGTATACAGATGGACCGTCTCCCTCCTTTTAGGTATTCCTTGGATGCACTTGATCACCTTCTACCTACCAGACAAGAGCTAAACAGGATCATCAGGGATGATATTTACAGGCAGTTTATCCACACCACTTGGGTGAACCCTCATGGTGGGTTACACCCAAAGATGGCCTTTTATGCGGAGCACTTTTTGGAGCTCAATGACGGTCTTATTGTCCGCCCTCAGTATACACTTCGCCATTGGATGCACGCTCTTCGCATCCCCTTGGGCCAGTTCGAGTGGGATCTCATAGGCTTCGATGCAAGATGGATCACCAGATTGATCGTTCAAACAAGATCTGCCAACTTTGTAGTCTTCAGGAGGTCAAGACAGAAGCACACTTTGTCTTCCGCTGCCCCCTTTACTACGAGATCAGGGGGAGGCTTCATTGCCTCTTCAGGAGGACCCGAGTTCTTTTTGACTTCTACAGGTATGAAGACCAAAAGTGTTTGGCTCTTTACATGTAGGAGGCCCTGAGGCTTCGTGAGCACACTCTTCAAACCCCTTCCAAGCCAAATTCTAAACAGTGAATCACTTCCTTTTTCACAATACTATCGTTAGTGAGAGGCACTAAACGCCAAATTGATACTCGATTCATGTATCATCCTCCGGATCGATGCACGGTCCAGAGAGACCATACACAACTCCCGAGATCTCATCGACATGACCATACTAGTTCTAGCACCAGGAGATAGACTAGATCCACCAAGTCCTTGCGACATACCACATTGTCTGCAGACGGCGAAAGACATTAGGCGGCATCGACATCTCACCACCTCTTCTTTTAATCGTCATTTTATCCAAAGTTTCTTTCAGTCGGCCTCGGATGTTAGGCGAGTTGGGTTTACCACTCCCTGATAGGCATTCCTCATTGCCTCTCTTGGGGCCTTCTTTCTTTTCTTCTTGGGCATTTCCACCCCCCCCATTTTGGGCTCGCAACGTGTTTGTTCCTTTTTCTAGTTTTGCCTCCTCTCACTTTTCTTCCTTTGAGAGGGCACTAAACACTAGATTGATACCAATTTTGTACCATCCTCCGGATCAATGCGATCCAGGAGAGACCATACACAGCTCCCTCGAGATCTCATCGACATGACCATACTAGTTCCAGCACCAAGAGACAAACTAGATCCACTAAGTCCTTGCGGCGTACCACATGTCTGACAACGGCACATCGTGGTGGCCTCAACATCTCACCGACCCTTCTTTTGATCGTCATTCTATCTAGAGTTTCTTTCAGTCGGCCTCGGATGTTAGGAGAGTTGGGTTTACCACTCCCTGATAGGCATTCCTCATTGCCTCTCTTGGGGCCTTCTTTTTTTTTCTTCTTGGGCATTTCTACACCCCTCCCCGTTTTGGGTTTCTTGGCACATGTCTATTCCTTCTTTCTAGTTCTACCTTCTCCCGCTTTTCTTCCTTTGTATCACTCCTCTTTTGCATTGTACTTTTTTTGGGAACCATTTGGTTCTCCCGCTTTGTATTGACACATGTGTACTCTGCAGTCCCGTTGACCTACTTTTGTGGTCATTTGTTGGACATTAATATATTTATCTTATCTTTATCTACGGCTTCTTGTAAATTAAGAATATTTACAAGATCTTAAGTTTCAATTTCTAAATGGATTAACTATTTAGAGATGAGCAGATCTGATTTCAAAGAGAGTTCGTTCATGAGTCTGGATCCCTAATAGCACAATTCTAACACCGTAGGATGCATATCAAAGCCATGTAGTACAAATGTGAGAAAGCAAACAATCACATGGCTTGTCCCCATCCAACCTTATACAAAATTATAAATTTAATATTCATGTAGGCTTCTTAAATATTTCATAAATCAGTTGCCAACTTCACTAACAATAAAAATTACTTCAACCAAGATTCTAATGTCTAAGAACAAGAAGTAACAAATATCTTACATTATACAACCATATTATAAAGGACACGAGCTTCCTAAAATCCAAGAATAAATTAAGGCTCCTAAAATGTGATAGCATTTGTTTGCTTTGGTTCACTTATCAAACATGGTAGAGTTAGCCACCTAAAAAGATCCATAAGGTTAAATAAAGGTAGAATGGGGATCATCTTGGACAAGAATAAATTTAGGCTCCTAAAATGTGATAGCATTTGGTTGCTTTGGTTCACTTATCAAACATGGTAGAGTTAACCACCTAAGAAAGATCCATAGGTTAAACAAACGTAGAATGGGGATCATCTTGGGCATGAAAATCATTCTTAAGGACTAGAAAAAGGAAAAGAAAAATATTATCAACTAGCATTTCCTTTACTTTGGAATGTTTGATTTTTATTGCGAATTGGTGTTTAGTTGTTTCTAGTCTTCATGCCCATCTTGCACATTCACCGCTTCCCATGCGTAATCGATAAAGTCAATAGCAGGATAGTTAAAATCAATGAGGTTACCCCCTTCCAATTACCACTTTTCAACTCCCTCTTGCATCCATGCCTTGTAATTCATGAGGAAGACTAGGTAATGGCAACTAATAAGAAGGCACAATGTTTGGTCCATGTCATTGAACAAAGTTGTCAGGTTTGATGAAAAACTAGAAAATGTTTTTATTGTCTTGAGTACGTACAAGAAGCATTGCTTCTTATAAGTTCCCTTGAAGAATGTCAACAAATTTGGAAAGCGATTTTTTGATGCCGAGGATATTATCCAAATAACAAAATTTGTATGGTCCTTTTTTTTAACATACCCTCAATGGAAAAATTCCTCTTGCGATTGAAAGGTTACACAAAACAAGAAACCCTTCAATGCAAATAATATTTAAGCTGATAGGCATTCTACAACGGCAATGAGGTAGAAGTGTAATATAGTGAGTTGTTCACTTTTATGCTTGACCTTAAATTTGATGATCATTTGACAATTGCGTGGCAATTTCAAACTTTACTTTGACGTCCATTTGACTATCAATTAGAAGAATTTCTTATTGCTTGGATTAGTCAATTCGTAAAATCATAATATTTTGGCCCTATAATGGAATTTGGAGCCCACATTTTTATCCATATAGATTTTTTTGAGCCTGAGACAATGATGTAGATAGAGGGATGCATTTTTCATGATTCAAGGAAATTGGAAAAAAAGGTATTTTGAGTTACTAAATCAATGCAATAAGTGAAAAATTCAAGACAAGCACCTTGAGATTGATCTCTCTCGACAAATTTCAAGTAGGTGTATTAAGATATTTGTACTAGTCTTAGACCAATTGGAGATATTATAACTACTTGTTTATCAAAAATATCATAGAGAGGATAAATGAAATTGGCCAATTGAAATATGAATGATCCAGCCAAAAAAACTAGTTAAATACTAAAAACCGAAAAGCCTTTTGTACCACCAAAACTTTCATTAATTGCTTAACTAAGCTAAATAAAACCAAATGGGCCAGCTAGTTAAACCCTAAACCCTGAAGCTTTCTGTACAGCCAAAACTTCCATTATCTTCCTTTCTAAAATATAACTTCATAGTTATACCAAGTCTAGAAATCCCGATCTGCTAAATAAGGTTAAAAATCTGAAAAATCAAGAAAAGTTCAAAAGTTCAGACAGTTCCAGTCTGAAACATATATTTATTATATGTGAGCTTAATTTTAAAATAATGCAAAATTGACAAATACGATGAAAAACTTCAATAGCATGATCTAAAATGTTATAATATTTAATATTATTTAGTATACAAGGTTGTTGGGTGTCTTTTTCTTTGCAAAAAACTACAAAATATTAAAAAAAAATTTTTTTCCCGAGTGAACTAATCCGGGCAATCTGAATACCCCGGCCCCGACAGGATTGCAAAAAAAATATTGCAAAGCCCAGCCAATCAAACCCTAAACCCTTGAAGCCTTCTATACAGCTAAACTTCACTTCAAAAATGTGTATAAATACTATTCCTGTAAAATGTTAGAAACTAAGTAGAGTTCAGCCTGAACCTTTTAATCTGAAATTAAATTTTGAAGTTTTTACAAGCATCGACGGCCAAATTTTTATTAAGTAAAATCAAAAGCTGAAATCTTCATAATATAACTAGGAAAATAAACCCTGTTGCAAAACCACAATACTGGTCCAAAAATACCACAGTAAACCTCGACTCTTCATAAAATAACAAGTAAAATGAACTCTAGCATAAAAGCCTGCAGAAAAACTACTACAGTTGTGCTAAATTTACCCCGACTTTATACTACCAAAATTAAACAAAAGGTTTTCATTGACTACAAAACTTTAAACCCCAAGGAAAATGTTCATAAAATAACAAGGAAAATGAATGCTAACGTAAAACCTTTCTCCAAAACACGTTAGTTGTGCAAAGTTTACTCCAGACTTTTAAAGGAAAGAACCGTTGACTACAGAACTCTAAACCTCAAATATTCATATACAAATGAACCCTCCTGCAAAAGGACGCAAATCGTGCAAATTCCACAGTAAATTTAAGCAGCCAAAAATTAAACAAAAAGGTTTTGCTTGACTACATGATCCTGACCATCAAAGTTTCAAAGATAACCAGGAAAATGAAGACCTGGTGAATTTGCGAAGTTTACACGAAACTTAAATAAAGATGTTTTTGAAACTTCCAGAACCTCAAATCTTTCATAAAATAGCGAGGAAGAGGAACTCTAGCATAAAACCCTATTGCAAAACCCCATAATTTTAAAGAAATTGCCGCAACTTTGAACGGCCGAATTTCTCAGAATACAGAACTCTACAGTGCTGGAAAAGCACGACTGCAGACAACGCATAAAGTTCAACATAATTCGATAAATTCCATATCAAAATCAGCTACAGTAAAAAGCCTGGACTGAAACCAGATTTTCCATGACATAAAGTATAAAGAATTCCGGAAATTTGTCTATTTAGGTAAATAGTACGAAACAAAATTAAAAATTAACAGATAAAGATAAGAATACTACAGTATCGTTACAAAAAGCGTCAGCCCGTAATATGCCGACTGCCACCAGGCGCATTTTCTGCGCCAGGTGTCCCTTAAGAGCATTTTGAGAATAACTCAGAGAAATAAAATTTTCAGGGTACATATACACGCCAATAAAATTTAACATTTTCGTAGCTAATGAAAATACTCGAAAATATACAGCCAATACGGCTCGATTATTAGTAAAAGGGCCAAAAAAAAAAGTCAAAATTATACACAAACATAGTCAACTGCTACAGTCAAATTTCTTTAGAGTTAAAAGAGAGAAAAAACTTGCACAGATAGAGACTAAATAGTAAACACAATTTTAGTCATTGACGTTAAAAATATTTATGCTGGGACTGAAAAAACTAGAATATTTACGCAGAGAGAGGTTAGTACAGGTGTGCCGATTTCATCTTACTTATACAGACGCAAATAAAATAAAACAAAACAAAACAAAAAAAAAAAAAAACACTATTTGATACAGGCTAAACATAAATGACGGCCATTGCAGTAGAATTTATCTATACTTCAAGCGAATATAAATACAAATGTCAGTCATTGTAGTAAATACTTATCTAAACTTAAAAAACTCACAAGCCAAAAACATCGTACATTTACACAGACAAAGAATAAACACAGAATAAACATATTTAACAGCTGTAGCCTTAAAAATTCACAGTTTTGAAAAGAATTTATGTCATCCGTTTTCAAAAAAACTTTTAAAAACTGTATTCACACGCATTATACCGCCTGACCTGAAGAGTCAACAAATACATGAGATGAATGGGTAGCAACCCATGCAGAGGAGGCCTTTATTCCTTCCATCTGATAACTTCAGCTTGGTTTTTGAAGCGCTTGCGCTGTGTTTAGAATCCGCAACCTCTTTAAACCCTAAATAACTGCAATTATTGTGGGTATTGTTGAAATTTGTTGATTTATTTTTATTTATATAATGTGGTTTGAATTCCTCTGGCTTCGCAGGGGACTCTGGAGTTTCCTTTGGCCCCCGGTCATGTGGGAGGCAGGGATCTTGGCGCTTTTTCGGCCCCCTTTGCAGGGATTGCCGCTGATGCGCGATAAATGTTGTTACCAGGCGTAATGGACGCTTCTTATGGTACAACGGTCAATGGCGGCCGTTGAATTTACTGGAAGTTCCGTAAAGTGAGGTGCGAACTCGTGAAAAATGTTTGCCTAAGTTAGTAGGTAAAAAGTACTTTCTTGGTGGCTAATTTTTTTGGGCTAATTTTTTTAACTTAAAAAGGGTTGTCCGATTTTAATTATATCGGAGGTGTCTCTCTTTGAGGATGCCCTAGATGGAATGTGTCAAATTCGGGTGAGCTTTTTCCAGCTACCCTATTCCAACCATCTTGCTGTTTACAACACATGTTTTTCATTTTTTCCTTTTTAATATTCCTTATTGGCAGACAAAAATCTTGCACATCTGATGTAACTTGCAACTCATGTGCAATTACTAGTGTAAACCAAAGAAGGGTGGGGTGTTTGGCCCTCATTTACAAATATTGATTTAGTAAACATATTTACTTCATTTTTTTAAATTTGTTAGGGGACATGGAGTATTTGACAAGGCACTTACAAGTATGTTTTTTTGAGAAATCTTCTTAAAGGATTGATCAAACATATGTATGTGGTTATACCACTTATTTTTGGAAAAGCACAACTTCAAATGGGAATAAAAATTAGACACTCTAGATGAGTCCTTGCATTTACTTTCCATTATCAATTATATGTTTTATTTTCATTTGTCTATGTATGGGTAAATGATCAAATTTAAGAATTATTAGACCATTATGGTGGTTTTTTAAGTTTGAAACTATAAACACTAGAAAACACACCTTGCACATAAAGTCTCTTATTCAAAAAATACCAAAAAATCATAAAACATAAAAAACCCAAAAAAATCAAATAATTCCACAAGAACAAATAAAAAATATAAAACCCCATAAAAATGGGATAAAAGACACCTCACCACTCATTTACTAATCCTCACATTTTATACATCCTTATGCAACACATGTAGTACATATTGAATGTATAGGGATACATGTTTGACATATTTGTTTGTTTTACGCTATAGCTCCTTAGCTTTGTGAAGACTTTAAGGGTCTAACAAATTAAAGAGGAAGCACTAACCATGTATATGCAAACCCCCAAAATAAGCCTCAACTCCTCCCCCTCGATTTCTTTTTTTCCATGATTGGCTCATTTCGTAGAGTCAAAAGTCACAAGTGCGAAATAAGGGCATTTTCTCCTTCTAAGGTCCACAATTAGATACATGATAAGACATAAAGTCTCAAATTTTTGTAGACGAGGTCAAGATTAAAACTACTAATTTGAAAGAAAAAGTCTAAAAAACTAAGAGTAATCTCTTGACTAATTATACTTGATTAATTATGTATTATCTAATAAATTTTATGTGTTGTATGATACTTAATTTTAGGTAGCCATATTTTATGCATACAAATATCATCGTATAAATAGATAAGTTCAAGAAATTAATTTTTGGTCAAAATTTGCATATAATCTAATCATCTCTTTAACGAGACTTCTCTTATTGATAATCCATTTTTATTCACAAAGCCTAGAGATATTACAATCTGAGTCAATTTTCAACCCTTTTATTGAATCTCGAGCCTCAATAATGTCGTTTTTAGCATAAGGAATGTTAGCAAAAGAGATTTTTACATCATCACCTACACAATCTCTAAATAATCTTCCTACACCCCAAATTCTCAAATTTCCTTTTGAAACTTAATTGGAATTGAACTTGATGTTGTTAACATCCAAAGCTTTCTACTTTGAATTAGTTCATTGTTTGTTGTTCTTACCTACAACAACCAAGGAGTTTTAGAGAGGAGTACCAAAATTAATAGTCTTAGCTCCCGTCATTTTATTTCGAAGAAGGGGCTTTAGATATGAAAAGTTCTTAAAAATAATAATTCAACTTTTCAATTAATCTTTCCTTGAAATTGTGGTGTCCTTGAAGATCCTATTATTCCTTTTTTCTATAAAATTTTAAAATGTATATTAGGACAAACATTATTGTATTTTCTAAGATTCACTTGAACCATATTCTATGGGGATTCACAAATCAACCCATTACCTATCACGTGAGTCTATACGGGGTATTAAATATTAGTCAAAATGGACCCAATATATTACCCCATATAAAGGGGTATAAGGGGTTAAAGTATAAAGGTTTTTAAAAATATATGGGGGTAGGGTATGTGGAGCGGTAGGGAGGAGAGAGAAGCGAGTCGTTGTGAAAATGAAGAAGCATTCAATTCTTATCATTTTCATTGTGTTTTTCAAAGCAACAATGAGTTTTTAAAAGCAACTTGTTTTTCGAAGTAATGACACTACGTAACTTTCATAGTTGCGACATCCTCCATAATATCATTCTAAGGTATATATTTTTCCATTTGATTTGAATTTCTTAGGAGAATGGATGCCATGAAGATTAATAAATTTAAGTGACAAGAATGCAACCACACATGACCCTTCACATTACTATAATTTTTTTATTAGTGTGACAAATGTAGATAGAAAATAAAGGAAGAGAGACATTAAATTACAAATATTGAGGGTTTGTATTAATTTTATTTTCATCAAGGTTTTAAGTGTAAATATAATTAAGTTTTGTGAAAATGTAAGATATTGAATCCAAGAGGTGGAAATAAAAGGGGTATAAAAAATGTTAGGGGAAAATTGGTAGTTTAGATATATGGTAAAATAAGGGGTATTTTATAATTGAAAAGTTGTATTAGGAGGGGGCATTATTAATTGAAGATTGAGATGTAGATTTGGATATAGGGGTATTATTTGGTATCCTAAAAATGCACATGTTAGGTCATAAGTTTATATAGTGAATCCCCACGTGTCATATTCTTTATAAGTAAGCACACCTTATGTGCACATCATTATTGATGTTTATTTATAATAACTTATTTATAAGTTTCTTATAAATATGTCTTTATAAGTTATCCTCGAAATAGGATTTTTATATTTTGAGTTAATGTCCCTAAAAGATAGAGATTCGTTCATATCTTAAACCTCCTTACTTATCTATATAAGAAGTTGGAGAATATTATAATCTTTGTGCAAAGAGGGAGAAAGTCTAATATATTGGTAGTCATTCAACTTTGATCATATTTGTGTCTATGTTGCTTTAGATGTAATACAAACATACACATACAATTGTGAGTGACAATCTTAAAGTTTATTCATAGATCATGAAACTTGTACCCAGTCCATTTGTCATGGACTCTTCCATAAATACCCAAATATTCCAAACAATTACTAAAAGAGCCATTTTCCATGTATTATAAAAGTGGTGCCCTCCCCATCCTCCTAGTCATTTATCAAAAATTGAAATTTGAAATTGTTTAGGTATATCTAAATTTTATTTCATTTTTCTATAAAAACACATCCACTTCCATAAAATAAAAATGGAGTGTAAGAAAAGGTGATCATGAGTTTCATATTTAGGAAAAATGATTATTTTCATATAAGAGCTTTCAAATTAATTTTGTATATAAATTTGTTTTAAAATAATGTTTTGAACTATTCTATACATTGTTTTTATCATCAAAATGAATGATAAGATGATAGATTGAGGTTTTCATAAATAATCTAATTCTTATGAAGGGTAGAGATAATAAATTCCAACCACGAGTGAGCAATGTCTTTCAATAATTGATTAATTCATATATTTGATTTTAAATTAAAACACCATTGATTGATTGCGATCCTTCATGAAATATAAAGCATGTGTAAAAGTCTCCATTAATCATTAAGCTTTTGGCCCTCATTCGAATGAGATTATTTGGATGTTTGTGCATCTCAAAATTTTCTCTTATTTTCCTTTTCATATAGTACCCATCCTTTGCAAAAAAAAGTTCCTTATCCATACAAAGGTCATATGAAGGTTTGTAGACATATTTTAGTAACATTGCATAGCTTTTGCACGTGCAGGCTAAAAAGGATGATATAGCGCACTTCGTGCCCTCGAAAAACATTGTCCTATGAGCTCTAGTCCAAAGTAGAGAAGGACTTAAGCTCATCAAATGTTATTTAGTTTTTGAATTAAAATATGGTAGTGACAAGACTTCTACGTAATAATATTTTGATACGTAATAACTTTTTTTCAAGGGACTACGGTTTTGTTTAAGACTTGTGTGCGAGAACAAGATGGCAAATCTCTTATCTTACCGTTCGTACAACGCTTAAAAGGTCAATTTTTAGAGGACATGTGCGCAGGATAGCAGACTTTTATGTAATCTCAATTCAATCAAAGTTATGATCCCTAATAGGTGTCACACATTAGTCAACGTAATGTAATAGATGTCACATCATATTGTTGACTCTGAGAGGAACTTTGATTGGTTTTACGAGGTCTCTAATTTTATTATGTGACCATATGAAGGTTATTTTAAGCTTATAATTCCTCAATAGTATGTCTACCTTGAAGGAAATAATTTTGTTATTTATGAGAGAAAAGCTTTGGACAATATCCTCTTCTTCACATCTTAAAGAATCGTTATTTGTCTCATCCCGTATCCATTTATTTAGATTGAAAACCTTAATCAAGTAGTACTTTTTCTCCTCTAAGTGGTTTTTATTAGAAATTTGAAAGGCGGTGTCGAGAGAACAAAGCACCTCAATCTTTGTTGCAAAGGGAGTTGATGAGACGAAACACGAAGATAGATTTTAGTACGATCCTTTTATTTATACTTTTCAAGAAAGGAAACTATCATCCCTCCTAAAAATAAGCACATTAAGGAATGATAAAGATCCACTCTCCTTTGTTCAATGTCGTGTTTATTTAATATTAGAAATTGTAAGGTCATAATTATTGGTGGTTGGTAATGATTACCTCTACACTTTCTAATCGGGGCTACCTATATTAAAAGAGTGTTTTGTTGACCTATCTTACTATTCACCATGATGATGAACTATATCATGTGATTTGAAATATTAATCTTGTTAAACTTTGTATAAATATTAATCAATCTAAGAAAACATTTTAATGCCAAGAGTAAGCTTTTTTTTTAAAAATCTTGGTCTCAAGAGCACATCTTATGTGTAAGTATCTCATAGCCTGGTCTAGAGGACCCATTAGATATTTAGATAGAAGATTGTTTCCATAAATATTAAGTTTTTATTATAAAAGGAATGAAACTGTTGCAAGGAGAACGAAGAAGTTAAATTTTGCATAAAAAAGTGTTGGAGAGAAATTTGGAAGCATTAAATGAAATGTTGGTTGTGCGAAGGAAGAAACATTTTCATTTGAAGAGGGTTGATCAAGATGAAGTTGCAAGCAAGCAACCATTCTTCTTTTTACGGATTTGGATGGATGCTCCTTGGGACAAGTTGGAGTATCGTTAGAAGGTAAAAGAGGAGAAATACGAAGCTTATTAAGGCTTCTTATTTTGGAAATTGTTGTGAAAGTTAGACATTAAAGTTCTTTTATCTCCAATGTCAAGAATAGCTCTATCCATAGTGAGCCCTTGTGATTTATGTATTGTGAGTGCCCAAGCCATCTCAGTAGTGGGAGTTAACACTAAGATCCTCAAGAAATTAGACTTATTGGAATGTGTCAAGGATTGTTTAGATCCAATACAGGGCCAATATATCATTTAAATTTGAGAACAACAAAGATAGGTAGTTCAGGTGTGACCGTAAACCAAGTGTGTAAATAATGGAAACCACTGTGTCAATGGATCCATGGACAAGGTCAACCTCTACCCAAAGGTTTGATATAAGCATCGTATTTTGGCCAATGTAGAGAAGAACTATAGGTTGAATCGGTCATCATTAGGGTCAAGTAAGTTTTTTTGTCGTGTGTGTTATGCATTACTGATGGGAAATTGGGACACCAAAAGAGTGTAACATTAATTTGTTGTGGTGGTCAACGAGATCAATTACCGTGACCAAATGTAGTACATTTTGAAACTCTTTTCTCTTCAACAAAAATAAATTTATCAATGCGTGTCAATGTTTCCCATTCATTGAAATGTGGATTTACATTTCAAATGTTAAGAAGAAGCTAGCGAAAGAAAACTTGAGAAGGGTTTGAACCTTGCTAGCGAAAGATGGTATGAAGGGTGACAAATTTGTTAAATCCTTTCTATAGTGTTGTGTCATAAGAATGCCCAATATACATGGGTACATTCTCCATGGGAGGAAGTTGGCCAAGGTCCCCAATGTAGACACAAAAGCACACACTTGTGTACATTTTAGGTCCAAAAGCATACTAATGTATATATGGTTCCTAAGCAGAAAAACTAGTGTTTGAAAACTATCTTTGGCCTCTTTTCTTGGTTTCTTGTTTTATCTTTAGTCTTACACACCTTGTAGCCTTGACAAAACTTGACTGATTTATCCTTTATAGCCTTGGACACGTGTGCCAAGTTAGGATGCAAACGCCCAAGCGCTTCTATCCATATTGGGTGCTCTTGACCCTTTCTTACCTTTACTCACTCTTTTTGGGTCTCTTTTATCTTTTGGGCATATTTTTCACTTATGGGTCGGCCTTCCAATTGTCAATTACGAAATTCAAATAAGGGAATCATATATATACTTAGTTACTTCTCAAAAATCAGGACCAAGCACTAAACATTACTATTACCACCTAAGCTTACATCCAAAGGCACTAAAGCACTTCAAAGGCATCCATCTAACATCCATACAAGGGAAAAGGTACGCATCACTTTTGCATACACTACATAGGAGGGGAATTCTATTCTATTCCATCCACACATACTATACATTGCTACATTCTAGATCTAGCTCACTATCATTTTGTGTAACTTGCACAAGGGCATCCTAAGGCACAATTTATACACACACACAAGAACTACATGGGGTCTGAGATGTAGTGCAACACTCGATAGTAAGTTCACTCTTTGAGTGACCGTCGAGGTTAGTTCGACTCTACATCCTGCATCTTTTTATTAGATTTGATGTGGTTTGTGGAAACGTGTAGGTAATTATTTTGTTTTATAGGTTATAGGTACCCTCGACGATCAAAGAATGAATATCAAGCAACGGACAAAAGTGAACAATGAAACTCTTACGACATAGAAGAAAGCAATTTCTGGTCATTTACACGGCCATTAGCGCTAGAACCAATCGTCAAAGACCCAAACGTGTCGCCCTCTTGTGGGTGCCCATGTATTGCATCATTACCGAGTTTCAAAATTTACAAAGAGCATCGATGACGTTGTTTCTAGCTTGTTAAACACTTTTTACCGTCCGTATCAACTCCAGTCTACTTCAAAATCAGCTAAGTCTTCTTATCTCTCCTTCTTTCTTAGGGTTTCACATTTTACATGTTTTATTGCTTGTGTCATTACTATATTTTAACATTCATACATTATTTATTACAATAATTACTATGCAATTAGATTTAATTCAAATTAAATTAAATCACCCAACAAGGATGATAGACCTTCCCCCAAAGGTAATGTATCTATGATGGGAAATCCTCTCAAAGCCTCGAGTCAATAAGGCAAAGCAATTTTGGCCCTACAAAACTCATTTCATCAATAAGAACATAATGTACATGTTTGAATGATTCCTAAGAAGTTATTGTAGAAATTAAATCACACACTTGGGTACATTTATAGGTTCTAAATATATTCTAGCATTCATATGATTCCTAACCAAGAAAACTAGTAATCGGTGTTTCTTGTTTTCTATTTAGTCTTACACACCCTACAACCCAGTCGGTATTTTACTTATTTATCTTTTATGGCTCCAGACACTAATGCCCAGCCAGGACAGAGCACCCAAGCACCCCCCCCTCCGGCGCCCCGACCCTTTTTTATCTTACTTGTTCCTTTGGGTCTATTTTATCTTTTGGGCATCTTTTTCACTTATGGGTCATCTTCCAAATGTCAATTATGAGTTTCAAACAAGGGAATCATATAAATACACAATTATGTGACCAAAATCAAGGACCAAGCACTAAGCATATACTATCATCACCTAAGCTTGCATCCAAAAGGCACCTAAAGCACTTCAAAGCATCCATTTAGCATCCACTCAAGGGACAAGGGACTACATTTTATGCATACACAACATAAGAAGGGGAATTTCATTTTGTCATCACACATTTTATTTACATTGCATACGTTTAACTACAACCCGCCTTGCACAAGGGCATCCTAGGGCACAATTCTTACACACACTCACCATAACTACATGGATTTTGAGATGTAGTGCAGTGTTCGGTTGTAAGTTCACTCTCGAGGTGACCATCAGGGTCAGTCTGACTCCCCATTCTGCATCTTTCTTTTTTGGATTTGACATGGTTTGTGGGTATGTATAGGTAATATTTGTTTTTAGGTTACATGTACCCTCAATGATCAAAGAGCGACACACAAGAGATCAATAGGAAATATTTGCAACACTTGTGTAACACAAGAAAATTAGATTCGATTATTTACACAGATCCACAGAGCCCAATAGCAGCCTCGAACACTAGTGCCCTTGTCCTTCCATGGGCACCTCTATCTAGCATCGTTCGTGAGCTCTAGAATTTATCTTGAGTATTTACGACATTATTCACCTCATGTTCAAAGAGCTTTTCTCGACCCAAAGCACTTTCGAATCAAGCGTAAATCAACTAAATCATTCTTCTTTTTGCTTACATCTTTTCTTACTTAGGGTTTCATATCTTTTTACATCGTTACATCATGTAATAATAGATGAAATGTTATAAGATGTAATATCTACATATTCAGGCATTCAAAAAGAGGGGACAATTATTTTAATATCTATATGAGCCGAGGGGACAATTATTTTTTACAGTTAGAGGGAGAAAATGTTGCCTTTAGTGTGTTGAAGAGGAAATATTTCTTGTTGTTATTGTGCCTTGAATGATAAGCTTTAAGGGAGGGAGAGAGTTTCAGTGAGCACTATGTTGAACAATAGTATGTAATGCAACATGTTGTTCATCTGACAAACAACTATAAATGGTAGTGGAAGAATATCATATGACACGTTGGATTGATGTCCCCTTATTAAAGTCAATGAAATAAGGATCAATTTCGCAAGTATGTTGGAAAGTTAATTTCATTCCAATTGAAGTTGATGTCAAAGTCACGTCACCTAAGCATATCAAGCTCATTAAGTAGAGTTGGGAAAGAAGTTTGCATTCATCCAATACAGTGGAGCCTTGTGTGCAAAATTTGTCTATGGAAGAATCACTATCAATTCCCAAACACTCCTCGAGGGCCGTTTGAACTACATGCTAAGGATGGTAATAAGGCTGCATTGTTTCCCAATTATTTATAATTTCAATTGTGTTTACACTAATATTTGAGCTCATTATGTGAAATTTCTTATAAAGAAGTAATTAATCCCAACAATAAATCTCAAAAGAAGATAAGTCCATTAAGGGAACAATATTGAATCGCGGCGTACATGCACAATGGCCTTTTCTTATTGTAGTTTACACTTGTTTCCTTTGTATTGTGTGTCGTAACACCTTGTACATGTTGCCTCAATGAGTGAAACACATTCAAGTGAGGAGGGTCTGTTTTTGTATGCATCAAGGAAGGATGATGATTCCAAAGGAGTATCAACATTAACTAATAGACACCACAAAATTTTCCTATCTGCATTTAGTGAAACAAATGTGTGGTTATAAAGAATAAGGGAAAAATTTTGCAACATATGAAAAGTCTCATGTGCACTGATATCACGTTCCACTAAACTCTTTGACATCAAATTCCTAAAGGCAATTTAGGAGGGGCTATGTGAGTTTGCATTATTAGAAATCCATGTAAGCATATGATGACATGTTTTCAAAAATTTTCAGCCTTTTAAGCATATATTGTAATATATTTTAGTACGACATCTTTGTGAAATAACAAGTTTGATAGTCAAACATTTTCTCACCATATGACAACATGGCCTTGTTGTGGATGTCCAACCTGTCATCATTGCGGGCTAAGATGTACTTTAATTCTCTGTCATTGTCTTTGAGTAAAATGATTATGGGTTTATCTCCCAAGGTGCATTGATATAAACTTGTGGTAGTTATTATCTCTCGCAAGCATGTTTTGAGCATTTAATGTGGTGTTGGACTTGGTTGAGTAATGTTTAGTTGTTTCATTGAGCATCTGTAAAAAAATTGAGAGTTTTCCAAAAGGTTAGGGATCGTCTAAGATGGATCGGTGCAATATTTCATTTATGTTGAAGAGTCCACATGGATTCCATGTAGTAGCATACTTGTAAAAGTATGCTTTAGATTAAGCAATTTCATGTGTGTTGCTCCAATCTAGCGTGTCAACATTAGGTGCATTCTCAAGCCACAAAAAGCCATGAACATGGGTGAAGCCTCTATGTTGTCATTCATACCTAACCTAGGCGAGACAATAAAAAAAACATGAGGTAAAGATGGTGTCAAATGGTCAAAAAGGAAAGAGGGTAGTTGCATTACCTATACCAGTAGTCATGAGCCCCCAAATGTTTTTGCAAAACCTCTTTATGAAATATTGTGAACCTTTGGTGCAATTAGGTAGATATAATATGAGGATGATCCACAACATTTTTACTCTCCAAAGTGTTAGACCTCATGTGGATCAAGGGGGATCTGCTTTCCGTGGCTTTGTGAAGGTCGAGGTCATTTGGTGTCAGTAACACTAACAGTAAATAAAATAGTTGGTGATCCAATTTGATTAATCATGTCGGTCAATTATGCATGGGTCTTTCCCCTTATGATCTTATGCCACAAAAAGTCGGACCCAAATCTCATCAAATATCTAGAACTATGCCCATTATAGATGAAAGCAAGCACTTTTGAAGGTCACCGTGGTTAGTGGAAAATCACCGTCAACATTTTCTTTCATGAAAAATAATTGATTAGCCTAGCTTTTATCCCGCATCATTATGTTTAACAAGAAATATTTGAAGCATGGATGGCTTCCAACCATCCATCACGGTAACACATCAAATGAAGTGTATATTCATGCATTTAGATCTATTTTATGTGAGGTTATTTAAACATTGTCTAGTCCATTAGAAACAACTATGGAAAATCCATCGCATACAACCCTTTTGTGTTGTATTCATTTATTGGAGAGAAACTCTATTTAGGCCATGATATAGATGTTATAGTTGACATGTATGTAGAGAGCAAGAATATTCATATCTCTTTAGATTTTGTGCCAGTATTAGGAATTATAGGTACGAAAGAGGAAGGAAAATATCTTCATCTTTTCCCAATCCAATGTTGCATTCAGAAGTGGCAAGTCTCATTCTACATACTTCGTGGAATGTCAATATGTATGTTACAAACAATTGTTGAAACATTTGTGGGTGTATCGGGAAATAAGGAGACAAATCCTTCATCTAGCAAGAAATATTTGTAGTACGGGTCATTTTCTAATTTGTATTCCAATGCATCGAGCACATGTTTCCTCCTGTCGAAAAAATCATATGTTTTTTTGTCGAGGCCCCAATCATTGAACAAACAAAATGTCAAGTTCACAAATACGGAAGGGGAGGTGTTTAGTGATGAAAGATATATTTTGGGGAAAGCCAAAGGTATGACTATTGTATTTGTATTGTCCTCCACGTGGATGGGATACCTATAAAATATGGTTTAGTCTTGCAATAAACATTTCCTCTACTTGTGTAAGCCAACATAAAACCTCTAGTTTTTAACCTAGGTCCATGTTATTCCACTTTGAGAAGCAGTGCCCATGGCATTCCACGTAACATATAGTGCATTTATGTTAGCCATTTGACATTCGGTTTTTATCCCGGATATTTTTCAAGGCAAAGATGAGCATTTGTTTACTATTGAGAAGATCTATCATTTTTTGAAAGTGTCTTTGTGCTTCGAGAGGTAGTTGTAGTTTGCATGGTAACATGATTGGTTGAGGTGAAAGAGAAGCTTGGAGGGGTATCATGTATTTGGGAGAAATAAAGTTACAAATGCGAGGTGTATGGGTTGGTTAGTGGTAAAGAGGGTGGAAATCCTTGATAATTGTGGGAGGAGGAGGAATTGACAAGTTAAAGAAAGGGATGTGCACGAGACACATGAACTGGATTTGAATATGAGAGAGTTGTTGGGGAGGAAGTGTGTTGTGGCATCTCATGTGGTCTAGAAGAAACATACAGGGTTTGGTGTTGAGGGCCTTGGAAACAGGAAATTAGAATTGAGATATGTGGATGGGGTGGAGGGAGATTCCCTCGGTGGTAAAGAGAGAAGTGTGTATACTATTTGACACTCCTACAAGTAGCGGTTGAATCAAAGGTGAACACTATGATGAATATGGTGCCTCTTGCATTTTCTAGTGGAAATGTGTTCCTAGTTATGTGCATAATACTCACTCCTTCAAGCTCTAGCCTTAGATGTGGACATCTTGTGTGGAAAATAAACAATTTAATCAACAACCCTACAAAATAAATAGGCACTAAAAATGTTATGTTTGTTTATGTAAATGATATTTGTTCCCCTTCAATAGAATAACATTCAATATGAATAAATTCAATCTATTTAACATTAGAAGGGAGGGGAGGGGATAATTTGTGTCTTTTAATGCAAAAAGAGACATTAAAAATGTAAATGAACTATTTGTTGAAGCCAAATAATTTAAACTACAATGATATGTTCAAAAAAGTAATTAGAGTACTATATTATCCATTTTCAAAAAAGAGTTATTCCATATGATGAGTCTATAAAACATAAGGGATATAGTATTTTGAACCCAAGAAAAAAACATGTTCACGACTTGAAAATAACAACAATGCAAAAAGTGCCAACTTGTTGAGCATATAGTTAGCGAACATAAGGGATATATTATTTTGAGCCTATGCAAAACATGTTCACAAGACTTGAAGAAAACAACAATGCCAAAAGTGCCAAGTTGTTGAGCATATAGTTGTATTCATATTCAGAACTTTGAAGTCTCCACTTCGTTTAAATGTAAAATAACACTTTTCAATTGTTATCCATCATGAAATAGTTCTTTCTTTATGGAGAGAGTAAATGCAAATGTGCACCCAATAACCATGTTTATTATTTCATTAGTTGCCTCATCGTCAACTGATAGGAACTACAAATCCTTTACAGAGACACACATTATACTTTCAACCACCTCATCAAATGTTGTAACTGGCTTCAATTATGTTGTTTCATCTTTCATCTCAAGGCGAAGTGCATATCGGTAGAGTCGTAGTTTCCCACCTCTACTTTACATCGATGGTAAAACCAAATTGGTCCCAGTCTTTCAACAACCTTTTTAATAGTTTTATTTGATTTTATTGATTTAAGGATCTTGAATAAAAGTTTCATGTACCAATTTATGATAGAATATAATTGAAACTAATATTGTTTTAAAGTAAACAAGCTAGTAGAAAATGTACTTTATCATTTAGTGATTTTTTTAGTCTTCTTATAGATTATTTGGTCCCAATTTTTTTAGGTGACTCCATTTGTCGATATTGATATATAATTTTTGTGAATTGATTCTTATTATTGTCATAATGATTTTATGTTTGAGATTAGCTATTTGAAATATATAAATTGAATAAATCACTATAATACTAATATTGTTCTTATAATACAACATTTATCAAAATGATTGTATTAAAAATAAACCCGTGAGAGCTAGTTTTATAGTGGAGCTCTATTAAGGTTTTTGCTTTTGCTTACATGTCATTCTGCCACCACCTTGAGCTCTGCATGATAGTACACTTCCTACTAGGTTCTAAGGTTTTCCACCCTCTGGGCTCACCTATATAATGCCCCCTCCACTTCAAGCCCAACTACCGATGCCGAGAATGGAGCCGGTGGAACTACGAATAATGGCACCACCACAAAAACACCCCTAGAAGTTTGTCCCCAAAGTGTTCCATGAGGTAATATTTCTCCCCTTGATGTTGTGTTTCTTGTTTCTAAATTCAATGTTGCATGTCAATGGCTTGAACAATTTTGTCTTATTGGCTACTTTATGGGTTGAATCCCTTCTGAAAGCATGCTCAAATATTGGGTTATCTCATCTTAGGATGCTCATGGCATCAAGCTCGAGAGTGTTCAAACCATAACCAAAGGGTTCTTTCTTTTTCGATTCTCTGACCCTTCGCATACCCCTGCCATTTTGAATTGTTTAGCGATCTGGTATGTTTGAAACTCTTTGTTGGTTCTTTCCCCGTAGATGCAAGAATTTGTTGCATTTAAGTTCATAGCCCTCAAATTTCTCATCCGGGTTGAATTTCTTGGCATGTCACTCCCTTGCGTGCACTTTATACACTAATCACTTCTTCCATTAGATGAGTAATATGCATGTAGCCATAACGTTTTTATAGTTCCCGATCCCTGAAATAGGTGTGTGTCGAAGTTGACCTCTCACATGATTTAAAAGAGTTTGTGGACATTCAAATGGGTGATAATGGCTATTCATAGTGAGTTTTGTATATCACCGCCTAATACTTGTTTTCACTATCGACGATTGATCATAAAGATCAAGGACTATCTCTGTTACATATTTTCCTGTAATTACCTTGCCACCAAAAATGGTCATGAGACCTCCAAACCCCAAAGAAGAGAAAGAGTGATGAACTATAGGAGTGGAAAAATAAGCACAAACTCATTCGCACTAAAGCGATGCCCAATAGTGGTCCCAAGAAGCCAACACAAGGAACATACTTCGATCTCTCGATATATGTCGAGCATACTTTTACGAGATACCCCAATGATGTTGCCTAAATTATCTAGCATGCAAAAAGAGTATCTAAAGTGTCCTCATTGACCCTTAAAACTCCTTCCAGCCTTCCTCAACACTTCTTATATCCCAGTCACTCTTGACATCCATCTCGCATTGCCTTTCTAAATGGGCTTGTAGCCCTGCAAGACACCCCATGTCAAGTCGCAAGCATATCACCGCACGAAGTGTGGAGTCGATGGAGGATGAGTACAATATTGAAATTTTCGGAAGAAGGAAAGTGGAATTGCAATATTTCTTAAAGCACAAGAATGCCCAGTTCTTGCAAAACGAGCTTGATGCCTTAAACAACTTGGATTCTGACGAATATGGCCCTTGACTCACATCTCTCATAAATTGTATGTCATAAAATGTGAGGGGTGTTACTAACTCCAATTACAAGTATATCATTAGATATGTTCAACAAATTTTGTGAACTTGGATATTTTGTGCTTGCAAGAAGTAAAGGTGACCAGTTTTCAACTATCCCTGGTTTGTAAAACCATTTGGCCTAATAGTCTAGAAATCACTAGAAATCATAATGTGGTGTGTGGGGATTAATTTATTTAATTGTCCCAAAATAACAACCCTTCTTCATGGATCATGGTATAAAACCCACCAATAAAGCCATTTGGGCCCTCTTTACTATTGAAAGTCACCTTTTCGGGGTGATTAACATTTATGCTTCGAATGATGTGGTGGAAAGAGAAGGTTTATGGCGGTGGATTGCCAATGAGATCCCTTATGTGTATTAGGTCATCTGTGATGACTTCAATATGGTTGAGTTGCCCTTGGATAAATGTGGCTACCTACCGATGTAATGGACAACTAGCGAAAGAGAGGCTTGGTTTTTTATGAGTAGTAAATTTAGATTTTATGATCCGAACACCTTACGCTCGGCCTAGCTCTAAGGCTTGGTTCACTTGGTCCAATCTTTGATGTGGATCAAATCGGGTTCTTAAATGACTTGACAATGCCATGTTGTCAACTCAATACCTTTTTTAATTTTGATAACATTTATTCCCTACCTATGGAAGTGATGCAAGATTTTATCCTATTTGACCACTTCCCCATCATATTTCACATCACCTGGCAATCCAGGTGCCCATTATGTCATAAGTCTCAATTATTTCTCAAAGATAGCCTTAATGGAACATGGACCCACACTCAATCATATCAAGTGGGTGTGGAACTTGGTGCCTAGACCACGTCACATACACAATCAACATCCTCCTCTGTAGTCCAGTTGGACTTGGTGGTGGTTTGATGCGATGACTAGGACAACTTGTTTCCTTAGAATTTATGGTGACACATGGCTAGTATCGCGCTGCTCTTATTCTGCCACCTCCTTCCTGCTCAGTTGGGAGATGGTGGCGCTTAAAGGAAACCCTTTCTCGAACCCTTATAGATGTAGGATGTCGAGATTAAACAAAAAATTCCAATTGTCAATAATTACAATTCTCGGGTGTGTAAATCCGAGCATAACTTCATTGGCTTAAAGTTGGGGATTGAGTCTCAAAGGAATTCTTTTAGATGCTCAAAAACAAGAATTCATCCTAGAAATCAAGGCCATTTGTCATGGTGGAACACAAACTAACTTATTCCTAGCTTACACTCCAGGGATTTGTTAATCACTACAGAAAGTCTTCCGAGCCCAAACCCTCGCTTGAGTGTAGCACTACCATGGAACAATGTTTGGTAGTCAGCTTATGTTATGTAGAGTCTATATGGAGTAAAGAATTCCCTATGATCATCTACTCTCCATTGAGAATTTGTAAGAAACAACCATGCAAATGGCCAATGACAAGGCACCCGGATGTGACGGATGCCCCTATGAATTCTACAAGGTTATATGGGATACTATCGGGTCGACCTTCATTAGTTTACATGGAAGGATTCTAGGCCCAGACACTTGGTCCCCATATCAACAAAGGGAATATCAAGTTTATCCCTAAGCTAGGTGACCACGAATTAATTTCTAATTGGTAACCCATCACCCTACTAAAATTTTCCTACAAGATTATAGCCAATGCATTTTCCTTCTCGACTTAGAGATCCCCTTCGCTACAATTAGACGTGAGCAAATTGGTTTCATCAAAGGGCGTTATATCCTCACCAAGATCATTGTTGTATGAGAAGGCATGGCTTGGTCTCACATGTCTAATCAACAAGACCTCTTCATTAAAATTGATTTTGAGAAGGCTTATCACCGATTTTAATGGTCGTTCATTTTAGCCATGCTTATAGCTTTGGGATTCGGTTTGAACTTCCTTCATGTTGTTAATATGTTCTTTTTTAATGCATATGTCCATATCTCTATCAATGGACAAAGCTCAAAGCCCTTCTGTCTCTTCGGATCTATCTCGTATGATTGCCCCCTTATGCCCACCCTATATTTCTTGTCGGCTAAAGGATTTGGCTACTTGCTTGCCCAAGCCCCATCTCAGGGACTCGTCAGGGGTATTGTTTTTCCCTGTGGTGATGGTGCTCAATTGCTCAATGGACACTTCACTGATGAATTCTTTCTCACTCTCATTAAAGAGGAGCACAACATTACTCATGTCATGTAATGTGTGGAAGTCTTTTGTTTAGCCTCTGACTCTTCCATTTAATGGCGCAAAATACAATGCTACAGATAATCATTTCTTCCCGCACCTGCATGGTTGGCATCTTATCACTAGAAGTGACTTAATAATGGAGAAATGTTCAAATTTCTAGGCATTCCTTTCGCCTTCCAAGCCTCTCATGTTGAATTATTATAGTATGTCATTCAACACGTGGCCCAAAAACTAGATTACTAGATCACTAGACCACTTTATTTGGCTAGAAAATTCCATATTTGCTCTAAATTTCTGAAAGCCACGAATGTATACTACTCCTCACATTGGGTCCCCTCTAAGAAGTCAGTGTACAAGCTTGAAAAGATGCTTAAATACTTCATTTGGGCCAATCCCACTTCAGGCAAAGGGTTTCATAGAATTTCTTGGGAGCCGTGTCATCTTTCCAAGGACTTCGGTGACTTAGGCCTTATCGACATTTTCATGGGCGGTCAAGCACTTTGTGTTGAATGGATCATTCAAGCCATTAACAATAAGGAAGATTAGAAAGTGCTCTTGCATCATGACATCACATAAGGCGCTCCATGTGGCCACTTTGCATAGAAAGGAATTGGCTTCACCAACCTTCTCATTGCCCTTGTCCTAATCAATGTGGTGGGCATATTTGTCATTAAAAACATATAGAAATTTTGGGAGCAAATTAAACCATGGCTTATGTGGAATGACAATGGATTTCATGAAGTCCTCTCCTTTAATCTCCACTCTCTGTGGTGGTTCTCCTTGTTCCAATGCTACGATTTTTTTTTAGCTGAGGTGTCATGGATTCCTGCTCTTCACTTTTTTAAATGCGAAATCCACACTATCCAAAATATTTTCTCAGTAAGCACACCCATTCTTTGTTGCCCTGGCAAGCGGTCAAGGCCAAGTTCAAGTTGGCCCTGAGAGACAAAGCTCTCATCGAAGATATCATTTCCTTCATGTCAGATCATATGATTCATAAGATTGTTGTTCTCTTAGTCTCGCCATGGTGGACAAAAATGGAAGTGGTATGCGGACACCCTTTTCCGAATTACTCAGATAGCCAATGTTATGCGTGGCTTTCACCACATCTGCCCATGTTGGATAAACTTAATGCTCGGTGGGTAATCGTGTCCTCATGTTCTATCTGGCAAAGGAGATTTCTCACGGCTTAGTCTACTTGTGTGAACCCAAAATTGCATACTTTAGTGTGTGCTTCATCAAGGCCTCCCACTTGGAACACATATGGCTCAACTGGTAGTGGTTACACCAAAATTCCCTTTTGTGGGCATCTGAAACCCTCCCACACCTCTTTTGGTACTATCGCAAATCCCAGAGTGCTTGGGGTTGGATTCATTCCTTCTTTCAACGCTTTCCGCCCCGAAGTGTTTCACTTGGCATCATGTTTTATTGGGAGACAATCCTAAAATGCTGCATAAGTTTACCTAGATTTGACATGCTTTCAGAGGGGAAATTTTGTTCTAGTTATGGAAAGAAAGGAATGCTTGTTTGTTTTCTAGTGTTGATGTTGATCATCACTTCTCTATTTATAACAAGTCTATGGTTGTTCGCCAATGTCTTGCTACAAATTCAAGTTCAAGCTAATAAGTTGGAGGTGGAGCATTTGCAGACGCTCCAACACCACTAAGGCGATGCCCCTCGCACTCTTCGCATGCATTCTGTCATCCCCTTCTCGCCACTCCCCACCACGTGGCGCTTCAACGACCAACAAAGAGGTGGTCGCCACGAGCCGCCTTCCTAGCATCATTCATTTAGTCATGCTCGTTGATCCCCTCATAGCCAACCCCCTCGAGGATCTCTCTCTCCTTTGCTTTCACCACCACTGGGATTGGGATATCCCCCACCTCCCAACCAACAAGGTCGGGGCTCACCACCTATGCTCGAGCCTTGCACTAATGACGGTGGAACCTTCCTCCACCACAGACAAACTTTTGAGGTTGGGTGCTTGCCATCTCACCCTCTTTGGCCCCTGTTGAAGACATCAAGAAGAAAGCCATCATGGCTTAGGCTAGATGTCTTGGACTCCGCAAAGACCTTTCTTGGCTCTGGTTGGCATGATCGGGACCCGCCCCTCTAGGTCAACAATTTGTAGCGGCGGCTTAATTTCTTTTCCTTAGGTGTTTTGATGCTTTTTGCTCCCTCGTATTCCCATGTTTTTTCGCCTAGTTTGTTTCGTGGTTTTGGGGCGTGTTGGCATACCGCTTTGCTTTATTATGAATTATCTTGTACCATTTTAGTTGTTAATTTAATATAAGATCTAATTCATAAAAAAAATGATTGTATCATTGGTTTAAAGGCTCTATTGTTTTTCGTTTCAATATTTTATTATAAGCTTGTCTATTTCTTTCATAACAATTTTCATATCCCAATATTTTAATTATTTAAGAGAGTTTTTTAGGTTACGAATGATTATTAGGCAATAATATGAAGTCGATTAACAATAAAAATTCTTCAATATTATACCTCAAGATTCAACATTTTAACTAAATTAAGAATAACTCAAACCTTTAAATAATCTAAATATATAGAATATAATGTATTTGACGCAAAAATTTGTAGATCATAAAAATTTAACTGATTCTCTCTATAAATTAAAATCTGAAATTGATAAAATTATACATCTTATCCAACAACAATTAGAATTAATAAATAATAAAATACTAAGAATACCTTTTTAAATGTATTGTTTTCTAAATATGATAGGATTTAATAGATAATGGGAAATGCGTTTCTAGAGATGAATGTCTCTTTGTCTTCTTTTGGATAGTACGAATCGATGCGATTCTCTTTGTTTTGACAAATTCCGAGCATACGGGGAGAAGATTCGTGGGATGGAATGGAGCCAAACACGTCTTATCTTTTGAAAAAGGTTTTGTCTTACATGTAGGTACCTAGATTATTAAAGGGTGTTTGTGTGGAGCATCTTCGTTAAGAATATAATGTGTGGGAAGAGATGCTACGTAAGAATAAGGCAGATATTGACGTTCAAATTTCTTAATGTTTTTATGTCTTGTCTTTATTGTTGGTGTTTTCTCAACCTACCTTGAAACGAGGGTCGCATTTAGGTTTCTATGTATTTTAATTCAAATCAAATATTGCAACATACTGTAGGAGTAAGACTTTTTTAAGTCACATACCCGAACTAGAGGTTGGCTCCCTGTCACACTCTAAAATTATTTACAACTAGCAATTGCACATAAGTTGCAAATTACACCGGAGAGGATAAAAATGGTAGCAATTGCACATAAGTTGCAAATTACACCGGAGAGGATAACAATGGTAAATTTGTTGGAATTGTAATTTTGAGTGAAATATATTTTATCGTAAAGGATGTCCATACCCTGCTCCAAAACTCTTATCTTGCCACCACCTAGAGATTAAGTAGAGTAAATGTTTCGGGCATGCTTTGGATAAATTCCAAGTGAACCAATGTTTTGTTCATCTATATTTTTTTGGTTTAATGAAATAGGAAGAGGAGATAATCAAGTTTTTCTTTAGCATCCAAAATCTACACCTAACAAATCCCCATCAAGTACAACAATGAATGAAGAAAACAAAGATTAACTTGTAAATGTAAGTCAACACCAAAACACCAAATCAGGGTGCTTGACAAAGCACTTACAAATTTTCATGACATATGATAGCCTCTCTTAAGCGAGGTTTTTAGACTTGCATGGCATAGACATGCCAATTACGAAATTATCTATTAACTTGTTTTTCATATTAATATTAATTACGCCCTTTAGTTGTAGGTCTTAATTAGATGGAGACCTATTTCGCTGTAATGACAATGACAAAGTAATGATAAAATTTTAAGTCGATCTTACTTGGTGATGATAATGTTGATAATTATGGGTTTTAATTAGATGGAGACCTATTGCGTTGCAATGGAAAGGACATAAAGTAAAGATAAAATGTGAAGTTGATCTTCTGGTGATGATTAATGGCGGCCAAGTAAAAGTGTTGTGAGCAAACATGAAGTGCGTGCATTCTATGAAAAACATGACAACTCGAGAGGGCCCTCGAGTTTGCAGTGTCGTTCACAAAATAAACACCAAGTTAAAAAGTATCGTAATGTCAGTGAAAGGAGAATATGACATTGACGATGTCATGTGGGATCCAATCAACCATACAAGGAAAAGTTGGAGAATTCTTGATAACAATAAGCACGGTGGATACATGCAACAATCGTTTTATTTTGTTGGACACTAAGATGCTGATGTGTCCAATTCGAAGGGTAGGTGGGGGTGGATTTCTGATGTGCGTTTAGTGTGGCATTATGTCAAATCGTGTAGGTGTAAGGTAGTCGGTAGTCGCTTGATTTTTTTTATTTTCTTAGATTAAATCTGAATGTTCGTTGCGTTTTCTACTGTGATTTTTTCCATACCAAGAAAAGGAGGATTATGGGACATTCCATTCCTAAGAAAATCACTTACGACAGTGGATCCACAATATTATGTGAATGACCATCGAAACGAATCAAGAAAATAGAGATTGCGGACAACGGGGAAGAATACAATGTAGGTTGTAAATAACAATTGCATTTGTTGAAAATAATGCACCTTAATCAGTTGCCTTGTACCACCATTCACACCATCCTTATAATGAGTTTAATGATTTTAAGTTTGTGTTTTAATAAAAATTGCAAGTGCCACTTTTTTTTGTAAGAATAAGGAAATAAAATCTTATTTTGGCAATTAAAGTTTTATTATTATTATTCAAATATAGTTATATAATTTTTTTGCTTACTTTTGTAGATAATATAAATTGAAAGTGTTATTAAATATGGTAAGTCGTTTTTATTATTTTATTGTAATTTAGCTTTTCTTTGGTGGGGGTAGGGGGTTAAATTAAATAAGTTGTTATTAAAAATGAAAATGAGAATAAAAGTTGGAAAAAACAACTTAGTTTAAAGATTTAAATGCCTCAATTTTTCACATTTGTTATTTTATAAAATATTGATCATTATAAATATTTTATTCTATATAATATTGGAATTCTTTTATCAATAAAATGTTGTTGGGTTAGTAAAATAAGCTCTTTGTTTACCACTCCACTAAAAGTCAATTCTCCTTAAACATATGCCATTCTAGAAGCGAAGATGTGTGTTGACATGGAGAGTGTGGGGCCATCCCTGTTGAGGAAGTTTTGGATCTGATTCGTTCCCTATTCGAGTGGTGGCAGGCGCAGCGAGAGGCCGTGACTCCGGTGAACATGAAATCCAGGCTCTTCGATCTGACATTCAATATCATCAAACGCACTACGCCAACAGAGATTATGGGGACTCTAAGTCGTTGATTCAAAGGAGTTCCAAGAAGCCCATCACTTCAAGGAGATGATAGAAGAGGCGGTTTGAGATGGGATATTTCCTGCCCTTTCACTGGCTCAATTTGCAGGGTCTCAAATCTGCCATGAAAAAATTACACAAGAAAAGAGACGCCTTATTGCAGAAATTGCTGAAAGATCACCGCAAGAAGCTAGGGTTTCAACCAAAAGATTTGATTG
Organism: Taxus wallichiana var. yunnanensis; assembly: GCA_018340775.1. Lineage (NCBI taxonomy): Eukaryota > Viridiplantae > Streptophyta > Pinopsida > Cupressales > Taxaceae > Taxus > Taxus wallichiana. The sequence continues at coordinate 39,118,301 of CM031238.1, forward strand.
ATGTTCTCATCTCTGCAACAGACAACCATGAAATTGAATCGGATAGTAACGACGATGTGGTGAAAGCCACCGTCCTTGTACGTTCTTCTTTAATCTAAACCTCGTAATTTTCCTGAACTATAAGAGTCCCTTGACATTTTTCGTTTGCAGAGCATAATAAACGCATCCAAGGACACGACCGCAGTGGGACCATGGAACTAGCGGATCTATTCATAACACCCTCACATTTTTTAGCAAAGCCCAACAAGAGCTCGACACACATATTGGATGGGAACGGGTTATGGAGGAAGCGATGTGCACGAACTGAAATACTTGTAGGTGATTGTGAAAGAAACACTTAGGCTATATCTAGTGGCACCTCTTCTACTTCCTCATGAAGCCATTGAGGATTGTATTGTTGGAGGGTATCATGTCCTAAATAGAACACGATCGCTAGTGAATATGAGAGCACATCTTCAAATTCTACTAGGATGTGTTTTTCAAAGTATGCACAGCAGGTCAAAGTAAGCCACGCACAAGAAAACTACTAGTTGCACTCCACATGCATTCTGCCAACTCTTGTTGACCTGTGATGCACCCTTCTAAACATGGGGATTCGGGGAATTACGGATATTTACAAAAAAAAACAACCCAATTTAATTTGAAAGTATTTTTCTCGTACTGAAATAATTCCGTGAAGTTGCCCCCCAGAGTTTGATGCTTTCCAGCAGGGTCATCTTCAAAGGAGACACCTCGTGTAATCAAAACAAATAAATATAATTGTTATGCTTAGAGGTGTTCTTATAATGGTATTTAGGGTTGTAATGGTATGTATGGTTCACTTTTATTTTTGATATACATTTGACTGTCACATGATAATTCATCCTTAAATTTGATGTCCATTTCACTGTCACTTAACTGTTTTTTAGTCTTAGAGAAATCAATCGAAAAATAATAATAGCTTAGCCATAAGGTAATGTTTAGGCCTCGTTTTTTTCTTGAATAGATTTTTTCGAGACTCACATAATAATGCAACTAAAATGACATTTACCACAAATTAGTGGGAGATTGGCTAAGAACGTAATGAAGTTCTATTGTTGGTATAGTCTTTTTCCCCAATACGTGGTTCTACCCACACGATCTTATTAGCTTGCTTAGGTTAATCATAAGTTATTCAGGAATGCACTTTAAGTCATTTCTAATTGTGAATTGAGTTAGTTACTTTTTGGGTGACATAATTTCTCACTATATAGTGTAACCTCCTATGCATATTTTTCCTAATAAGTTTATGAACAATTTCTTGTTTGTTGAACAATTTTTTTTTCTCGAGTGTTTTTAGATTTCACTACTACACCTAAGTTGTTATTTTGTGCATTTGATCATATCCAATCACGATCTTTGATTATGGCCCATTTCAACATGGTATGAAAGCCATTTTGGTATCCAAATGCCATTGCCTATGTTGCGAGATCTAACATTCTAGCTCATGTACACAATCAAATTTGACAATATATCCTTTGACATTGTTGATCTTAACATTGCACACTTGCATAAACAAATGCTTATCACACCTTGATAACACTTCATACGCTTGTTTATCTTTGCACACCTCTCTTTCGTCAGTCTCTGAATTTTAACTGCATAAAACATATCTGAAAACATCCATGCTTAAACCTAGAAAGTCAAAATATATTTTTTCCCTCCTATCCAAAACCATATGTTTCAAATCAAAATTGGAGAATGTCAATCTTGACCATATTGTATGGTTTTAAAACAACATTTGTTGAGTTAATTCTTTCGATTCCATCTGTAGATAGTAGAAAACACACATTACGCGCATAGGATCCTTTATTAGAAAACATACAAAACATTATAAAACACAAAAAGGCCAAAAAACATAAAACCCCACAAAATGGGGATAAAAGACAACTCACCACCTATTTACTAACCCTCACCCACTCACATTTAATTATGTCCCATCACACCTACCTATGTGCATGCCCAATGCACTTTAGACCCTATCATTGCACTCATGTGTGTCCCACTCCCCTATGCACTCCAAATCTATAAAAACACCGACACGCCCTCATTCTGACTCTTGGCTCTTTATACACTAAGGCTACACTTGAGTTTTCTTACTCTCTTGCTCGCATATCTTGGTTTTGCAGGTCTTGAAAAAGAAAGGTGAAGCACAAATGATAGATCTAACTTGTTAACACTATTTTAGTGAAATCTCAACACAAATGGGAACCGCAATCGTAATTTACTTGCAATCCCCATGCGATTCTTGATGAAAAACAACTATGATTGTCCTACAATCCGAGTCAGGTATACTTGTCATTTCATTTACTATTTTTTCATTTTACATCAATAAAATGTCTTTTATCTCCTTCAAAGGGTTAGGATCGAACCAAGGCAAGTCCTCGAATCACCAAAAACAACTAACATTTTCAAAGTGTGCTTATGTGCAGGTTTAGATTCAAGATCTGAAGAGTTTTACCCACTTTATTTAATGAAAGAAACCACAATTGTCCCTCTCTTTATAATGACATCATAAGCCCATTCTATTTTAGTAGTTGATTTGGATTTTTCATATTAACTAATCCATCTTGCAAGCAATCCAAGTTGATCCTAACTTTGTTTTGTAGGAACTCCTTGCACTACAAGGGCTCTAAAATTTGAGTAGAGTTACAAAGCCATCGTGAATGTGAGCAAAGAATATTGACACACATCGACATACATTTCTAGGTACGTGGAGCACTCAAGAAGTTGCAAACCTAGATTCTCGAGCAAGTCCAAGACCACATATAAGGGTCAGGACCGTACTGAAACACTTTGGAACTAGTAAAGTTTTGACCGGCTCGGTTTCGTGTTTCAGTTCCAGCTTCAACAACAAAGCATTTTCGCCATATCATCTTGTTTCGCACTCGATCACCCCGACTCTTCCAGATCCACACATAATCAACAAAGTGTAATTTTTTCTTTGTGTTTTGATTATTGCTAAATCAATACTTACTTTGAAAAACATTATTTTGATTTATGCACTTAATGTTGAAATTTAATTAAATCCAAATATTCACTTGTAACATTATTAATCCTTTTTATGTATGTTAATCAGAAACATTCTAAAAACTTAAAAAATAATGAAATATTCACTTCCATTAAAAGTGAAATCAGCGCATTCGGTGTTTGTGATTTCGCTGATTTTGGTTTTTAAGGGTTTGGTGGGGTTTATAGAAAATCCATGCAAATATATTCCTTTGAAGTCTCTACATGAAAAATAGAAAACATTATTGAATTTAGGAGTTAAAACCCCAAGTTATGTTGTAAACATGACCTACTTTTGTGATATGTGTTTTTGGCAATTTTTGGAGGCTATTGTCTAGAATCTACAAAAATGCATCATTTTAGAGACTGAAATAAAAAGAAAAATCATTTATGGGTTTTTCTAGGCTTCTCAAAACATTTGATGAGTACTTTACGTTTTGTGTGGAAGACTCATATTTTTCAAGATCTAGGGTTTTCCTTGCAATTTTCTCATTGTCTATGTATTTTAGGATTTCCCGGTTGTTCAACAGTCAAAAATATTGACCTAGTGTATTTTGGGGTTTTAAGGTGTTTGACATGTCAAAAAGTCTTACCCCATGTATTTTAGGTTTTCGGGATTTTGGTACATTTTGACAAGTTTAGGATTTCGTGTTTTTGTTCACAATCACGAAACTTGCAATCTATGCCAAACCTTCAAACCCTAGTCAAGACCCAATGTTTTAAGTTTTGGGACTTTGAGACATCTCAGCATATCAACACAACTTGCGGTTTGCGGTCGAATCCCCGACCCCCAATCAATGCACTCGCTTTAGGTTTTTGAACCAATTTGTGAAGCTTTGGGTTCCGATCCTTATTGAAAACATTTCAAGTTCCATGACCTGCTCAACACGTTTCAAGTTACACTCATCGTAGCCCTTAACCCCTGGTTACATGGGAATTAAGCCCTTGGTTTTCCCAACTCAAGGGGGCTTGAATTTTCCATCTTAAAGTTTGGTAAAACATTTTGCACCCCAATGTTTTAATGCAAAGAATAAATTATTTTTTGCAATCAAGAAACTTCAAACTTCCATAACTTTCAGGTTGATAACTCCATTTCATGCACTATTTGTTTTGAAAATGTAAGATTTCTTGCGCCATACGCATTGGTGATATTCTCATGCCTTGTAGATTTTTACCTATATAGTATTAGGGGGTCAGATAACCATGTATTTCCAAAGACACTCTTCAACATACAACCACTTGTTGTAATGGATCAATCTCATGTTTTGCTTCTTACACCATTCAACTATCATGAGTGGAAAGCCAAAATATATATCCTCTTGAGGAGTAAAGTCTTATAACAAATCACCACGGGTATAAAAAATAGAACCGATCTTGATGCGAGAGAAGGTGAAGTGGTACAACAAAAGTGACAAAGTCTACGGTATATTATGTCTCACAATGTCTCCAGGACTTGGTTTTTCATATTGAATCTACATATACTCCTAATGAAGTATGGGCCATATTGGAAGGACTCTTTGGGATATAGATGAAGTAGCCGATGAATGGACAAAATTTACAAGCAAAGTGGTTGGACAGTTTATATTGAGCTCTGGTTAGTGGCTGCCTAGGTTGCATACGACTGAGGGGACCCATTTGAAGCTACCAGATCAATAGGAGGGCTCCCAACAATGGCACCAGAGGTATCATCGAGATATCATGATAATGGTTGGACTTCCATTTGGAGTGGCCATAGTACCTGAAAATAGCAAGCAACTTTGTTTAATATAAAACATTTTTCTACTGACAAGTACGAAATACATATACATATATATGTTACGAATTTCAATAATTTGTGTAGCATTGAAGGTGGAAAAAGAGATATTGCAGAATAATTTATTTTGGACATGATAACAAGACATCTTGAGCCTGCATACTCCAAATCCTAGACATTTCATCTATAACATTCGTTTATTCAAGATTAGTATCTCTAGAACATGCAGTATAAGTCCCCATCATGTATACCCACAAGTAAGCAAACAAATTGAGGCCAATTGTATCTTTGATTGACTAGGTAACAATCTATCGTTAAGGGAAATTAATCTACCAGTGCAAATAAGCTAAAAAATATTATCAGTCATTCAAATTCTTGGTATATTTGGGGTGTCTGATTTAAAAAGACTTTGCACCCTGTAATCAAATATAAATATGTCCAGTCAAATGGGATGAACTCACCAATAGTAAGGCAACCCATGTCTCCAGCAGACATGTCACAACAACATAATGTAACAATAATGGAGCTTTTTATAGTCTTATTATTATTGTCTTCGGCATTATTCATGTATAAATCTACAACAAAAAGTTGTTTTCAATTGAAAAATGTCGCTATTTAGCAGATTCTTCTACAGAAGTGCTCTAAACAGTCTTCTTGAATTTACCGAAAGCATTTATGGTAAGCACGATAATATTATTGTTATGTTACTTTTGGATTTTCCTTTTTGCAAGTGAATGTGTTGACGCTTACATTTCATTTTTATGATATGTAGTTTCCAACTCTTGTTTTTCATTGGGTTTTACCAGATGAGATGTATCCTATTTAAGTACTTGCAAGAAATTTTCATCGAGTTACATGAGCAGTTTCCACAGTTTTCCTTTCTTGCATTCAATTTCAGAGAAGGCGAGAAGTGAAGCAAAGTTATGGATTATCCCAGGCAATATGAGAATTGCCCCATTCTTCCGTTGTCCCTCATCCAACATTTCCTCCGGGAAAGTGATAACTGGCTATCAATGAGAAATCATCAGAATTTTGTAGTTATGCATTGTGAGAGAGGAGGTTGGCCTTTTCTTCTTTCAAGCTTTCTTATTTACAGAAAGCTTCAGACGGGTGAACAAAGAACTCTTGACAATGTTTATCAGGAGGCACCAAAAGGTTATTTGTAGCTTTTTTCACCCCTAAATCCATTTCCTTCACAGTTACAGTATCTCCAATATGTTGCTAGAAGAAATATGTCACCAGAGTGGGCCAAATTCTACCTCTGTAATTTTATTAGGCAATAAAGATAGTTCACCAGTGTGATTATTGGCACTCGAGGATGTCCCATTCTGAGCCGCCGCCTCATTCTCCATAATTATTTTAGATTTTATTGACATCAGGGCTTCCTAAACACATCTGCAGGTGGACTGCTCACTTTCAATGGCCGTGGCGCTTGCTTCTACAACCGATTGTTGTCTTGCACAGTTTCCATTGACAGAAAAAAAAACTCGATTTTATAGCTGCTCTGTTTAGGTTCTTCCCTGCCCACAAATAATTGAGTTGAGAATAACAGATGTTTGAAGAATGACAGAGGACACATTGGTATTTATGGAGCATTTCCCTGCTGTGTTTGTATAGCTATTAATGGTGGTCAGTCAATCGTTGGATGAGTCACAACTAATATATCTCCATTTTCATTTATAATATATATCCATCCATCCCTATATCCATGGCGCGTTTATTGGGGCGTGGATTTGTGTAATAAGGGTGTTCTTTAGGTGGGACAACGTCTCAATATTAAAGAGATTAATGAAGGATAGGGGAATTAAAATGGTGCATGAATGTAATTGGATTAAAGGCCATAAAATCGTATATGTTTTTTATGGAGGAGATGACTTACACCCATAGATACAAGAGATCTATGTAAAGTTAGAGAAAGTGAGAAATTAGCAATTTCGTTTGATTTGTTAGCCCCATGTTAAGACAACTATTGGATTTGTTGAGAACCTTCATGTATGTGTTGATTTCTAGAACACAACCAAGTTTATCTCCAAGATTGCTACAAGACAACTTTGTGTGAGAGATGTGAATAAGCTCCACAAAATGAGATTATTGAATATGCCTTGGGAACATTGAAATGTTAAAAAGTAGCTTTAGTAGATAATTATAATCAACATATATAAATTTACTACGTGAATATTTGGTCTTGTTCACCTAGTTTTGATATTCAAGTATTTTGACTACTTTGATATACAAGTGTTTTGACTTCTAGCTTTCCAAAATAAGCACACACCTAGAAGACTAAAATATATCGGGGTTTAGTTTAGATGTTTATATGCATAAGGTTAGTCCTAGCGCTTATGCTTTATCAAACTCAAAGTATACAATAAACTATAAGTCATTAAACAAAAATGTATAACATCAATAGTACCAATAAAGTTTTCCAAGAGTATGCTTGATAAGAATTGATAAATACTTTATGATCAAATGAACCTAATCACTTGTCTATTTATAGATGGAAGATTTCAAACTTTAAAGCCATTAACATGTGTAATCAACTTTTGATGGTCATATACAAAAAAATGGAAAAAGATGAATGAGTTAGACCCATTTTAAGAACAACATAAAAACTATATGTTGGTGGAATGTTTTTTCACAAGACAAAATATAGGTGTTATCCTAATTTTTCCTTGGGTAAAATTGGTTAGCCATGACCCTACACAAGAAACCAGAGAAATCACATTTAAATCCTACAATCAGGCAACATAGGGACTCTACAATGGACTGACAGGGCCTGCGAAAGATCAAACGACCCCATGCAAGAAGAAATTCAAGAAATGGCCTCGTAGAACGAGTTCTGCTTCAAATCCAACAAACAAGTTATAGGTGGGCTCTAAAATGGAATAGTAGGGTTGGGGAGAAGAAACAGTGTCAAAGAACCAGAGGCTCAAAGGAAAAGAACCGACAAAGGCTCAAAGTCTTCGAGCTCTGCAAATGACTCAGAACAAGCCCGAAATTAGCTAAGTATAGAGAGTCACGGAGGCTGCCAAGTGTCCAAACGATGCACATTCAAAAGTGAGATTATGCATGGAGACTCAAACTTGTGCCAGCCCTCCACGTGGCCAATGGTCAATAGAGGTCAAAAAGGAGAGCGGGCCCAAAACGACTAAGTATAGAGTGCAAGTGGAAGGCGCCATGTGTCTTAACGATGCTCCTTCAAAGGTAAAGTCCTGAGCGGGTTTTCAAATGAGCGCGGGCTCGCCACATGTCCTAGGTCCAAAAAGGGACAGATTCAGGGGTTAAATAGTCAAAGCAAAGGTAGGCCCATGGAATCTGCCACGTGTCAGTCTGGCGCTATTTCAAAAGTAAAATTTGGGGTGGGTTTCCAAACAAGCGCCAAGCCTCCACATGTCCAGGTCAGACTTTTGGCCCCGCCGAGAAAAGAAACTCAGGAAAAATACAAAGGAACACTGTGGAGCCCATGGAATCCACCACATGTCAGTTCGACACTATTTCAGAAGTGAAAGGAAGGAGCCATATCTCCAAGATGCGCGAGGCCACCACGTGGACCTTGTATGGACAGACTCTTTAAATATTGCGCTCCCACAACCCGAAACTTCAAATGGCCATATCTTTTGACTGGAAACTCAGATTTGGGTGGGAGAAGACTTTTTAGAAATGTCTCAACACCCTTTACGCCAGAAATATAAAATATCATTCTTAACAGGATTTAGTAGGTGAAAAATGGGAAAACATCTTCCAGGCCATTAATCAGAATCCAATTTCTTCAACTACCAGATCTGATTCGATTCGATCCATCATTTTCCTTCTTCAACACACCGAGTAGACATAGGGAACCAAAATCGATAGATTGTAGGTGGATTTAAGAGGGGGCATTGATTGATGGTGGTTGAACTTTCAAAGCAGGATTCAATGCATATCTCAAGGTGGTTGAAGCCGGATTCGAATTCTTCCCTCCTCTCTCTCATTCTTCCTATATATTGTAATGAAGGGGCATATTCAAAGGGTTGATATTTTCTCTCCTGCCCCCCTTCTCTTTCTTCCTTAGGGTAGAATGTGGAGTCTAAGCCTCCTCCCATGGCTTTGTAATGGTGTTTTCTTGCCTCTTTCCCACTGATGATGTACCGTGTAACTTTTGGAGCAATAAAATCTATTTCGTGATGCATCTGTCCATCCTTGGCTCATTTTATTGTCTCTTCTTACCTCTCGTTGTCGCAGGGTATACTGTGCATATTCGATGTTTGTTGCAGATTCTGGGGTTGTGCTTAATGGGTTTCAAAGTGTTGCTCGTGTGAAAACTATCTCTGGTCCATGGTGCATTCTGTCCACCCTCTCCTCTTGCTCACCTCTCTCCACTTCAGGCAGTCGGATTTGTGATTCAACCACTTCCTTTTTGGTGTATCACCGCTTAGTGTAGGCTCTTTCACCCTCTCTCTCTCTGTCCCCTTGGAATGGTTAGATTAGGATAGAATAGGTTCTTCCTACACTAGAGTAGCTTGTGGCAAGTAGATTAGGAAGCAAGAACCGACTTTCTCCGGAGGTCCATCTCAAGTTTTGCAAGTCCCACAACTTGAGAGATGGTCCCATGTTGTGCAATCACACCGAATGCCCCACTCCACACCCGGGCCATTTGGGGGTGCTTTGTGATTCTACACTAATAATAGGGTTTTTTGTTAATGCTCTGGGACTAAGTCCTCCTCCCGGGAATGGGCAGCTCCCATTTATTCAAAGCTAGAAATATTGTACAATAATTCTATTCTCGGGTGGTTGAAGACCGGGATCACACAGGAACACTCCAATAAACCCGTGGCAACAATGTATGGAGGAAAAAGAGTGTGAGATATAGAGACATGGGTTTCGGTAGTAAATATAAATGCTAAGTTTATTAACCACAAAACTAGAAGTATTTCTAGATTCAATGAGAAGACATAAATATGTAAAGCAAGATGAAAAACAAAATCAACATAGAGTTTAATTGCATTATATTCATCAAAAGATTCATTCTTTCCATGTTTGTGTAGGATTACAAATCTATAGCCTATATTGGAGTAGAAGTTGAGAAAGAGAGGAATACATTTAGCAAGAAATAAAAGATAAAAACTTGTTACAAGAGGAGGAAAAACTAATCCCTTGGAATGGAGAGAGCCTTACAATTTATATCCAAAGTCAGTGACTCTTCGCATTCCCATGTGACCTTTCAACTTAAAGTGCAATCTCAACGAAGAAATAAAAATTTAAGCGACTTCACCACATTTACAAACTTTCCTACTCAATGGAGAAATAAAATGTTATAGAGAGAAAATAAGAGAGAGAAAGTGTGATTAAAAGAAGATATCGCAGATGAAGTTCTACTCTTCCTTCATTATGGAGATGAATGTTGAAACTAGATAGCATCTTCATTGGCTCCTTATCTAATGAGATCATACTTTTTCTTGTACATGGTAATGATGCTCTACACCTTATCTTCACCGATAATCTTTGATCATACGTAGGAAACTCTCTTTCAACTCTTCACCCATGTGAGTAATGGTAGGATGTACAAATCAAATCCTTGGCATGAACACAATCTCTTGTTTCTCATATTAGAAAAAAATCCTCCTACAATGATCATGAAGAATGAACGCACATTATGCATGCCCTAGACTTGGTAACCACGAGCTCTCTTGGATTCAACAAGTATTAGAGATTCTTGAGAATCCTTAGCGAAAACACGACAAGCCTCTAAAATGGAAACACTCCCTCTTTGTGAATTGACACTAAAAATAAATGAATGAACAATGTCTTCTGATGAATATGACCACACCTTGTTATGCCTCTTAAATGGAGAATGATGAGGAGATCAAGAATACACCACCATAGAAACAAAATATATGCACTTGGGTACATTTCTAGGTCCTAAAGCATACTAATATATACGTGATTACTAAGTAAGAAAACTAATAATTGACAACGTCTTTTAGGCCTTTTTCTTTGTCTCTTATAGTTTTGATGACATTACACACCCTAAAACCATGTCGGTATTTTATTGATTTATCTTTTATGTCCTCGGACACTAGCACCCATTTAGGATAGAAGCGCCCATGTGCTCCTATCCCTTCCGGGCCTCCTAACCTTTTCCCCTTTCTTCTTACTCTTTTGGGTCTCTTTTACTTTTGGGTCATCGTTTACAATTTTGGGGTGACCTTTTAGTTGTCAATTACAAAATTCAAACAAGGGAATCATATATATACATAGTTATAACTCTCAAATAAGGGGCCAAACACTATAATTATCTACAATCACCTAAGCTTGCATCCAAAGGCACAAGAGCATTTCAAATGCATCTATCTAGCACATCCACACAAGGGACAAGGGTTACATCACTCTATATACACAACATAGGAGGGGAAGTTCATTTTATTCCATCTCACACATTTACATACTTGGAACATTCTAGATCTAGCCCATTATCATAGTGCAACTTGCACAAGGGAAACCTAGGGCATCATTACACACACACATACAAAACTACATGGAGTTTGAGATGTAGTGCAACACTTGGTTGTAATTTCACTCTCTGGGAGACTGTCAGGTCGGTCGACTTCACATTTTGCATATTTTTATTATATTTGATGTGGTTTGTGGACATGTGCAGGTAGACATTTGTTTTGTAGGTTATAGGTGTGATTAGAACCCTAATAGTGAAGTTAGAGCAACAAAACAAATATTGGAGTGAAGACCTTCTAACCTAAAAAAATTCAAAACCTGAGCATCTAAGCAAACACTAGCATCCAAATTAAGTCACTAGCACTCGAGAGCTCCTGTCCTCCAATGGGCACTCTTGTCCTACACATTTCTAAGTTCCAGAATCTCCAGTGAACCTTGATGACACTGCTTCCAAAGATATTTCAACCATTGACTTGCCCGGATCATCTCCAAATTGTGAAAAATCAGCAAAATCATCATATCTTCCTCTCTTGCTTATGGTTTTAGAATATTGTTTGCTTGTTGCCATTTGTATATCATTCATTACAGTAGTTACTCTAAAATATATATTTAATTAAATTTAAATTAAATCATTTGGTGAACCCCACTTGTGATCAAACACTTGGATCTTTATTTTTCCTATTCTATCGAATCTTCTTTCATGGATCCTAAAATTCCTCAAGTCTCCTTGCATGACTTACTTCAAATGCACCCACCTTACAAATATGTTCTCCAAAATCTCTAGACAATATGTACCTCCTCACAATACTCCAGCTCCACAAGTAAGTTCCACTTTGGCAAGTGCTCTTTCACATCATCACATAGATCTCCATCACTCGCACACTTGGGGGAATTGAGCTATCCCCCTCATAGTCACATGTTCTAATAAGTAGATTTCTACCCATATTATTCACATACGCATCTATACATTACTCTTGCTTTGCAATTCATGTCAATATTTCTAGCAACACTTTATCATATCTACACTATGGGAACACCTTGCTACATTTCTCTATGCTCCTATGATACTCCATACACACTTTGCTACTCATACTTACTTATGGATCCTTCTATTCATGACACACATACTACTTCATATATACGATATGCATCCTTTCGTGCACTATACATACTCTATCTATTCTTACTTACAATGATCACATCTATTTGCCAACAACTCCTAATATACACACTTGGGGCATCATACTTCCCCATCTCCATCACTATCAAATCTCTCTATTGTCTACTCTTAGCTTCTTTACTACACTTCACGCTTCATGCTTCATGTTTACCTTTCTAAAAACTCTAACCTCTTTGGTACACATATTATACCGTCATTACCCAATGACACACTCTAGTGTTATGGTTCACACTTGACTATTGAGGGAACACTTCATCAATGAACCTCACATCCTCTACTCTTGCTACACTTCGAGCTCAATAATTCATGATACATATTTCATAACATCTACTACTCTCTCACTTTGTGCTTCATGACTATCTTTCTCGAGCATCACCACATCGTTGGTTCACATACTTTCTCCTCATTACCCAATGACACACTCTAGTTCCACGGTTCATACTCGAATGTTGAGGGTCCAATTCTTAAATTAACCTCACATCATCTACTTTTGCTACACTTCACGCTTTGTGCTTCACGATACATCTTTTCTAGCATCTATTCTCAATCACATATAATACATTCATTTCCCCGATGACACACTCTTGTTCTATGGTTCATTCTTGATTGTTGAGGGGGCATTTCTAAATGAACCTCATCTCATACACATCCACTGGGGAAACATGGCTCCTCCTCTCTTCACATCTTGCACACCGCAACATGCCATCACACTTGCACACAACATTTTGCATATCTTAGTTGCATTTACTCTTGTTAGCTTATTCTACTTACATGTTACACTTTGTTTCCTATGCTAGATAGATTCTTAGTATGCCATTATATTTATCTATATACACATGCACATTCACTTGGTATCTTGAGGTGAATGCAAGACCTTTCACAGATTCATACATGATGTATGATGTTCGACACAACTCTTTACCATTCTCGACCGACGCGCTCCTGGGGCACTATCCTTGGCACTCTCATACTCTACACATCACATGTCCTATTGTTACATTCTTTACTACTTCTTGGCACTATCACTTTACTTTTCACTAATCTATACACGCTTTGACATACTATCTCTCTTTCTAACATACTAATGAGTGATTCATGTGTAGTATTTTCTTTACAAGATCTAATACAACCATGGTTATCTGTCACATTTTTCATACTATTGATTCTTATTATTTGTGGGCTATGCCATATGTCTTGCTTGTTAATTGTTTGCTTATGGCCGCTTCGACCCTGATTGTCTTGTGACATTGTGAGTGATGTCCCATGTATGAAACTCATTTTTTCGTAGTCTATCTCTTGTCTTCATAATTTCTTGCTACATTGTCTTCTATTACATGCTACTCCTTTTATACTAACATTTTTCCCTAGCCTACCTTGTTTGCATGTGCCTTGGTTTCTTCCATGCACATCCCCTAACCCCGAAAGTCTCCACTTCAAATATGTATATCAAGATTGGGTCCTCTCATTTGGGCCACATTCTCCTACATCATCGCATGCACCCCAAACGAGGGGCATTTATCGAATGAACAAATCACCCCTATAACAACTAAAAGCTTCTTAAAAAAAATAAGCACAATACTGAGACCAACACAAGAACAAAATTATAGATTGACTTAGAATATGACTTGGCCCAAAATACAAAGCAGAGTGCCCAGTCTTGGGCAAGAGTGGGAATTTTTGCCCATTGGGTGCTTGTGTCATGGGGAAAAAATAATCAATTTATCAATTCAACACAATCTCTAATAACTTACAACATAATTCTCGATATGAGAACTTATTTCCAATTATAGAATATATTCTATCGATTCTGATCAAAACAACATGAAAAATCAGGGATGTACCATTTGTAGTGGTGCTTATCGGGAAGTGTCATGAAAGGAGAGAAAAACTATACCTCTCTCCCAAACACTCTTCTCTTGGTGTGAGATCTCCCAAAAACTTTGCTCTTGGCGTGAGATCGCCCAAAACCTCACCATTGACATTCAAAATCAACAACTCCAAACAAACAGGACAATTTTTCTATCTCATATTCTCTCATACATCAGGTGCTCACTTTCCTTTACACACTTTTTACATACTTATACACATGTTTTCTATGGTTTTTCATATATAGAACTTTGACCACTCTCTCACTCTTCTTTTACAGGTTCACCCCGATACGCAACAAGAAATAACTCACATCAACAAGCACGAGCTTCAACAACACACTACTACACATACACTTCACCCCTAGGGTCTACTTCCCTTTCCTAGTCTCCATGCTTCCCATCTCAATCACTTCAAACTTGACTTTTCCACTTGGCACGCTATTGGCAACACTCTTCTCTACAAGATTACAAGGTACACATCTTCTATCTACTTTATGCTATCAAGTATTCACTCAAAAACATAAAGTGGGGGTAAATGTAGATAAAAAATATATGCACTTGGGTACAATTTTAGGTCCTTGATGCGAGCCCTACATACAACTTCAAATTCAGCTTAAAAGTCACAAACCTACTTGCTTCATCACCCAAACCAATAAATTGTTACTTTGCTCAAGAAGGTAAATCTTGCTCACAAGCACTAAATTTCTTAAAACACTAAACCCAAGCATAAAATCATTTTACACATGCTTAAGTACATCATGCCAACATGTTTAAACCATCAAACAAGTTCCACATCACCATTTTCACCTATTTGCCTTGTAAACCACTTAGTTACCTTGAACACTACAATTTTTATTTTCTTGAAAAATTCACTCATTTTTCATCTTCAACCTTAACTGGTAAACTTTTTAACTACCCATTATGCTCATTAACATGCATACCAAATTTCAGACCTCAACTCCTTTCCTATAAAAAGTTATGCTATTTTTGTAATTTTGCTCTAAGTCTCAATTAGCCCTCCAAAGGTACAAAACTTGAAACTGGGAACAATGTAAAAACTTCCATGGAAATATGCTTACATTTTTGGATACCCATTTTTGATTTCTTGCTTTTTTCCAATTTTCTTCTTCCAACTCCTTGTCTATTACTCCCAACTCCAATTTTCACCTTTTAGCTTGTTTAGTTGGCCTAAGCTAGGGCTTTAGGCTAAAACTAGGGTTTACACTTTATAAATTTATTTCAACTCTTTCAAAACCTTATAGCACTTATTCCCATAAGGTTTACACCATTTCCAAGGTCCTTTGACTTCTTATTCTTCATTTTGTTAGATTTGCCCATTTTGTTCTTAAGAGCTTAGCTTGTTGTTAAGCCTTCTTAGGCTTTGTACTATGTTTTCACCTCTCCACTCTAATCTTAACTTCGTTATCTTCCTCTATGCATTTATTCACTAAATTTTCTCTCCACATCCTCCTTACCATACCCCCTCACCATCTAATATTCTTTGTCCACTTTAAGCCATAAGACTAATTTCTTGCTCTTCTTTGTTTGTTTAAAATTCCTACAACTCACTTAGGTATGTCACTAAAAATTTCCAACCTTATTTGAGTTAATTTCACCCTTGTACAAGGTCCATATAACCTCTTCATATATTCACACATTACCCATCATTGTTAGGCATTATTCATTACCCACTTGTCCTTCTTTCTCACCGTCCTTTCTAGGACTTGTACTATTAGCTCTTGATTGTCCTATTCTTGTTTGTATGTGCACCTTTCTTGCAATATTACTAACTCTTTCTCAATAGTCTTAGTCAAAAATGGCTCTTCCTAGATCATCGTGATCCCTCTTTCTCTCTTAAAGTCTTTAGCCTCCATAACGGATTTTCACAAACCTGTCCGCCGTGACTGTCATAAGGTAAAAGTTCTTAATAATCACTAAATTGTGTCGTGCTAAGTAATGTATGAATGCATCCAATAAATGTTTATAATTCCTTCAAATGAAATTTCATACCATATATGACCCTCTCTAGGTTTTAGTTCACTTGAACAAGGTATTCACGGTTTACACGCTCTCTAAGATTGAGTTCCTCAATTGAGAAGAATTACTTTTGATTCTCAAGGAATTAGGATTCTTTTCTTGGATTAGAATTTAAATTTATGGTCTTCAACTTATTTCTTCGTGGTCATCATCCCCCACACCACCATAGTTTTAAGGGTTTGTTCATTATTAGGACAATCTAGGCGAGATATGACTATGTGTAGAATTGAAACTAGCTTCCTAACCTCCTTAACCATTCTTTTCAAGTATTGAACTCTCTTCTTGCCTTGAGCGTAACCTTAACCTTTTTATCAAGTCAGCGAAAATATATAATAAGGAATGGTTTATATATATTTGAATCGACTTCGAACTCAAACCCTCCAAACCGGGTTTAGATTATGACAAGATAATGTGACAACTTTGAATATTGTCCTCCTTCCCTTTAATATTTTATTCTTATTATGAAATTTCTATGTCGCATATTATTTTTGAACTCCTCATCCATGTACAAGACCATTCATGATCTCAAAAGCAACAATGATTCCAAAATCAAGATCCAACTAATTATTAACCCTCAAAACAGAGTGCCAAGATAGTGTAAATTAAAATAGATTGTATTTTTACTTAAAAGCTTATCAAAACTCATGCATATAACACAAAACCCTACTCATACCTTAGTAATGCCCCCTCAAGATTTGCCACAAGGAACTTGTAAGTTTCAATGCATAAATCGTAAGGTATAACTCATTTTCCTTTGCCACAAACCCTACTCGGTCTCTAGAACTTGAGAGTTCTTATTAACTTCCAAGATTCAACTTATTCTTTTTCCAACTATGTCAAAAATCACAGATCTTACAAAGGAGCTCCCGCATGTTTATTTTCATTCATTTAGTTACAATACATTCTTAGAGCTATGAACCACACTTTTAAACTTCCCATGCTACTCGGAATCCTTATCAAAGCCTTGTACAAATTGAGTCATCAGAATAATCTTTCATTATATTAGCTTTTCCACCATAGAAACAAACTTACACATTCAAATCAACATTCATTCTCTATAATACAAAGTATGGTTTAGATGCAAACAACACAATAATCTCATTTACCAACCAAGAATAGTAAAAAAAATCACAGAACAAGGAGCATTTATTAAAGGAGGTCTACTATATTCTTCTTACAATCAAATTACAGACTTCATGAGCCATCTAGGGCTCTCTCCCATGTATTTCACTATAAATCCTTCCTCTACATGCAAAAACTAACTCCTTCATCTCAAATTTCCCCCTCATATACACTTGAATCGGTGGTTTTACTCAACTTATTTGAGTTAAAGGTTGAGTTTAACATATGAACTACATTAAGAAGGGTAATAATACTCTACATACCCTTATAAGGTCTTCAAATGACCTCTTACAACATATCATGGCTTGTTTTCAACAGTTCACACTTTAACCTTAGTCTTCTAAATTCAAATTTCAAATAGACTCTTTTGTAGGGAAACTAAAAATAGTTTATCTAACACATTAGGAGGGTCTTGAAATACCATGGAGGAGATATAAGACACCTAAAAAGACCTTTAATGCCTAACACACCCCTTAAATATTTAAAATTACAAAATTGATGCCTTTACGCTTTTGTATAACATCCTTGTGTGTATTTAAAAACATACCCTCAACAAAGAGAGTTTCCAAAATACTTGAATAATGTTGATTTTTGAGATATTTTTGGTTACCTTTTGGGTCTTCCGAGCACTAGAAACTTCCATTGAGTACCTGATTCAGAACTAGTCACCCGTATGGGATATGAAGTTAACCTTGCCTGTGTGATTGGTCTTTGAACCCTTGTTGTGCGTCACTCAACCTTTGTTGCACGTCAACAAGTTTTTTTGCGCATCGAAAGGCCTTGTCGCATGTCACCAAATGTTGTCACGCGCGTCATAAAATATTGTCGTGTGTCACCTCAATTGTCACGTGTTATTAACCCTCTCTTTTCGAGTGTCAATAACCCTTATTTTTCATTTATCAATGACCCTTGTTTTCCGCCCATTTGCAAATCTTGCTTGTTGTGCATCAACAACTCTTTCTTGTTGTTGGTCTTCAAACCCTGGATTGTTGTGCATCTACAGTAATTAGTCTGATCCACACTTCATCTGTTGGTACTTCGCAAGTTCATAGTAATTGATTATTATTTAGAAGAAACCTTACTAGTAAGTTACTAGTGTACTACCCGACAAATTACCTAGGTTTATATAGGAGTAGTTTTCAATAGTAGGCGAAGTAGACCCTTAAAAAAATTATATTGGAAAATTTAGGAGAAAAATACACTGACCTACTCTAAAAAATTCCCCTTTTCAACTTTTCCTAATATGGAATATTGGCCAAATTACGAATATTTTCCACTAAAAAAATCCCTGCTTCATTGCGAATTGTTCAAATAAAATTCATTCGAAAGAAATTATGTTGATCAGATCAAGGGAGATTTTAATGCACTCATTAAGGAGATCATGTTTAATGAAGAAGTGGTCAATAAGGAGAAGTTGGAAGAATTTTTAGAGATCAAAAATTTCATCATAAAGGCAATAAAAGGATTTTATCAATATGGTGGAACAACGAAGGAAATGGAGTCTTATCTCGGTAGGTGGTTGACAAATATCTCTGAAACCATTGTACCTTAAGATACAAAGATATCAATTGTAGTGACCAAGTTCTGAATGCATGTTTTAAAGCTCAAGGTCCCTGTAAATTCTATCTATTCTATTCCTTCTTTCTCCAGTTCATAATATCACTAGTTGTTTTATTTTGCAATTGAATTTATTGTATAAAAAAAAATTGTAATATAAGTTCATTGAATGTAAATCAATTAATTAAGTGCTTTGACACTTAATTAAGACAACTAGTTAGTTAGTTTAGGTAGTTATCCTATGCCCTTTTCCTATATAAGGCTTCATTTTCTTTGTAAAAGGGGTTGGATATTAGTGCATTTGTATGTAAGAGACACATATTTTGAAATACAGAAGAAGAACCCTCTCTTTTCTCCATTCTTATTCTTCTTATCTCCTTTTCTTGTTCACATTTTAGTTGGTATGTTGTTTGATTTATCTAGAATTTGAAGCTTTTTATTCTTGTTCATGGGTTAAGATTTGATGAACTTTGATTCAATTTGTATCTTATTTACTTGTGAAAATTCCATTTATGCAAGCATGTATGTTCTTGAATTCCATTTACATGCAAGAGTATGATAAGATCTATAGTCTTCTTATCTGAAAATGTTGTTATTATTCCCTCTTATTTTTTCATTCCTGTGGTAATCTTATGGAAACAAGGATGAATAATGTGTCCTTGATTGATAAACTAGTTAGAATTGTGTGTCCCTAATTTCTTTGTCTTGCCATATCAACGTTATTGAGTTCTTATACCTTCTTAATTCTTGATCTATATACTATATCAAAAATCATGGGGTTATTCATCCTTGCCAATATCCACATTGAAAATTAATTAGTTTGTACATTTGTAAATATTTTAGAGTTCTAGGTTTTGGCATAATAAGAGAACCTCCCCATTAAAGAGGAGGGATTGTCATCCCCGAACTCTTGATTGCTTTTCCAACGAAATATTTTTCAACCAACAGTTTTTTCGCACCGATCATAGGGCACGTATTGTGATACCTATAGGATATTTTCACCTCGGTTGAATAATAATAAATCCATAGGTTTTGTCACACTTTGGTTAGACGAAGATACACTAGAGTCCGAGGTCCCAGGGGAATTGAAGATTCTACTTTTTTAGTTTTAACAACAACGTTCTTTTCGGTCATCTCCACACAAATAAAGGTTAAAGGCAAGAGATCCACTAACACACCACCAACACAAATAAAATCTTGTTCATTTTCACAAGTAAGTACAACTCAATATTTGAATTTAGCCAGTGTTTCTCTCCCTTTGAAAATTATTTTTCCTAGAATAGTTGCGCACCCGTGCCTTGGGGACAAAAAAATGGACCATTGGACCTTGCCCAACCTCTCCATGATATTCCCAAAGGAATTCACAATAATTTCTTGAAATTCAGAGGAGATGGAAAGGTCCACCCTGATGAGCACCTCACAGCATTCTATGTTGCCAATGGAGTCCTTAGGGTTGCACACGAGGATGTATCTATCATATTGTTTGTTGAAAGTTTATAAGATAATGTTGTTGAATGGTTTTATCATCTTCTAGCTAATAATATCACCAATTGGGATACAATGAAATCTAAATTTGAGGCTAGGTTTAAACCAATAGATGATGCTCATGAATTTTTGGCACAACTCTCTCAAATGAAGAAGGAACCCTATGAACCAATGAGGGAGTTTTTAGAAAAATTTAATAGATTGGTTCATAAAATACTAGTTGATGCTCAACCCACTACTGAGAATTTGAAATGTTTCTTCATCAACACTTAGCTTCTCGAAGTGAGTTTCACATTGATAAGAACATGGTTAACAAATTTGAATGAAGATCAAGAATTGGATATAAGCATTAAAGATAATTTGCTCATGTTTGGTAAATTGAAGAAAGAACCTTATAAGTCTAAGACTTCCACTCTAGGTTCAACCAATTATGATCAATTGGTTAAAAAATTGGTTAGTGATTTAATTACCATAAAGAAACAACTTTCTCAAAATATCCCTTATAAAGATATTCCCAGGAAGAATTTCAACCAAGTAATTGTCTTCTAGCTACTCATCCCAAACTTGCAATTGAAGCTACTCCTGTGAAGGTCCCAGTGACTGAAAATTATGAGGCTTAAGAAATAGAAGATGAAATCATTACAGAAGAATTTTAAAAATTTGAGGTAGATGAATGCATTAGGCCTTAGCCTAACTCAAATATTTGGTTCATGTTACTCCATAGAAACTAAAGAGGTTCATGTAGTAGGAAGACTAAAAGATGCTCAGGTAGCCTTTGTGGCTATTTATGAAAACGAGTTAAGGCTACTATCTTTGATATTGATATACCTCAGTATTACAGAATGCTTTTAAGTAGAAAGTTTTACAGATATGTAGGAGGAGAGATCCAAATGGATTGGTCTCATGCACTAATCCCAGTAAAGGGAGAAATGAAGAAATTATTACGTGAAAGACAAGCTAAGTACATAGTCCAAAAGAATGATGATCCTCAAGCACATGGTAACTACATGATAATGTCTGGTCTAGAATTGAATATCCTGGGTTATTCAAGATGTTTGGAATGATATTTATACCCTTGAGTTCTATGGAAGTCGTTATATAATTGGTGTTGAAGCAGGGGTAGTTCTTGTCTCACCCTTAGGCAAAACTCACCCATTCTCATACATGTTACGATTTGCTAATACTAATAAATTTTTTAAATATGAGGCCCTTCTACTTGGACTAGTCAGAGACACCAAATTTTGGTATCACCTCGTGTTTTGGTCTCCTTCAAAGATGCTTACTCAAATCTCGTTTCCTACCGACAATTCATATTCAGTTAATTAATCTTATAACTATATTAATCTCTTATCACATGCCAAAACTATATTATGCTAAATAATTCATTCTTTCAAATAAGTCATATCATTCTATTTAATAATTAAATAATTCACAATATATATATATATATATATATATATATATATATATATATATATATATATATATATATAGGAGAGAGAGAGAGAGAGAGAGAGAGAGAGAGAGAGAGTGATTTTGACTTAAGTGGGAACATGTGGGGTTGTTGATATATATATATATCAACAACCCCACATGTTCCCCACTTAAGTCAAAATCACTTCTCACCTAAAAATCAATTCCCACCTAAAAATTCAATTCCCTCAAATTATTAAATTATTAACCCCACCCATGAAGTCAATAATTCAAAAATCTCCCTATCCGACAACAAATCCAAAAATCAATAGTGTAAAGTGAGCACATGACTTCACTATTACACCTAACCATGTCCCCACTCCACATCACACCTTTTCCTTTTCTCACATCATGAACCCCACCATCAAATCAACTCTTCATCATGTCCTCTTAATCGGATTTATTTTGCAAATTATAATTATTTGTTAATCCTTTATTTTAATCCCAATTCAAGTTATAAATAGAACTCTTTCTCCCCCTCTAGAAAAGGAGGAGAAAATTCTTGAAATTCTCAAGCTTAAAATTCATAATATTTTGTCAAATTTGTTTGTGAAGCTTTGAATCATATTGTGGAGTATTTGGAGGCGAAGCTCTATCGGTCTCATATTGTCACTCTAACAATCAATTTGTTGTTATATCGAAACACTGGCTTGGTATCATATTTATATTATTTATTCAACATATTACAAATCTTTGTAGTTTTGGCATGTCATCTTATCGTTGGATATTCATTATTTTCTTGTGAACATGGGGGTTGATAGCCACCGAGGAAGTTAACGCTTCTCGGATCTGCTTTGTCGTAGGCCCCACATATCGTTATCTAATCTTATCTGTTTCCATCTTGCAGATCTATCTTCTTTCTCACATATCTATTTTCTCTACACCCATATCCAGAATCCATATCTGCATCTGAGGTCCTAAGCCCTCTATCATTCAAAGTTTTTGGTGGCTTGCAGTCTCGGTGTTCACCCGCATGAGAAAAAGTTTTCTAGATCAACACTAAGAACAACAAAAAGAGATGGGAATCAATAATGTTCATGTGCAAGGATGCTGAAATTATAGTCAAACAAGTCTGAGTATTATTCCAAGTCAAGAAAGAGAGGTAGAAGCATTATCGAAATAAAGTGTGGGATTCAATTGAAATCTTTGATACTTTATCGATTGATGAGGTAACAAGAGACAATAACTCTAGAGCAGATGCCTTGGCAATTTCGTGTTCTTTGTTAATTCCCCATCCCTACTTCACTAAGGATAAATACATGATTGAGATGATTTTTATACCCAATGTTTTAGAAAACATAGATAAATGAAAATTGTTAAATGATTACCATCATCTCATTTATTTTCTTGAGCTAAACAATAAATTTAATCACTTGTATTTTGAAGGTAGTGAAGTTGGTTACTGGGAGTCGATTTCATCCATTACCGAGGAAGGTATTGAATATGAATCTATTCAAGATGGATGTATTAAGTTGAAAGGTAATAAAATACCTAAGGGACTTGTTAGCCTATAAGATCTATTTGATAAGAATGATTACTATGTCAAGAGCAAAATGTCACAAAGCACATGTCAATCATCTTATGAAAAGGTCAACTTTGGGAAATGATGAAGAACCTAAAATTAATAATATAGGGAAGTGTGGATTTATTGAATAAATAAATAAATTGGTTGAATTGCCAAATAAATGCATAGATGTACTTGCGTATATTCATATTCATATTTGAAGACTTTTAAGCCAAGAGAAATGCAATACTATATTCCCTTGAACTAAACATTCAAACTTTCAAAAAGAAACAAAGAAAATATAATCCTAATATTGCAGACACAATTTATCAAGAGATTCATAAATTGTTAAGTGCTAAGATTATTTTTCTCATTCATCATTCAACTTGGATTTTGAATATTATTTCGGTGCGGAAGAATATAGGGAAATAAGAATTTGTGTGGATTTCCAGAATCTAAATTAGGATTCTCTAAAATATAATTATCCTCTTCCCATGATGGATAAAATTCTGTAAGTTGTGACTGGTTCAGAGATGTTATCAATGCTTGATGGATTCTCAGGTTATAACTAAATTGAATTAGATGTCCAAGATCAACACAAAAATACCTTCACAACTCCGTAGGGAACTTTTTTATCGGAGAATTCCTTTTGGTCTCATCAATATAGGTGCAACTTTCCAAAGAGCTATGGATTTAGCCTTTGGATATATTAAAAATAAGTGTATTATTGTTTACTTGAATTATCTTACCATTTTCTCTTAGAACAATAAATATAAGTCTCACTCCTTAAGGTTGTTCTCCAACGGTGTAGGCACCATGGTATATATCTCAACCACAAGAAATATATTTTTGGAGTTACATAAGGGAAGTTACTTGGGAATATTGTTTCAAGGGATGGAATCAAGATGGATCCATAAAGAGTGCAAGCTATTCAAAAAAATTATTTTCCTACAAGTAAGAATGGTGTACATTCTTTCTTCGGAAAATCCAATTTCCTTAGAAGATTCATTCCCAATTTTTTTGAATTATCTCGAAGTATAGCTAAATGATGAAAGAGAAGTATTCCTTTCATTGAAGTTTAGAGGGAAAAAAATCTTTTGATGAGATAAAGAAGGTCATTTTAAGAACCCTTGTTCTAGTTTTCCCTGATTCGACAAGGACTTCATCATTTATTATTATGCCTCGGAACACATCTTATTTGCATGTTAGTTCAAAATAATTTCAAAGGGTGTGAAGTGTCAATTAATTTTATGAGCTATGTTCTTAAGTCCCATGAGTTGAAGTATTCTCAGCTTGAAAAACATACTTTTGCAGTAGTCAAGGTTGTGAAACAATTGAGGTTCATATTCTTGACTCCCATTCCACTATTTTCATTCCAGATACACTTGTGAATTTTATCCTAACTCATAAAGAGTTTAATTCTAAAAGGGGTAACTAGGTTGAAAATTTTTAGGAGTATAATCTAGATATCAAGCCAACTAAGTTGGTCCAAGGATGGGGTCTATGTTAACTAATTACAAAAATTTCAAAAGAAAATTCAAGTAACAATGAACATGCTGAAATGCCCATTGTTATGTTCCTAAGTTCTACAGATGAATGGTATTCCAACATTGCTCACTTTCTCACATGGGTAATGTCCCGCACATCTTAATGCCAAGGAGAAAAGATCAACTAAACTCGAGCTGCAAGGTATCTTATTTGGGACAATTCTCTTTTTAGAAAAGGAATTGATGGTCATTTATTAAGATGTGTAGATAAAGAGTAACAAAAGAGGTTGTTAAGAGCTTACAATGATCAAGATTGCAAAGGACATTTATCTTCTTCTATGATAGATCAAAAGATTCTATGAGGAGGTTACTATTGGCCAACCTTGTTTAAGGATGCAACTAAATGGGTTTTAAAATGTGAAGTTTGTCAAACATTTGTAAGACGACCTAAGTTGACCACTCTTCCATTGTAAACTATTGTAATTGAGGAGCCTTTTCATCAATAGGGGATTATAATTCATTGAAACTATTAATCTGAATTATAGTGCATGAAACACCCATGTTTTGAATACAACATATTATTTCACAAAGTGGGTGGAAGTCATCCTTGTCAAGAAAACAACTTCTAAAGTCATCTGTAACTTCATCAAGGAAAATATTTTTGTTTGATTTGGAGTTCCCAACAAAATTGTAACAGATAATGCTCCTAAATTTTCCTCCTATGAAATCATATATTTCTATTATGGATATCGAATTCCCTTTCAAATTATTCAAATTATTACCCACAAGGAAACGTCAAGTTGAATCAACCAACAAAAATTTGGTAAACATAGTCAGATGGTTGATGAATCACAATGTAAATTGCCATAAGAAGTTGTATGATGCTCTTTGGGATGATCATATAACACCCAAGAGATATATTGGAATGTCTCCATTTTAGCTAGTTTATGGGATGGATGCTTAGTTACTAGTTACTCTCGAGTTACCAACCTTGCTCTTGGATAAGTCCATTGAGGATGAACAGTTCAGGAATTATCTTGAGAAGATGATTATGTACTTGCATAGGTTAGAAGAAGAAGGGACTCACATGTTTGATCACATCTCAACTCATCAGCAAAATTTCAAGCAAATTTTTGACAAGAAGGAAAAGTCCCTTGACTTCCAAGTTGGAGATATTTTTCTTCTCTAGAACAAGAGGAGGAAAAATCTCGTAGAGCCATGGTAAGTTTGACTCACTTTCTCTCGGTCCATTTTAGATTCGACACTTTGCTGGTGAAAATTCTTATTACTTAGCTTATATGGATGGGACTTTTCTCCCATTTCCATATCGTGGGTATACTCTAAAGTTGTACAATTATTGAGTGGGTGCTAGTCCCTTGTACATAGTATTTGTTTTTGTCTTATTTTTTGTGTGTTTGTTTTCCTTTTCCTTTGTTTTGTCTATATTTTTCCAATGGACAAGGCACTAGTCTTGTGAACTTTGAGATTCTGGAGTTCTTTTCTTTACCTTGTTTAAACTTCGTGTCAAACCAAATCAAGCCCTAGAAAAATCCAATTGTTATCATTAGACTCTGAAAATGTGAATTTATTAAAAAAATTGTATTTTGGTTTAGTATCTTGCTCCTCTTGGTTGCACTTTCATTATTTGTGTCAAGTATTAAGGAGAAAAGTTTAAAGAGTTAGTCATTTTGGGTTGTTTTGAGGGTTTAATAGGATAAATCGGTCATTTGAGGAATAAACGGAACTATTCCCTTGTTCCTCATGTTCCCCGCATCGCCACTTTGCCCACTTAATTTTCTTTGGTTAGATAAATCAAGTAATTTGGGAACTTTGGGCATAAATTGAATTGTTTCTTGTTACCTTTTATTATCCACTTCCCGTCATTACCGATTTTCCATCCTACCTCACTCATCGCTTAAGTTGAATGTTTCAGTACCGAAACACCTTCTCCCTCATTCCTCACGGCCCTCTCTGTTCTTCCTGCATCCCCACCATCACTGCTTTTCATTGGCATATCATCCATTTTGGGTGTCATTAGAACTTTGGGCCATGTTCCTTCAGGGATTTGGTTCACTGATTTACCGCTTCTCCTAACTCATTGTAGTGAGTACAGCACAAGAGGAACATTTAGCATTGTTCTTATGTTCCATCAATTCCTGGAACACCGACATATCTTGTTTTACATGTAATTATAGAGGACTCTATGTTTGAGTGTGTTCCATCGGCCTCATATCACCCGATTCATTGTTTCACTGTGTTTAAAGGTGTAAAAGTGGATTGTTTAAACTCCTATAGAATTATATAAACTTCTCCCACCCCTTCCTCACCTCAATTTTACGTTAAATGTTCTTATGTTGTCGTATTATTCCCTATTACTCCTCTAGCATAAAAAAGGCACCTTTTTGCTCATAATTTTATCATCCCTCAACCAAATTCAATTTTTTTAGATCCATCATGACCATTGAGCCATCACCTTCATTTACATCCAAGATGTGAGTGGTTTTGTCCTCGTTTCACTCATTCTGGCAAGTTGTTTATATTTCGAGCTATTTCCCTCATATCTTCCTAAAATCCACTCCAAAACCATTATCCTTCCTTGAGTCTCACCTAATTTGCTACAATAAAGTTCCAATATGTTGGATATGAGAATATCTCCTCACTTGAGACCTTTGTTTTAGAAATAAGAGATAGTCATGTAAAGTGCATGGATTTAGAAGATTTTTGGGCTAGGATGAAAGATGATAACCCAACCTCGTTGGCCCAATGTATTATGAATAGTGGGTTGGCTCATGCAGCTGGTTTTCCTACATCAGTCTAATGTACTGATACAATCCTAGCATGTGCCTCTAGTTTTTATCCTCAAACTAAGAGTTAAAAGATCCTCATGGGCAGGTTATTTCTCAATTAGATGCTCACCATATTAACCTAGCTCTCGGTATTCCCACTTTAAAGGATTCCAAAGTCCTAACCAAGGTAGAAGCTCAAAGGGAATATGATCTCACTCATGTCAAATACCAAACAATGATTTCCAAATCTTGGCTAAGAGTCAAAAGGAAAGGACCATCTAAATTGCCTAAGACTCTCTACAGATTGAGTTTCTAGAGGAGTTGTTTGATATGATAACATTTCTTGTAAGGGTAATGGGTTTTCCCTCAACTCAAGAGTTTCAAAATTGGATGAGTGTCTATATCAACTTGATTTGTGAAGGAATACAACACTTGAACTAAGGAGAGATCATTTGTGAGATCCTAACTTAGTAACTCACTCAAGTTCATCGAAATAATTTTCTTACATGAAACTCCTACTTGATGTATACCATAGCTGGATATAGAATATGGATTGGCTTATCAGGCCAAGATAACAGGAAAAATATGGCTATATATGATTTCTATACAAATTACCTATGAGAACAACAAGAGCCATCATAAGAGGGTCAATGATGCCTTCACAATGTTTTTGGTGAGATTTCTTGAGGGAAATGTAACAAATAGGGTATCTCAAGAGGAAAGGCAATTGATTTTAGTATATGGAAACTTGTTCATACAATTTAGGAAGTTCTCCTACATCCGAACAACTGGATTCAAGGGATCTCCATATAAGCTTATGATTTATTACGCAGTGATAAGATTATTCTAGTTGAGCTTTGTAGACATATAGATATCCTTCATAGGACCTGTAGGGATAAGAAAATATCCGGTATAAAATTTCCCATAACTTTGGGAAATTACATGTATAGGACAACTCTTGATGCACAAAATGTTAAAAGGACCATCTCCTTGTTCAACTTACATCCTTACTAGAAGAGAACATATTTTGATAGAAAAAACTTCATTGGAAATAATCTCATGCTAACATACCACCATTTTCTAACGTTTGAATGCTATTGGGATGACTAGATTGATGATTATGAGGTCATAAGAAGATCTTATGGCTGGTTATCCTTGCATCAAATCAAATATTTTAAACGATATGCAGTACTGAAGGAATGTCAGAAGATGGTTCATATCTTTTCATTGTAGAATTCATAAATTCCATTTAGTACACTCCTCTTCCCACCATTGACTAGTCACAAAAGGAGAAGGATAATCTGATGATCTTAACACCCTTGTGCTCCCGAGGTTAAGACATTTGCTGAATAGGAAGGTTAAAGAATTTAACGAGTCTTAAAAGATAGCTTCTTCTCATGAGGAATCTTCTTCACAAAAGACTACTCCTACTTCAGGAAAACTCCTTCCTCCTCTCCTCTTGATTCTGGAACCAAGTTTATACCAAGAAAGTACAAGGCTAAAGGGGGAGAGAAGAAGGGGAGAGACAACAAAACAAGGTGGTGTTCAAGAAGAAACACTTGAGTTACTAGGTAGAACAATTGAACAAACACAACAACATGATAAAGAAGAAGTAGTTGAGAAGAAAGAAGTTGAAGAAGGGTGGGGGAGGAAAGTGGGGAAAGGGATGAAGAAGAAGATGTAGTTAAAGTAGCTTCCCTTGATCCAGGAATACCATTGTTTCAATTCCAAAGATAAGTGTGATAAGACCTTCTTCCTCTTCTATTCTAACTTCTACTATAGAGGTTCTAGTTTCCCAACCTCCAAGCTCTCAGATTGCTCTTACAGTGCTTCATTTGGTAACATCCTCTGGAGATTCATTCACCTGGGTTTAACCCATGGTGGATAGCAAGAAGAGAAAGGCTCAATATAGGATTGAGGCTATTATGTTTGATGTAGTGGCTGCCCTTCTTGGAACCTACCCTCATCCTCCAAAGAAATCCAAGACTACCTCTCGTCTTGTTTTTGATTGTATAAGACAAAAATTTCTAGAAATTGATAGGCCAAAGGAGGATAAGAATGAAAAGGATGTATCATTATCAGATCTTGAACTGAAAAGAATCTCATTGGGAGAATCAAATCTAGAGGGTGAAGTACACAATATTAGAGAAATTATCTCTAAGGTTATTAAGAGAGTTGAAAAGAGAAAGTAGATTCAAGAGTAACAATAGAGAACATGTACAAGTAATTGTCAATTTCATTAAGTCTTTCCTCTCATCTAACAAGGATCCCTTGGATCCAAATTTGCTAATCTACGCTTCCATCCACTTTCGCTATTATTGTTAGTATTGATTTGAAGGCACTAACAAAAATTCACAAATATACCACTTTTGGTAAAGCATCGAGAACCTTGGGCGGAGAGAATTCTTGCATAATCATTGGAATTCATTAATGAAACATGTAAAATATATGATAATATCATTTCAGCTCAAGAAAAAATCAATTTAGGGATTGATAACATTGACAAAGAACTCAAAGTTTGGGTTGATGTTATCTAAGATCTTTAAAGCATGACTCTCATAGATGAGAAAATCCTTCTTCATGAGAATATTTTCGATGAATATAAGAGTTATTTATGTAAGGCTTAGAATTTCAGGGTAGAGTGGAGGATAAGGGTTCTTGAATAAGTCTCAACTAAATTACAGAATGTAGTTCAGAAAGGAGAGTCTCTGAAAGTTGAGATTTTTGCAGACTTGCAAGCCCTTCATTTCAAATTGATCAAAGACAATTCATCGGAAAGAAATTATGTTGATTAGATTAGGGGATATTTTAGTGCCCTCATCAAGGAGAACATGTTCAAGGTAGTATGGGTCAAGGAGAAGATGGAAGAATTGTTAGAGCTCAACAATGTCATCATAAAGGCAGGAAAGGACTTTCTCAATATGGTGGAACAATGAAGGAAATGGAGTCTTCTTTGGGTAGTTGGTTGACAAATCTCTCCAACACCATTGTACCCAAAGATAGAATGATATCAATTGCAGTGACCTAGTTTTGAATACATGTTTTAAAGCTCAAGGTCCCTATAGCTTCTATCTCTTCTATTCCTTCTTCCTCTAGTTCATAATATCACTAGTTGTTCTATTTTGTAATTGAATTTATTATATAAAAATAAAAATTGTAATATAAATTCATTGAATGTAAATCAATTAATTAAGTGTTTTAACACTTAATTAAGACAACTAGTTAGTTTGGGTAGTTATCCTCTCCCATTTTCCTATATAAGGCTTCATTTTATTTGTAAAAGGGGTTGGATATTGGTGCATTTTAATGTAAGAGACACATATTTTGAAATACAAAAGAAGAGACCTTTTTTTATCTCCATTCTTATTATTCCTATCTCCTTTTTGTTCACATTTCAATTGGTATGTTGTTTTCTTTATCTGGAATTTGAAGCTTTGTACTCTTGTTCATGGGTTAATATTTGATGAAGTTTGATTCAAGTTGTATCTTATTTACTTGTGAAAGTTAAATTTATGTAAGCATGTATGTTATTGAATTCCATTTACATGCAAGAGTATGATAAGATTTGTAGTCTTCTTATCTGAAAGTGTTGTTATTAATCCCTCCTATGGTAATATTTTGGAACCAAGGAGGAAAAATGTGTCCTTGATCGATAAGTTCGTCAAAATGGTGTGTCCCTAATTTGTCTGTCTTGCCATATCATCATTGTTGAGTTCTTCTACCTTCTTAATTCTTGATCTATCTTTTGTATTAAAAATCATGGGGTTATTCATCCTCACCAATATCTTCATTAAAAATTAATTATTCTGTACATTTGTAAATATTTTAGAGTTACAAGTTTTGGCCTAGTAAGGTTACCCCTATTAAAGAGGAGGGACAGTCATCCCCTAAACTCTGTTGATTTATTTTCCAACGACATATTTTCCAACCAACACTTTCTCTTAGCATTGGGGCCACCACTACCAAATAATACTACCATCACCTCATGGATAGGGGGATTTGGAGTTGCACTCATAGGGTCGAGTGGTACAAGCTATGTTATTAGGGTTTTTTTCAGCTACAACCACCTACTTATGGAGTTACGACTGATGGATTTGGAGTTGATTCATGGTTCCTTAGTCTTGATAGTTGTTTTAGGTTACACCCATATGAGAGAAACGTTAAGGAATGACTGACCATTAACCTTCCGCGTGATGTAGTAGTTGTTTGGTAGAGGAATGAGGAGCAAAATATCTATTTAACACTAGACACAATTATGTGGGAGATGTTTAAGGAGCATTTTGGACTTGTTATATGTCGAGTACTTTAATCAAAAGGGGATATATGATTTTCATGACCTCTGGAAGAGTTCGACATCAATGGCACATTATGAGAGCCAATTTATGGATTTATCACAGCATGTTGACTATTTACGGGATGAGAAATTGCAAGTCAACATGGGTCAATTCGAGGCTGAATGCGGACTTAGCTAGAGTAGTTAGGATTTTATCTCCTCCGACTCTAGAGAAGGACTACTTAGCTGAAGAGATCATGGGCAAGGCCTAGGAATAATAATATAGGAAAAAGAACAAGTTGTCAGAACAAATTCGCAAACTATAGGATATGAGATCACAAGGCACTGCACCGACCTTGATAGGAGGCTTTAGGACCATTTAGGAAGCCTCGAGGCCTCCAATACACCCACAACAACACTCACAACATTAGGCCCATCAGTAGTAGATATTACATCCTTCCCAAGATATGTAGAGAGATAAAGGGCAAGGAGGCCACAAATTTAGTAGATATATGAGGCAGGGTAGGTAGGAGGCCCATCCATCTCACACCCAACAATCATATAGAGTTGGTACCTTATGGTCAGTTTAGCAGAGTACAGTGGGATTCCCACATAGAGGTAGACAACATAATTTTTATTAATGGATCATTACGCCTACTTATTCCCTCAAAGACCCTATTTTAATGATAGGAAAAAGGTACCAGTGTCAGAGCAGTGATGTAGGATGCGCTCATTGCATCTTTGTCATAATAGAGAACCAACAGACCAAGTACAAGGCCACAATTATTAAGACTACAAGTATCATCAGGGGTATTTTTGTATTGGTATTGTTTGATTATGTTGCTTTTAATTCATTTATATTTCACCCTCTATAGTGGAATAGTATGGGCTGGTGGCTTCTAGGTATTTAGATAGATGACGAGTAGAGTTGTCTACTGGAGCCAAACTTACCATGGAAACCTATGTGGAGAGATATATACTTGATCTTGGTGTGTTTTTTACAACTTTAGACCTCACATATTACCATTGGGATCTTATGGGGTAGTTTTGGGTATGGAATGGATTTATTCTCATTGGGATAATGTATATTGTAGAAACAAGATCATTGAGTGCCTTGATGATTTGGGTAATTTAATAGTGATCACCGGAGTTCGGGGACTAGTTTCCTTGCATATGATTTCAACAATGTAACTCAAGCAAGCGAGCATTGGTAAAAGTATGTCGATGTATGTCATCAAAATTAGTGATATATCTAGGGATGTTCCATCTAGTTCACCACTCTATGAACACATTATTTTGAGAGAGTTCACATATATGTTTCTAGCAAGCTTCTGGTTTTCCACAAGAAAGATTTGTGGATTTCACAATTGATTTCTTCTTGGGTGTAGCTCTAGTTTCTCAAGCACCATATAGGATGACGAATCATGAGCTTCATGAGCTCAAGATTTAGTTATATTATTTATTAGAGAAGGGTCTCATACACCCTAGTGTGTCCCCTTGGGGCACGAGATGTGATTTTTTTGAAGAATAAGGATGGATCCCTTCACTTGTGTGTATATTTTAGGTAGTTAAACAAGGTAACAGTGAAGAAGAAGTATCCCCTTTTGAGGATAGACAATTTATTTGATTATATGTGAGGAGCCAAAGTGTTCTCCAAGATTGACCTTACGTCATGGTACCACCGATTCATTGCAGAGGTAGATATCTAAAATATAACATTCTGTACTCATTATGGACGATGCGAGTTCGTTGTGGTTCCCTTGATTAAATAATGCACCTGTAATTTTTATGAGCCTTATGAATGGGGTTTTTAGGAAAATTTTGAATCTTTGTCTTAGTGTTTCTTGATGATATTTTGATATATTCCCACTCAGAGGAGGGGCATGAGGATAATTTGAGACGGGTTATGAGGGAGAAAAATCTCTTTAGGAATTTTATAAGTGTTATTTCTTCCTATTGGAGATTTGATATCTTGGTCACATCATTTCGCGAGGTATCTTAGTAGATCCTGCTATGTTGTCTTGGCTAGATCCTACCATAGTGACAGAGGTTAGGATTTTCATGTGTTTGGTAGAGTATTACGATAAAATTTTATAGGACTTCTCTAGAATTGCACACCCTATCACTCCCCTTCAAAGGTCAAAGGTTAGAATTTCATATGGTCATAGAAGTGTGAGCATGTCTTCCAACTACTCAAAGAGTGTTTAACTACGACACATATTCTTGTGGTACAAGAACCTTTGGGAATTTTTGTAGTTTGTAAAAATGTTTCCCTGGAAGGACTTGGGGTATTTCTCATGCAGGAGTGTCATGTTATTGCATTCAAGTCATGTAAGCTCAAAGATTGTGATCTTAAATACCTTATCCACGACCTTGAGCTTGCGGTAGTTATTCATACCTCAGCCCATTGGAGGAAATTTCTTCTTGGTAGACCATTTATTTTAAGGACAGATAATCTGAGTCTACATCACATCTTTTCACATCCTAATCTCAATTCTCAACGGTGTTGGATGAAGTTCTTGTCTCGAGTATAATATGGATATCCATTATATTAAGGGAAATGAAAACATCATCGTTAATGCCTTCAATAGATGATGACATGAGAATGTTGTTTTGAATCTTCAAAACCTTTTGGGTGACAAATTTTATGAGGGTGCTAAGAAGGAGGTGTTGTCCAAAATAACCCCAGGCTATTTTGAAAAATCACAAACCCGTTTTTAGACTTAGGTAGTGCAAGTTGGTCAAAACATGGAAAGACTTGGCAAAATTGGTTAGAAATCATGTTTCGGGAAAATATTAGTGTTTTGGGCAAGTCTCGATCTTCTAGCACTTTCCCTCCCTCTTACAAATCCTAACAATTCAAACACTTAGTCAATTTAGAGTGAAATTGGGCCAAATAGGGAAAGGTTGGCCTTTAGAAGAAAAAGAGGAACTATTCCCTTATTCCTCTTATTCCCGCATTACCACTTGAGCTACATGAGGAGTTAAATTGGGTTAATCGGAATTTTGGGTACTTGTTGGAAATGTTCTCATGTTCCATAACTTCACCGATTTCCCTCAATTCCTAATAGGGAGCCGAAAGGGTAAACCATGCCTTTTAATCGAGATAAGTTAGAGGAAGAAGGAAGAAGTGGAAATTTTTGAGTGTTCCTCAAGTTCTCCACATAACTCAAATGGTGACGTGGTAGACATGGTCAAAGGGTGTAAAGTATCACTTAAGTCGGCAATGTCAAGCACCAATGACACCCGTGAAACTGCTTCGATTGTTCTTTTAATTCACCAATCAACCAACCAAGGGACAAGGGTAAATGAGGTAGTGTTTGTTGGGTGAATCGGATAATTTGAGAATAGTGGGAACTATTCCCACATTCCATTAGTACTCCACCCCTTTGCATTGGGCTGCAAAACACTATGAAATTAGTAAAATCGACCCCACTAGCACAATGAGGACTGTTCTTCCCTTCCTCCACTTCTCTAAAAATTGATTTCTTTGACCCGGAAAAAATGATCAAATCGGTGAATGAAGGCCCATGTGGAGCGGTTCCAAGTTTCCCTTGATCTCTAAAAATCCACTAGGGCCAACTGAGAGTTGTATTTTTGGCCATAACTTTTGATTCAGAGCTCCAAATTGCACAAAATTGGTGGCGTTGGAACATTCTCATAGAGAGATTCATTTTGGTGTTAAGAAATGCAAAATTGATGTTATTTTGAGGATGAAAAGGAAAATATGGGATTGGAGGCGAAAAATGCATAGTTCGAGTTCAACCCCCAAAATTTAATGATGAATGACACCCATACTCTTTCCTGAAGGTCAAATGATGTGGGGCAAGGATTTTTATATAGCCCATGTGGTTTTGCAAGGATTTATTGCAATTTTTGTGGTTGAATAAAAAATGGTGAATTTCTCTCTCTTTCCCCCTTATCTCCCTCCCTCTCTCTCTCATGTTCTATATATTGACAAAAATCATTCGTTGTAAAAGGTTGGACTCTTTTAGTTTGAAGGGGAATCATACCAAAATGTTGTTCTAGGTAGATATGGATTTCAGGACCTTAGATTTGGACTTCTGCAATGTGTTTTTGTGCCTTGCACTTCAATTGTAATGGTTTGTACATACTCTTATTGATATAAAATATTATTTTATGGTTATTTATCTACCCTAACATGTTTTTCACTGCATTATTTCCTTTATATTATTGTTGTAGTGTGTTGTGCATGTATTTCTCCTTTACATGTTCTATTTTTGTTGCATTTGATGTGAGAAATGGAGGACAAAATGTAGTTTTATCCTATGGAGCAGGTGTACTCCTCTTCTTCTCCATTTTCTTCCCATTTCACCCTCATGGACAGTGTTTATCCCCTCTTTTATTGGTGATATCACCTCTATTTTAGCTTATTTTTCATGTTTTCCCCTCTCTCTAGCTTTGGTCCCTTGAATGACTAGTCTAGGCTTATTTTAGTTGCATTTTGAATTTGTAGGAGTAGCATTATCATTAGAATAGGTAGAGGAACTAACCTTCTCTGGAGGTTTGTCTTAAGATTTTAAGGTCCCACACTTGGAGACAATCCCATGTTACCCAAAAGTATGGATTTTCCATGATCAAATCCTAGGGTGCTACTTTTTGCGTGATAACAGTTCTTAGCACACTGGTGGGAGGAAGATGAAGATATTTACAACTTCATACCAGCAAGATTGATGTGTTCTTAATGATATTCAGCCTTTAGAAGCAATTCTTAACACATCCGGTGACTCAACTAGTCCACTAGACCCATTTTATCATTAACATACCACCTTCTATCATTTAAGTCCCCTTTCCATGAAGTTGTGCAATCATGACTTCATTCCCTCATTGGAATTGTCATTTGCATCAAAAATATTATTCAAATCCACCTTCACGTTTCCAAAATACAACTCTAGGTTATCACAATACTAATCTAAATTAGTTTTATGATAAAAATTAGTGGGCATATCCCTATTAACCAAATCCTATAAATTAATATAGTTATTCAACTAACCATGGTGTTGTTCAAGAAGAAGGATATGTATATTTTGGAGGCCATTCCACATGTGAAGATGATCTTGAATGGATAAATCAACATATGGAGGAGAGCATACAAGC
This sequence comes from Taxus wallichiana var. yunnanensis, assembly GCA_018340775.1. Classification (NCBI taxonomy): domain Eukaryota; kingdom Viridiplantae; phylum Streptophyta; class Pinopsida; order Cupressales; family Taxaceae; genus Taxus; species Taxus wallichiana. Next base: position 39,155,397 of record CM031238.1, read on the forward strand.
TATCAAGGAGTAGATCCAAATCATGCTAGCTAAAAAAACCGGTTTTAGGAATCCCTGTCTATAGGGAGGTCATATACATAGTTGATTTAATCCTTAACAAAAGCTAGGAGTAATAGTTGAATCCTTTCATCAGTTGGTTAAGTTAATTACATCATTACAAACATTGAAGGACAAGAAATTTAAGGTTGAGGATACCTGTCAGTGGGGCATTCCTTCACTATCACCATGTGAGTATATGATGTCTCGTTACCAAATCAACCAAATCCTATTTTTCAAGTTCCTAGCTTTCTCAAATCCCTCCTTTCATTAATTCTCCTTGAAAAGAATACATTTTACAACCCCCCAATCTTCTCAACCATTACAAAATCAACTAGAAGCCTAGTCCCCCTCCTCTCAAATTCTCAAACCTATTTTAGGATGAGCCTAATAAAAAAACCAAGTTGGGAGGGAAACCAAGTAAGGAAGTTCTCATGCAAAATTTGAAGGATTGGAGCTCAAAGTTTGAGGCCAAAAAAATCCTACAACTAGTTAAGCTTGAAAAAGAGACTGAAGAGCACAAGATAGAGGTTGTATTTGTAGAGAGCAACAAAAGGAGATGATGAATTTTTGTCTATTCTAAATGTAGTGTTCATGTTGACACTGTGTGGTCAGGAGGTTATTGATTTATCTTCACGAAAATCAGAATTGGAGAAGGAAAAATCGAGCAATGGGATCAATTTTTTTTTTTTTTTAGGAATAATCCAAAGAAGATATGATTAAAGTAGATTTGGGCAGTCAAGAGGTAGAATTTTTTCTAATTTAGAAGATCTTGATAATGAGGAAGAACCCATTGAGCTTACTTGTTATGCATTCCCATCACCTAACTTCTTCCACAAAGAATCTCTTTACATTGAAGTATCCCTTAAACTGAGATAAAGCAAGAAATGCCATTAATTGAAGACCCTTCCTTGCCTCCTTCCAAAAAATCAGATTTGGAAAGTCATGAAAAAGAGCATAAAAAATAAGAAATAAGACATGTTGTCCAAATAAATTTACATGAGGAGCTTGAGGGTGAGTTTGATTTGATGAAGAGGAAAAGAATGGTAAACCCATTGCTAAATCAAAAATTATCATGTAGGAATTCAAGTAGGTAGAATAAGAAAAAAAAATCACAAAACATATTTCAAGTCTAAGAAATTGCAAAGGAGTTAAGAAGCTCAAACTCAAATTCCTTGTTTGATGAAGAAGAGGCACATGCAAGTGTGGAAGCAAGGGTGTTTGTGCGAGAACAATCAAATAAAAGTCTATATCGGCCTCTGAAGCATCCAAGATGATGAAGGAAGTGTCTCAACCAAATACATTCATGGATTTATATGCAAATAATGTGGGATAATCACAAGGACCAGTCAATCGATTCTGAGGAATGCTTACCCAATCGATATTTGGCTAGTTTAGAGTCATATTTTGAGTTGCCACCTTTTATGACTACCTTAGAGCATGAGGAAGATCGTCGAGACATCAAAGGTCAACTTTAACACCTCCAAAATTTAAATGAAGAGAAACTTGAGGAGGTATTCATTCTCTTTCTGCTGATACTTTGAGAAATGGGAAGGGAAATCAATATGAAGACAATTTCCACTCTTATTAAATACCATGTTTGTTGTAAAACTGATCACATGGTCCAATTTTATAAGGGAGGCTATTTCTCCCAATAAATTGTTAGTTTCATTTAGTTTCCTTTTCCTTTGGTTAGAGTAGGAGTAGATTATTTTTTTTTATTGAAAAACAAGTGCTTGTGCACACTATGCATGCTTCCAATTTGAGCGCGTATGGTTTTCATGTTTGTACATAGTGTTTTGTGGCCTTGTTGTTATTATGCAGTCCATCTCAAAGTAGGTTTCATGGTGGAAACAAGATGTTTTGGGACAACTCCACCGTACATCCATTCAACCCCGAGATCAACTATAAATCAAAAGTTCTCCATACTCGTGGGAGAAAATCAGAATTTTGGGACAATTTGCAAGTTTCATTCAAAACTCCCAAGAAATCAGCTTCCAAGAGCACTTCAAGTAGTTCTAGGTCAGCTCTAAGTCCATGCATGCTCAAGGGTAATAATTTCAAGTTTTTAGATTAGTTTTCAATTTTTTCAAGCTTGAACTCCATGCCCAATGGATGTTTTAAGGCCAATAATCTTCTATCTAGAAGGCAGATAGCCACGTTGAGTCACCAAATTGTTGTCCAAAATAACCCCCAGGATTTTTTGACAACTCAAAAACCCATTTTTGGACTTAGGTAATGTAAGTTGGTCAAAATCGAGAAAAAAATGGCAAAAGTGGGTAGCAATCATTTCTTTTAGCAAATCTCGGTGTTTTTGGGAAAGTCTCGGTCTTCTAGCACTTGTCATCTCTCTTGCAAATCCTTATAGTTCAAGTGTTTATCCAATTTTGAGTGAAATTGGGTCAAATTAGTAAAGGTCAATCTTTAAAGGAATGGGATGAATTGTTACTTTGTTCCTCCCATTTGCCACATTACTGTTTGGGCCACACGAGGAGTTAAATTAGGGTAATTAGGCATTTTCGAAACAATTGGAAATGTTCTCATGTTCCACAACTTCATTGATTTCCCATAATGGTGATAAGGAGGAGAAATGGTAAACCATGTACTTAAATTGAATAAGTTAGAGGTAGTAGGCACAAGTGGAAATTTTCAGGTGTTCCTCAGGTTCTCCGCATAACTGCAATGGCTAATAGGGTAAACAACGTCAAAGGGGGAAAGCATGACTTAAGTTGACAATGTTAGGAAACAACAACACCCATAAAAGCAGCTTTGTTGTTCATTTACTTTACCGATTAGCCAACAAGGAAGATTTTGTTGGGTGAATAAGATAAGTCATAAATAGTGGAAACTGCTCCCATGTTCCATTGGTACTCCGCCCCTTCACACTACCTGTAAAGCACTATGCATTTAGTAAAATCGACCCCACCCAACATAGTGATAATTGTTCCGCCCTTCCTCTACTTCTCTGAATACCTACTTTCTCCGACCCAAAGGAAAAAATGATTAAAGTGGTGAATGAAGGTCCATGTGGAATGTTCCCAAGTTCCCCTTGTTCTTTGAAAATTCGCTTGAGCCGACTAGGAGTTGGTTTTTGACCATAACTTTTTATCTAGAGCTCCAATTACGAAACTTGGTGGCATTGGAAATGTCTCATTGAGAGATTCATTTTTGTGTCAAGAAATGTAAAAAATGATGTTGTTTTAAGGTTGAAATGGGTAAACATGGGTTTGGAGGTGGAAAATGCACATTTTCGGAAGTTCAACCACCCAAATTTAATAATGAATGATGCCCATACTTTGTCCTAAAGATCAAATGATGTGAGGGTGGATTTTTCATGAGGCCCATATGGTTTTGCAAGGATTTATTGTAATTTTTGGGTTGTTGGATAAAAAATGGTGAATTTCACTTTTTCCCCCTTCTCTCTCTCTCTCTCCCATGTTTTATATATATTGATGAAAGTCATTCATTGTAAAAGGTTGGACTCTCTCAATTTGTAAGGGCATCATGCCAAAATGTTTTTCCACATGTAGATATGGGTTGCGAGATGTCATACTTAGACTTACGCAATGTGTTTTGTGCCTTCCAACAAAATCTTATTGCAATACAATATGGTTTTGTGGTTATTTATCTACCCTAACTTGTTTTTCATTGCATTATTGCCTCTCTATTATTGTTGTGGTGTGTTGTGCATGTATTTCTCCTTTGCAAGTTCCATTTTTATTGTGTTTTGTGAGAGAAATGGATGATAAATGTAGTTTTGGCTTGTGACACATGTATATTCCCTCTCCTTCTCCATTTTATTTCCATTTTTCTCTCATGGAGAGTTTACTATCCCCATTGTGTTGGAGTTATCACCTCTATTTTAGCTGAGTTCATTCATGTTTCCCCCTCTCTTTCTAACTATCATCCTGTGAATGACTAGTTTAGGCTTAGTTTAGTTTTATTTTGAAGTTGTAGGAGTAGTGTTAGCATTAGAATAGGTAGAGTAACAAACCTTCTTTGGAGGTTTGTCTAAAGATTGCAATGTCCCACACTTGGAGATAATCCCATGTTACCCAAAAGTATGGATTCTCCATGATCAAATCCTAGGGTGCCACTTTTGCATGATAATAGAAGGTTGAGTCACAGAGGCCCTTAGAGGTAAAATTAGCGGGTTGCATATTAGACGAAATGGTCTTCTTGAATTTTAGACACACACTAATGTGCCCAAGGTAGGGATTTGCACAATTTTATTCTTACCAAGGCTCATTGAGCCCCATATGTAGCTGTTATCCCAAATTCAACGCCCTAGAAAATTTGGTCAGAACAAACCCTACACATGAAGAAAACATGAAGGGAAATGATACAGACCCACGAGCTCGAGTTCTAGATCCAGGCAAAAGTGAACAACGAAACCCGAGAGAGTCAAATTTGACCCTGCACAAGAAGAAATAGAAGAAATGGTTCTTTTGAGCATTTCCACATCTTAAATCTATTTAAAGGGTTGAGGGAGGACTCAACAATGAAATTGCAGGGTGAGATAAGAAGGAGCAGTGTCACCGAGATGATAGGAGCAAGAAGGAAAAGAAGCGGTGAAGTTTGAGGTCTTTGGGCTCAAAACCGTTCGGAAAGAATCCATAATCGACTAAGTATGGAAGAGCCACCATAGGAAGCCACATGTCCTAATGGTGCTCCTCAAAGATGGATCAAAATAGAGAGGCTCAAACAAGCGACGCATCTCCACGTGTCCCAGGGCGAATGGAGGTAGGGTCAAATGGTCAAACAGAGTCAAAGGCGGATAGGGCGGGCCTAAAAAAATTGGCTAAGTATGAATGTGCAAGAGGAGAGTGCCAAGTGTTAGTGTGGCGCATCCCCAAGATTTGGTCCCAAGGCAGAGACCCAAATGAGCGTGAGCTTGCCACGTAGCCCAAAGTCTAAAAGGTAAGAAGGACCGTTGAAAAGTCCACAAAGCAGCGGAGGCCGACAAGTGTCAACCCGACGCTCCTCCAAAGGCAAACTTTGGGTCGGATTTGTAAACATGCGCGGTGCCTCCACATGTCCTCAAAGGGGGTAGAGTTAGTTGAATAGTCAATGCACAAAAAGGTGGCAGAGAAATTTGCTAAGTGTCTCAATGGTGCTGATTCAGGGTCAAATATAGAGAAGGTTCCCAAGCAAGTGCTAGGCGGCGATGCGTGTCCCAAGGGAAGGCGTGACGTCGGGGAAAAATTAGTTTTTTTCCTTTGCCCCAAAAGGAGTAAAAGTTACAAAATGGCCCGTGATTCCGCCAAGGAAAAAGTCAACATATAGACCAAAGTCAAAGCCAAGGTAGGGAGTCGGGGAAAAAAGTGAAAATTTGCCTTTTCATCCAAAAGGCATAAAAGTAAAGATGGAAGCGCATTTCCCACTAACCAAAAGGATCCACGAGTCCATGCGGAGCTTCGGGCTACGAGTTTTAAGGATTTTGTGATTTTTGTGAAAAAGAGAAAAGTTAAGTTCTGAGCCCATGAGACCCGATTTTTGTCCCAATCTAGCCACCACATGTCCCATATTAAAGGGGGACCCATTTTTAAACTGTTTTCCCGTCCATTCGTAAAGGTTCGTCTGAAACTTTGAAGGGGCATATCTTTCAACTTAGGGCTCAAAATATTGCAAATCGACACCATTGGAAAGATCTCGGCCTCGCCCACGAAATGGAGGTCGAGACTTTATTTTTGAGGAGGATAGGTAGTAAAGGAAATGGATGAAAACATCTTTGAGCTTTCAATGCGGGATCCATCTATCTCAATAACCAGACTGGATTCGATCTGTTTCTACCGATTCCTCTTCCTTCAAGATGCCGAACCAAGGATCCATGCAGTAAAGATGGATTTGGGGGCATATTTTATTAGAAGCATTAAAAGTAGTGGTTGAGCTTCAACCTGCTTTTCCCACTTCTCTCTCTCTTTATTCTCTCTGATCAAATCTATAAATATAGGGGCAAGATTCATTGTAAAGGGTTGTTGTTCATTCTTCTTCTCTACCTCCCCTCTTCTTTTCTTCCCCAGGTCGAAATGGAGTTTGAATCTCCTCCCCTGCTCTGTAAAATGGCATTTTTGCCTCTTGCTCGTGTATGATGCTCTGTACAATTTTTTGAAGAAATAAAACTCATTTTTGTGATGCGTTTGTCCATCCTTCGCTTGTTTTCATTGCATCTTCTTGCCTCTCATCGTTCTAGAGTATTTTGTGCATGTTTTGGACGTTTCATTTGCAGATCTGGGAGTCTGTGTTCGTGGGGATCAGAAATGGAGTTCTATGTGAATCGACATTTGATGCAGTGATCTTTGTTGTCCATCCTCTCCATTGCTCACCTCACCTCCCTTCATTTCATGGCCGTTTTGATAGATGATCAACACTTCCCTTTTCTTGGTGCTATCACCTCGTTAGTGTAGGATTTCCCTCTTTATGCACTTTCTCTCTCCCTGTCTCCTTGGCATTGTTAGGATAGGTGTAGTTAGACATCATTTCTAAATTAGGAGTAGTTTAGCATTAGGATCAGGAAGAAGAAGCCAGATTTCTCGGAGGGCCATCTAAAGTCTATAAGTCCCACAACTTGAGAGATGGTCCCATGTTATGCAAATCACACCAAATAACCCTGCCTTAGAAAAGCAAATCCACCACTCATTTGGGGGTACTATGATTTTACACTAACAGTTTTGGCACACCCGGTGTGAGAGGTATGAAGCACCTTACCACTTCACTTCATAAGGTTCGATGTGCTCTTGGTGAAGATTTCACCCTTTGGAGGCACTTTCAAACACATATGGCAACTCCATTTAGTCAAAAACCCATTCTCTGAGTTGCAGACCTTTTCCATTTGTTTCCACTCATTTCATCCATTTCTTCCTCCATCTCTTTCATTTTCTCCCATTTCATGAGGTTGTGCAATCATGAATTCATTCCCTTCATGGAACTCACACTTACAACAATACAGTCCACCTCCAACACATTTTCAAACTCCTCCGAATAAACATTATAATCAGATCCAGAACCATTATGCTTACTCATATGAGTAGAGTCAAAATCAGTTTGGCCATGGAGCTTATCAAGAACAAGGGGACACATATAATGGTGATAGTTACACAAAGAAATCTGGTTTGATGGAAAAAATCCAAAAGATAGAGGCTAAAATGGTGCAATCAAGGGAAACAAATCAAATGAAAGCTTTCAGAATTGGTTGCAGGGCACCTTGTCCATGGGAAGGCCCTTTTCCAAGACACTACAACCCTCGGAAGAATCTGGACTTCATGATTGGAATCTCGCCCCAACTTGCACAATGGGCAGAAGAGATAGAGGCCTATGAACTTGGTGCCAGGCAGCCTTGTCAATGGGTAAATCCTACACCATTATTTGGTAATTTTCTCTCTACTTCTCAAGTAACACTATCTCAATTTGGGCTTCAATTTCCAAGCTTCCCATTGAATGCCGCCCCAAGTGTGAAATCCATTTCTCCATCCCTAGTCTTCCACCTCATCTCATTTCTTCTATCATTTTCCTTTCCAAACAACCATCCCATCCAAACAATCGGAAGTTGTGCCTCCCTTCCCACTCCTCTTTCTTTCCCAAGTCCATGTTGGGAAGATACTCAAGAATCTAGTTAAGGACAACGAGAAGAGGAGTCCAACAAAGAAGAAATGATAGAAAATCAAGAGTTGGGATGCTAAATTTGAGTTTTCAAAGGCTCCCTTGTTGGTTAAGCCTATGGAGGAGACTGAGGTCAAGCCACAAGTGGTGGAGCTCTAGCTATATCACAAGCGGGGAAGAGGCAACAACTCCTAATCCAAAAGAAGAGGATCCCATAGAAAAGAACTGACATATAATATGAAGAGTTAGGCTGCCAAATTTGGGTTTATAAAGATCCCTTTGATGGTCAAGCCAATAAAGGAGGTCAAGATTGAAGAACCAGTGGTAGCTGAGGCCGAGTTTGCAGCAGAAGAAGAGTAAGAACAAGAGGAGGAACAATTAGTCCCAAGTCCCATTGAAGAGGAGCAATTGAGAGAGATTGAATTAGTTTTGAGGCCACTCAATGAAGAAAGCATCATTGACAATTTTTGCTTTCATTTCAAGGGCCTGATTTGATTGATGAACCCATGATGGAGGAGGACTATACGGTTTCGAGAGGCTCCAAGTGCACAATAGGCTACGGGGAACCTTCATTTATTCCTCCCACTTCATCCCCTTCAAGCTCGATGTTGAAGAAGAGTTTGATATTTCAAACTTCATGTTTGACGAAGAGAGAAACCATGGTGGGCAAGTTGCGAGATCAAGAGGACACCATGAAGGAGGTAGAGCACTTGCAACAAGAAAACAAGGAGGCAGTTGTTTGTCGGACTTGAGAGTTTGCTTTGATGAAGAGGAACCCATGGAGATTACATCATCCGCTCGTCCATCCATCTTCCACGCACATGAGCTTGCTGCCATGGAGGAGAAAATTCATACAATCCTCTGGAATCAAGATTGGAAGACATGACTCTCCCATGTTATTCACAGGAGAAGGAAGAGAAAAAGCAGGAAGATGTCATCATCCCTCTCACACCATCCATCCAAGAAGGTCCACAAGAAGAATTTATTTTTGGAGTTGAATTTCGGAGAAATGGGCACATCGAAAAGGATCGAGACCATGCCCAATCGTGTACTTGGCTTCATTGGAGCCAAAGGAGAAACCAAAACTAGTCATGCCTACTTCAGGGCATGAGGATGAGCATCAAAGTACCAAGGGTCATCATCAACACCTCCAAAAGTTTGATGCAAGTCAGCTTAAGGAGGTATTTTCCATTAATGCTTTGATACCTTGATGATTTGGGTGGAGGACCGGCTTATTGTCGGTTTTTCACTCATCCACCAGCCATGTTCGGTGCGATTTAGTTGCATGGCTGCCATTTTTGAGTAAGGGAAGCTATTTTTCCCTTCCAGGTTGTAGGTTTTGTTTGAGCTCCCTTTGTTCTTGGTTAGAGTAGTGTAGGTAAAAAATTTTTAGCGGAAGAAGTGCTTATGCACACTTTGCATGTCTCATTTGAGGCATGTATGATTTGGTCTTTGTATATAAGTTTTGTTTGTATTGCTTAAGAGGGGCATGAGGCTAGGCTCTTAAACTATTAAAGGAAAGAAGGCTCATGTTTTCTGTGTGAGATTGTAATTCCAAAAGAAACAAATGCAAAAGTAGCTAAAGCCGTTTCGAGATAGTCCATTTGAGGGATAGATGGAAACCACGGGTGGGTCGAATCAACTTTTTACTCTCATAAATCATTATCTCAAGGTTCCGTTATGAAAATTGAGAGTGCAGATGCATGGGAAGGCTCAGGGACAGATGAAACATAGCAAAGGCTTATAGTCAGGCTCGCAGTGGCTCAAGGATCAGTTCCATGTTTATCAAGCAGACTCCATGCCCAATGGATGCTTCAAGGCCACTAGTCTCTTCATCTAGTAGGCAGATGTCCCCGTGAGTCACCAAATTGTTATCCCAAATTCACCACCTCGGAAAATTTGGTTAGAACGAGTCCTACACATGAATAAAACATGAAGAGAAATGATACAGACCCACGAGCTTGAGTTCCAGAGCTAGGCAAAGTAAAAAATAGAAGCTGAGAGAGTCAAAATCGACCCTACACAAGAAGAAATAGAAGAAACAGATTCTTTTGAGCATTTCCACATCTTAAATCTATTTAAAGGGTCGAGGGAGGACTCAACAATGGAATTTCGGTCGAGAAGGAGGAGTAGTGTCACGAGAGAAGCCAGGAGCAAGAAGGAAAAGAAGCGGTGAAGTTTCAAGGTCTTCGGGCTCAAAACCGTTCAGGAAAGAATCTAAAATCGACTAAGTATGGAAGAGCCAATAGAGGGAAGCCACGTGTCCTAAAGACACTCCTCCAAAGATGGATCAAAATAGAAAGGCTCAAACAAGCGCCGCATCTCCACATGTCCCGGGCGAGAATGGAGGTAAGGTCAAATGGTCAAACAGTCAAAGGCGGATAGGGTGGGCATCAAAAAATTGGCTAAGTATGAATGTGCAAGCATAGAGTGCCAAGTGTCAGTGTGGCGCATCCCCAAGAGTTGGTCCCAAGGCAGAGACCCAAATAAGTGTGAGCTCGCCATGTAGCCCAAAGTCTCAAAGGTAAGAAGGATCGTTAAAAATTCCACAAAGCGTGGAGGTGACAAGTGTCAACTCGACGCTCCTCAAACGCAAACTTTGGGTCGATTTGTAAACATGCGTGGTGCCTCCATGTGTCCTCAAAGCGGGAAGAGTTAGTTGAATCGTCAATGCACAAACAGGCCGGCGAGAGGGTGCCAAGTGTCTCAATGGCGTTGATTCAAGGGTTAAATAGAGAGAAGGTTCCCAAGAAAGTGCCGGATCGACGCGTGTCCCGGGGGAAGGTGGGGCGTCGAGGAAAAATTAGTTTTTTTCCCTTTGCCCCAAAAGGAGTAAAAGTTACAAAATGGCCCCGCGACTTCGCTAAGGAAAAAGTCAACATATAGACCCGTGTCAAAGCCAAGGCGGGAGTCGGGAAAAAGTGAAAATTTGGCTTTTCATCCAAAAGGCATAAAAATAAAGATGGAAGCGCATTTCCTAGCTAACCAAAAGGATTCATGTGTCCATGCGGAGCTTCGGGGTTGTGGGAGTTTTTTGGATTTTGTGATTTTTTGCGAAAAAAGGAAAAGTTAAGTTTTGAGCCCGAGACCCGATTTTTGTCCCAATCGGCCGCTAGGTGTCCCATATTAAAGAGGGGGACCCATTTTTAAACTATTTTCCTGTCCATTCGTATGGGTCCGATACAAACTTCGAAGGGGCATATCTTTCGACTCAGGGCTCAAAATATTGCAAATCTGACACCATTGGAAAGATCTCGGCCTCGCCCACGCAATGGAGGTCTGAGACTTTATTTTTGAGGAGGTTAGGTAAAGGAAATGGAGGAAAACATCTTTGAGCTTTCAATGCAGGATCCATTTGTCTCAACAACCAAACCGGATTTGATCTGTTTCCATCGTTTCCTCTTCCTTCAAGACGCCGAACCAAGGATCGATGCAGTAAAGATGGATTTGGGGGTAGATTTTATCAGAAGCATTAACAACGGTGGTTGAGCTTTAACCTACTTTTCCCGCTTCTCTCTCTTTCTTCTCTCTGATCAAATCTATAAATACGGGGTAGGATTCATTGTAAAGGGTTGTTGGTCATTCTTCTTCTTTGTCTCCTTTCTTCTTTTCTTCCCCAGGGTCGAAATGAGTTTGAATCTCCTCCTCTTGCTCTGTAAAATGGTGTTTTTGCCTCTTGCTTGTGTATGATGCTCTGTGTAAATTTATGAAGCAATAAAACTCATTTTTGTGATGCGTTTGTCCATCCTTTGCTTGTTTTAATTGCATCTTCTTACCTCTCATCATTACAGAGTATTACATTGCATGTTTTATGCGTTTCATTTGTAGATCCGGGAGCTGTTTTTGTGGGGATCGAAAATGGAGTTACGTGTGAATCGACATTTGGTTTGTGATGTTGCTGTCCATCCTCTCCATTTCTCACCTCACCTCCTTTCATTTCATGGCCGTTTTGTGAGATGATCAACACTTCCATTTTCTTAGTGCTATCACCTCGTTAGTGTAGGATTTCCCTCTTTATGCACTTTCTCTCTCCTTTTCTCCTTGGAATTGTTAGATTAGGAATAGATAGTCACATTTCCTTCCTTATAAGTAGTTTAGCATTAGGATCGGGAAGAAGAACCCAAATTTCTCCAAAGGGCCATCTCAAGTCCGTAAGTCCTGACTTGAGAGATGGTCCCATGTTATGCAAATCACACCAAATGACTCTGCCTTAGAAAAGTAGATCCATAACTCATTTGGGGGTATTGTGATTTCACACTAACATTAGCTGGTCTAAGGGTGAAGTAGATGCATGTAGACTTGAAGTATTTATATTATTGGCTAAGGATGTACTATCACACATTGTAAATATCGTGAGTCCGTTATCTTGAGTGTTAGAGGGTTAAGGTCGAGAAATCCCACTAGACAAGTCTTCTTTACCCACATGGTAATCCGAGTAAAAGTCGGACATGATTTCCATGGATTTTTTTTTGGTCTCCTACTTCATCATATCACCATGATGCCATCATGGTGACAGTGGATAAGTTGACCAAGGTCACCCACTTCTCACCTACTAAGATTACATATGACACAGTCGCCATTGCTCAAGTATTTCTTGATGATATTATGAGATTACATGGGATTCCAAAAATAATTATTTGTGATCAAGATTCCCTTTTTAATTAAAACTTCTAGACATCCTTCTAGTTAGATTTGGGTACATAAATTAGTTTCGATTCAACTTATCACCCCGAGAAAGATAGACAGACTGAGAGAGTGAATCAAGTGCTTGAGGATATGTTAAGGATGTAAGTCATGGACCAATAGAGGAAATGGGAAGGTTACCTATAACTTTCTGAGGTGTTTTACAACAACAAATATCATAGTACGATTGACATGGACCCTTATCGGGCTTTGTATGGGAGTCGATGTAGGAAACCTTCGAGTTGGGACCATTAAATGATAGGGTAGTACTTGGCCTAACTTTTCTTTAAGACACGAGCAACATGTTATCACCATTAGACAACATTTAGAGTAGGCCTAAGCACGCCAAAAGGCATATGCAAATATTAAGAGGGTTAATTGTCACTTTGTTTTGGGTGACAAAATATTCTCTAGAGTACATCCACACAAGAGTCTGGAATCCTTTACGGAAATGGATCTAATCTGTGCCCTCATTTTAAGGATCCATTTGAGATCTTAGAGGTCATTAGGATAGTTGCTTACCACCTAACATTACCAAAATGCCTATCCTGAGCCCACAATATCTTTCATGTATAAGTTTTGAGGAAGTATGTGACAAATATTTCTCATGTTTTAGATTGGTCGGTCCTATAGGTGGAGGCTGAAGGGTAGTGGAAATTAGAGCTGTGCGTATTCTCGTAACATTGAATATTTTCCCTTCGGAGTGAGACTTGGACTAGGTTAGGGTACAATGGGACATATATAATGATAAAATTACTATTTGGTATGATGAGACACCACTAAGGGCGTGATATCCCTTCCTCTTTTAGTGAATTATTGGAGGAAGTTTAAGTTTAGGAGAGGGAGATGTAGTGCCCACCAAATTCTTGTATTATTTTATTGCTTTGACTCATCTCATTTACTTGGACTATAGACATTGATATAATACTATTTGGATATTATGTGGTTTTGTCATGGATTACTTTTGTGATATAGGTGGTGTTTGAGGCATGTAATGCCAATCTAGTGTTGTGATTTATATTACTAGTTTTCTTATACTTATGATGTTATGGATACTAGCAGGATGTGATTTAGATAATCTTACTTGATATATGATGGATGTATGTCATTTCGACAAATATTTTGATTACTAGCTATGGTGATGATGATTTGGATGTTATCATGGAATAACTTAGATGGATTCTATATTTTGATCTACTATGGATGTATGTCATTTTAGATAGTTATCTTATTCGATACTTAGAGGCTTCCCTAATTTGGATTGTTAGTCGTAGGTGATATAATTACTAATGAATGTAGTATCATTTCACTTATTTTATTATATCGAGTGTGAATTGAGTGTGTAGGTTACACATTCACACAATCCAAAATGTGGGACTCGAAGTTTGCACCTCTAAGTTTGCACGGGTGCTCATCTCAAATGAAAACCTCACCTTCCTTTGTTAATTTATCGGTCTTGTTATTTTGGATTTGATTGGTTTTGAATAAATTAATCTCCTTGTGTTGGTCTTGTGATTATTTTAGGCACCTTTAGTTGTTTCCTTCTTGACCCATTTTTGTATTAATTTATATAACCCTTGTTTAGAGTTATTTTAGGGGCCTAATGGTCCCTACTTGTGTTAATGGTGATTTAAATTGTTAATATTTTTTTAGAGGTGTGGGACCACTTAAACATGAGTTGGGTGGGCCCCACCACCTCTCTTTGTGTGCCACTTTTCCCAAACTCGAATTTGGGATAAAAGTGGAAATTGGAAGGGTTGTTTTTCACTTTGGGGGTCTCATTTACATGAAAATGGACCCTTGGACCCTACCTATGGGCAAGAAAAACTATTTTCTAGGTTCAAATAGGGGTTTCCCTCCCATTTGAGCCTCACTTGTCCCCATCTCTTACCTAACTTGTTTTGTGAGCCTTCTTAGAATTTTGGAATAGTTTTTATTTTTGATTTTGTTAAATTTTTAGAGATTCTCCTTATTAAGACCCTTGTCTTATGCTTGATGGAGACTTAAGGGGAATATTGGACTTGAGAGGAAGAGGGGGACACATGTCACCCTCTCATTGGTGAGGATCATAGAGATTCCTCTTATTATTCCTCCACTTTGGAGGGGTAAGGACTTCTTGCTTCATTTTGCACTTGGGAGTTTGGAGGAGAGATTGGGAAGGAGTTGGAGCTTAGAGATCTTGGGAGTTAACTTACTTAGTTGAGAGGTAGGCTTATTATTCCCTTGTTTTATGTTTTGTGTATGTAAAAAACATGGAATGGATTGCTTCATTAGTTTAAGTATTTGTGTTGCTTGTAATGTATATGATTGTGGTTATTTTTCTTGTCCTCCATTCATCTCACTTGAGATGGAATTGGAATGTTGGGGAAGAGGGTGTAAACCCCCTCTTGCACCCACATGGCTTGATGGACACACATGGTGAGAAATGTATTTTATTTTCTTCCTCCCTCATATGGTTGATGAGGAGATGAGATTTAGTATGGGGTAAAAGATCATCTCTCTTTTTGGCAAGGAAATCTACCAAGATTTTAAAAAAATGACAATGAGGATGCTTATAGTTAGGATTTGGAGGTTATGATAAGTTGTGAGTGTGGTGTTACTTTTGGAAAGTTAAAATGTATGAATTATTAAATGGTTGAAATGGGCATTCTTGCCCCTCTTCCCCTCCATGAAGAAACTTGGAGTTCTTCATTGTGTTTGGCTTTTGGTGGTTTTTTGAGTTATTGGTTATTCCCAACTTTGGAGGGTAAGGACCTCTTGATTCATTTTGAACTTGGGAGTTTGGATGAGAGATTGGGAAGGAGTTGGAGCTTAGAGATCTTGGGAGTTAACTTACTTAGTTGAGAGGTAGGCTTATTATTCCCTTGTTTTATGTTTTGTGTATGTAAAAACATGGAATGGATTGCTTCATTAGTTTAAGTATTTGTGTTGCTTGTAATGTATATGATTGTGGTTATTTTTCTTGTCCTCCATTCATCTTACTTGAGATGGAATTGGAATGTTGGGGAAGAGGGTGTAAACCCCTCTTGCACCCACATGGCTTGATGGACACACATGGTGAGAAATGTATTTTATTTTCTTCCTCCCTCATATGGTTGATGAGGAGATGAGATTTAGTATGGGGTAAAAGATCATCTCTCTTTTTTCGGCAAGGAAATCTACCAAGATTTTAAAAAAATGACAATGAGGATGCTTATAGTTAGGATTTGGAGGTTATGATAAGTTGCGAGTGTGGTGTTACTTTTGGAAAGTTAAAATGTATGAATTATTAAATGGTTGAAATGGGCATTCTTGCCCCTCTTCCCCTCCATGAAGAAACTTGGAGTTCTTCATTGTGTTTGGCTTTTGGTGGTTTTTTGAGTTATTGGATGTGTGCGTGTTTAAGCCATGTGACCTTCCCTTCTTGTGCAACTTGAAGGTATGAAACCTCTCTCTCCCACGGGCTTGGAGGGAGGTTAACATGTCCTCCATTTGAGGAGATGGCATGTAATGATGCCAATTAGTTTATTGGACAACCAAGCCATCACTCTTGTGTTGAAGACAACTTATTATAGATGGAGCATGGTTCTTGGGCTAGTTTGGATTAAATGTGGCTTGTTGAAGAGATGAAAAGAAAAATTCAAACTTTTGACATGTTGTTCCCCACTATGAGGAGGCTTTTCCACTTGGATTTTATGAGTAATATTCATGTAAGTTTTGTAAAGGAACTAAGATTATAAGACAATGTGTATTAGATTTGATATTTTCAACATTAATTCTTCTATAATCCTTGTCTTAAATGGAATAAATTGTGAGTATGTATATAAAAATCTCTTGTTTTCTCTTTTTATGATATTTCTACCGTTGCAATGAAATGTAGATCTTATCTTTTTACTCCTCTTGTATCCTATTTTGTGGAAACTATGAAATTTTATGCATGGTAACAAAAGTTTATCTTTGACTAACTTATTTGGAATTGTGAGTAACATTTCTTGTTTATTGGCTCCAAGTTGAGAGAGGATTGTTTTAAATATCTATATGAAAGAGTTAATATTTTACCTTGGTTC